>CM037795.1:18301811-18351811 GCA_021229015.1 Solen grandis
CAATGATATCCAAAGGAAAATAAAAGATGCGTAATTATACACATTCCTCCTAAGGTTGGCATTTTTTTTTTTTTTTTTTTTTTTTAAAAGTTTTGTTGGGGTGTAATTGATTTATATTTTTTCCGTGGATGAGGACCAGACCTTAGTGCACCGACCTGCCACAAGCTGGAATGCTTCAATGAATGATAAATCCGAGTGATATTGCCGGGAACAAGGCAGGGAAGAACATTAGATTTTTAGTTTTGTAACTTTTATCAATCACTCCTGAATTATATGGGTACAAAAATGTTATTAAATATTTTTGTCATGTTGAACTATTTTTTCTACCATTCTCGTATGATATACTTATAGTAAAAAACAACAACAACAACAAAAAAAAACAACAAAAAAAAGGGGTAACTAGAATCTGTCGTAGCCAGAGTTTTTACCTCCTAACCTTATGATAGACCCCATCTCATTCTAAATCCTTTATTTTGTTTGAAAAGAAATCTTTATCAAAATAATTTAAACTGTAATACCGCCGAATACTTCGTATTTAAAAGCGACACAAAAGTATACCAAGCGTTTCTTTTTCCTTTGAGTATAGTTGTCTTAAGGTTTCGGGTCATCCCTAAATGTCAACTGCATTTGGGTTCAAAATCTAAGGGGGTATTTTTTTTCTGACCATCACTCAGAGTAGATTTAGAAAGAAAAACTTCACTTATTGATAATTTAATTTTATTTTACGCTTTTCTGTGGATTAGATCTATATTGAAATATATAATAATTATACTTTATAATTTCCCCATGAATATATAATAATTATACTTTATAATTTCCCCGTGAATATCATTAAAATATTATTTTTCGGTATATAATGAAGATTATTTGGAAAGATGAAATTTTCTCTCGTTTTGAACTTATGTTAAGGTGTACCCTTCTTTCGAAGAGTTAAACAAATTAGTCTATAGACTCATTGACTGTTCCACTGCACGGAAATCTTTAGTAAAAGGCGAAAGATTTATACGTGACTGTAGTGAAACCAGAGTAACTTTAACAACGGAAATTAAGGTTTTGTACTTTTTTAATACAACTTTAAGTTCAGTTACAATTGAGAACATAATAAAAAAATATTATTTGAAATTTCTGTTTCATTGTGTAAAATTTTAAAAAAAATATACATCATATCACAGTTTTATTTTATCAGTATATTTTATTCTATCACAAAATTAAATAAATAAATAAATAATTAAAGGGGAGTAATACATTTTTCTGGGTTGTTTTATTTCCCAATGTGTCATTAAATAGTCTCTTTTTATAGATTGCAGATTTGAGGAAGATCACTCCAGGCCATCCTTGATTTACCATCAAGTCACATGAAAGCCATAAACGTATTAATTAAAAGCATATAAAGCAATTTTATAATTATAAGACTATTGAAAAAAAAAATTGCATCTCGATTAGTATTATGATAACAAATCAAATACATATGTGTGTCAGATCAAAATAGTAAAGCATATATTCTGGATAAACGTTCGATTTTTTCCCAAATATAGGAGCGTATTGTTAAATGATATCGACTCTTTATGGAGCTACCAGAACTTCTTGGTGACAAGAGAAAAAAATCAGCCAATCACTGCATGGGGAAATTGATATATTTTTATTAAAACTTATAAAAGCGAATAATTGAATATTTTATTCGACACGACTTTGGTTTTCACAACCATATGTAAAACAATGATAAAAAAATAAATAAAAATTTATTTTCACTATTAAACAAAATGCATGTAATATTTTTTAGCATGATGAAAAAAAAATTCAATCAATCAACCACAAAAAATCTATGTAATTGGATCATTTTCGGTCGAAGAGTTGACTTGCTGTTACCTTGCCACTGTGTGTTGAGTTCTAACCTGATCACTCATAATGCAGGTAGTTAATTTAAGGAAGTTTTCCATCTGGCTTGGAGTAGGCCTCTAGCTTTATCCGGATGTCAATACACTACCAGTATCTTCCTACACGTGCATCATAATAAGCTCGTCGTTGCATGCATATGACTAAAAAAAAATATATAAAAAAAATACGACAATAGCAATGTACCTGCGAACTTGATGTGTTTTGTAAAATAAAAAAAAAAGCATTTTTGAACGATATTAACAAAAATTAAAAACAAAATATACCGGGATATTAACTTTTTAAATCGCTGTTATATAAAAAAATTATTCACACTAATTCATAACCAAAGCGCTGAAAGACTGCGAAGCGCTCAGAAAACACGAACGAATGGAGGGATGAATGATAAAACCTGTTCATTATGTATGATATTTGGGCTGTTTTTATCAAAATATAAACCACCTACAACCTATTGATCAGTGCATGTTAAAGATCTTTATAAATGTTTGATGCTAGAGAGCAAATTCAAGGGCCATGACTCCTTGTCAGCAGGGCCGATATTAACCAAGAGCTCTAACAAATCAATATGCTAGAACGTAAACATAGAAACACTGTGCTAGTATCTGATTTATCATTTGCCAAAACTTTACTACTATTATTCCGATATTTGTCATAATCGAAATTGTTAGAGTTTCATATTTCTACTACACACTAACCTTCAAAACCCTTAATGTATTATAAGACATCTCCCTGATGAAAATGGTTGAATTGACTAAAATATCAGAAAATGAAAGTGCAGACGCAAATGCAACAACATCTTAATTTATATTTCCTATGAAAATTTCAATCATGTCCAGAATTAACAGCTGTAGAGCACAAATACATTTTAGTAGCAGACATCAACTTCAGCGTTAAATGACGATATATGAATATGAAAATTATTGGACAAAGTGGCTAGCATGTTCCTGCCTCCTCCAGAACCTATTTCAAAATATATCTCTATCATTCCCATAATTGGTGCCCCACAAGGTAAAAATGATGATGATACTAATAATGATAAACTATCACTGACCCTTTACATTTAAACTGGGTATACATTGTTCCTTTAAGTGAGAGAGAACAATCCAGAGAGAGAATCGGGCACTCTTAAACTTCAGTGTTGGTAACCTGGTGAAAATAGGAGATAAGATCCGGCTGTCCGAAATACTTCTCTCCGTATTTATACTTTTAGGGTCGTAGAAAATACACAAGTCTCTGTGTTGTTAAATAAATATATTTCAACATAGACATATCCAATTAGTTAGTAGTATACATTATTCTATATAAATCTTAAGCTCAATATTTGAGATAAAATATGCATAGATTGTCCTGACAGACTTCTGCACAGGACGGAAGTTAAAACTGGATTCCTCTTTTTTTTTCCTTCATAATCAAAATCAACAAACATTAAAACAAGTTATAGTATAAACAGATATGTGAATCACGCCTCAGTAGGCGGAGTTATTGGATGATGATGGTGTATTGGGGTTTACAGTCGCTGCGATAGTATCTCTATCATATAGCGACGTCCAGCTAATTACAGGAGGAGGAAGACCCCGGGTACACAGAGGCACCCGGGTAGAACCACCGACCTATCGCAAGCCAGCTGGAAGGCTTCCTCACATGAAACATCCGAAGTTCCTACCGGGATTCGAACCCACCACGATGAAGGGCTGGGAGATTGGAGTTATTGGAAAGCCATAAAACTGACAAAGCGGATTAAGTAAACTTATCTAGCCGCCAGATGACCAAAGGTACAATCAATGAAGCCATTAAAGGTGTCAGACATTGAAATTGCAATAAAGTTATCTATCATGACACGTGCCAGAAATTCAAGTTATGAGAACAATTTACATCTAGACAGTATACTTATTAAAGAAACACAAACTTAGTGAGATATAAGTGAAACTTGATAAAATATAATTTACATGGACATACTAATATCAATCATGGAAATATGTAATGATTTAAAACAATTTAAATAACTAATTGAATGGTGTATAAGACATTAAACAAAGACAGAGAGAGAGAGAGAGAGAGAGAGAGAGAGAGAGAAGAAAAATATAGAGTTGTAGCGCAAATTATTCGGCTGAATTCTTTATCGCTACAACAATGTGACAAGTTTATGAGTTGTTCATACCAGTACAGAAAATCAAGTCACGTATACATCATACAAACAAAAAATAATGATAATAATAAAAAACAGAAGAGCATAATGCCGTTTCAAGTGGATGTGAAAATAACTGTTATATAAATACTAAACAAGTAATATCTCGACTGACAGTAAGGATGAGTTATGATGAATATTTCCTAACCAGCAATTAATGAATTCCTATAAATCAAAGATTTTCCAAGATATTTTGCAAAATTGCAATACATTTTACTTTTCTTTTGCAAGAGTTGAATAAATTTGAACAAGCTTGTTTATTATAATAATAAATCTTATTTTACTATAATGACATATTAACCCTTTCCCTCATATAGATTCATTTTGACGCACTCAATAGGTACCACATAAAGCCTGATCAGCAGAAAACCACAATTAAACCTTACCAAATTTAATTACAAAATCCTCATTTCCAGACCACTGAGGAGCAGCGAACAGCATAAAACCAGATCAGCCTGCGAGTAAGCAAACAGCATAAAACCTGATCAGCCTGCGAGTTACTCGCAGGCTGATCTGGTTTTATGCTGTTCGCATAGGTCTTTTCATGGTGTCCTCTATGAGGGAAAGGGTTAAAACAAAATGATATTCATCTTTCAAAAATTAGAGTTACAAACACAAAGCCTTTCATTTCTTGGTAAATAATTTGCTCCATATCTTCCAGTACACTTAACATCTTTAATAAAGCACCTGTCATATATTTTGATGATTTTAACGCTGAATATGATAACCGTTTTCAGCTAGTGACTTTATAAGTGTCGTAAACTACGTATATTGTTATTTATTCAAATGAAATTCCAATGGTGATGTCTATGACATGATTATGATTTGTACCAAATTTCATGAAAATCGTTTAACATATTCATGTTGAAGTCATCAAAATATGACTGATGCGTTTTTAACCCTTTCCCTCATAGAGGACACCATGAAAAGACCCATGCGAACAGCATAAAACCAGATCAGCCTGCGAGTAACTCGCAGGCTGACCAGGTTTTATGCTGTTCGCTGCTCCTCAGTGGTCTGGAAATGAGGACTTTGTAATTAATTTTGGTAAGGTTGAACTGTGGTTTTCTGCAGATTAGGCTTTATGTGGTACCTACTGAGTGCGTCAAAATGAGTCTATATGAGGGAAAGGATTAAACTTGAGTGTATGTATTTTAAGTGAATGAGTTGAAATTCTTATTCTCGATATATAAAATCTTTGATTATAAGGAAGTACATCCAACTATTCTTCATACTGTGCATTTAATTTTATTACATTAAACAGATTCAAAACATCATTTATTCCCTTGTCATGTACCAACCCCTGTTTGAAATTATCAACCACTGATTACATATCAAACATGAATGGATTTGTCTAACATTTCTTTAACATTACTATTCAATTTCTTTTCCCGTTTATAAAATCAGTATATGACATTTCATTAACTTCTTTCATAATCATATTATTTGTATTAATTACATTATACCAGTATTTCAAAATTTTAGCATAACGAGTAATATAAAGAGGATAATGCCCTAATTCACCATATATAGCAACATTAGAAGGAGATTGTCTCACATTTAAAATAGCCTTACAAAACTTTAAAATAATTCGTTCTATTGTTTTAGATTTACTATAACCCCATATCTGAGCATTGTAACTTAAAATAAAACCAATAAAGGCGTAAATCAACTGATAAATTATGCTCGATTTAATTTTGAATTTCTACAATTTAAGGTATACAGTTGAAAAATTAAAGAGCTTTGCAAAATGGGTGCCTCTCCGGGTAATTGATCACCGCGTTTTCGAAAAACCGTAATCTTCGTTTTATCAATGTTTACCTCCAAACTCCATTTATTGCGATAGGTATTTAATAATTCTAAACTTCAATTTAATTTTTTTGGTGTATTTCATAGTATTAACATATCGTCCGCAAAAAGCCTAAGTACATATCGTCCGCAAAAAGCCTAAGTATTAAAGTAATATCACGAATGTTATGTAATATTATCCTGTAAAAAAATCAAGATCTTCTAGAAACAGAGAAAAAAAATATGGTCGACATAATTTCTCCTTGTCTCAAAGAAATCAGAATACTCATTGCAAATTTACTTTTTCATACATTTTAATAATTTGCTTTGTATTCCAGCTTTGTACAGTTTTAGCCATAATGCATTTCTGTAAATACAGACAAACGCTTTCTTAAAGTCTACAAATACACAATATAATCTTTATTAACTAAATATTTTTAAAATTTAACAATATAATTATTAGCATCCTCGCCTGAAACCGAAATGAGCATCTTATATTACAAAATACTTAGAACAATATGTTAAAATACGTTTATTTAATACAGCAGTTAACATTTAGACGAGCAGGTGGTCAGTGGGATGGATCCCCGACCCACTCCTATCTATGTTACGGGGACAATAAATGTTAAACTCAAAAAAAACAAACAAAAAAAACAAATAAAAAAAAACATTTAGACGAGCAACTAACCTATGTACAGCCACGACAATTATTAACAACATTTTTATCTCCCTTTTAATGTAAAGGCACAATAATCCCTTCAGTCCTTTGATCTGGGAAATAACCACTACCGGTATTAAAAAAACAAACAAACATTAAATATTTCACATAAGTGTGATGCTAAAATATCAATAGCCTCAATAAAATACTCATTTAACAAAAAACCTGAACCGGTAGACTTATTTTATTCAAAGATTTCACCACCTGTAGATATAGGTCCATCTAATAATATGTCATTATGACCCTTGTTATCTAAATTACTATATTGTTAAAAAAAATTGCATCAGCATTTTTGACCTGAAATAAACAGGAGGAGTTGCCACATATTAATTTCGTGAACCAGCTGCTTTTAAAGATCATTAGCAGTGGTTTTCTCCCCCTGATGGTTTCGGAGGAGTCAATTTCTATTCCACCTAAGCGCAGTGTACGCTAATATTTGAGCAAGAAGAGAGGTGATGGTCAATGTGGCGACGTTACAGTAGATAGGGAGGTCCATGCCAGATTCGTATAGAATGTCCGAGGTAGAGATGTACTCCGATGTACTGTTTGTGCACCTCGTGTAAATCATTGCTGAGGTAGTGTTACACCTTAAATAGAAAAAGTTAACATACATACATACATACAAAATGTTTTACTATCCTTGAATCGTGCTTTTCACGACTAAAAAAAAGAGTTACTTCCCTTCTTATTTCCGGTAGAATGGCATCATATCAATATGCGTTAATTTGATTGAAGTGAGGTTTCTTTTTGGTTTTATAATAAACGTAGTTGTTTTTATTTATCATTTTATCGTCATGGCCAAGAGATACTGTATAGAAGTGTTGTGAAAATCAACTTCAAAAAGTTACCGGCCTTTAAATATCGAAACCAAAGAAAAGGGAAAACATACGGAGTCTTTTCTGGACCACGCAGGACAATGTTAGCCGTGGCGGAAACAGCGTGGAACTGCATGGCCGTATATTTGAGCCAGTCCAGCCAAGGCGGCATATTCTGTGTGACGAAGCCACACAGTAAAATGTTGTAGATGAAATACGTAAGGGAGGTTATGATGGCAATGTTTGTCTTCTGTATACTGGCCCCAATCACTTGAGCAACACTCTACAAGTTCACAAAAAATGTTACAAAAGACTACTGCTTTGACAGTATCAGAATAATGTATAATTTCTGAAGAAAAAAAAAAGAATAGAGTAGATTTAAAATCTTAAGAAGTTCAAGGATTCTGCTCGGTGGATAGTCGTGATGCTTCTTCATCCCTTAGGACTAAGCAGAGAATGATATACTCACATCGGCAACCTCACTCGTATATCCGTATAAGTTCACTCGTATATCTGTATAAGTTCACTCGTCATAGCTCGTGTTAATGTTGCCTAAACTCAAAGAAAATGTTAAGACTCGTGCAATAAGCGCACGTATGTGTTTTGAGGAAAATTCGAGCGAGATAAGATGAGCAGATGTTGTCAGCTTATGGAATTACCGGTATATAAGAAGGCAAAACAAAATAAAGCTTTGTAAATAGGCAAATGAATGCGAAACTAGATAGACATGTTGTTCTTTCGGGATAAAAATAGGAACGGCATACGCAGGATAAAAATAGGAACGACATACACAGGATAAAAATAGGAACGACACTTACATGATAAAAATAGGAACAACATACATTTCAAAGAAAATATTTATCAGTTCTCAAATGTACATGCGTCGGAACATATAAATGATTTATAGCTACCAGATTGAGTAAATTTAAGAATGATTAGAATTCCTTATATGCAATGATTTGTAACATACAATGTATATTCATTATGTTTAATGATTAGATAAATGAAAGTAAATCACCTGTGCGACAATCAAGTTCAGCAAAAGTACAGCCCAACTGCGAAGAATTCAGAGACGCCGTTCAGTCCCGCCATCCAGTAGGAGAACGTGTACAACACCGTTGCCAAGGTGACGTTTAAAGGAACTTCGCTTACGTTTTTTGCCACCAGGAACGCTGACAGTCGATATGCACCAGTTGCACGCTCTTTTTTTATGACGTCACGCTCGCTACAAACTAAAGTCATAATGGTATATTCAAAGTTTATTCTTCTCTTAGTGTAAGTTTACATACATCTATACCGGCCCCGGTGGTCAAGTGCTTAGAACGTCTGCCCTGCAATTGTGATGTCGTGGGTTCGATTCCATGCTGCGACATATCAAGTATGCATGTGTTCAAAAATGTTACACATACTCCCTTGCTTGGTGCCCAGCATATAAGGGTAGTTCGAAGACCAGCTGGCTGTGTGTCAGGATAATGTGATCGTCAAAGACGTGATGTCGTTACGGGGCCTCATGGCTGAAATGCCGTCGGCATGACAAACAATCAAACAAACGTCATATATATGTATTCAGGCCTGACATTTTACACTCGTTAAGTATACTTCTGTCTAACTCAGAAAGACATTACGACCATAACTTTTTTTTGCGCGAATCGCTCTGATCTTACCACAATTGCCAAACTCAATTCATTATGTAAGGACAGCGGTGGAAATACCACTATGGATAAGTTCCATCGAAATTGGAAAAGGACCTTTAAGAATGCAGTGAGAACTGCTAAACATGACAACGAAGTAAAATTTAGAAAAGAAAAGAAAAAAAAACACTTTCTTTTACTGTTAATTAATAGATTTTATTTATAGGAGTGTTGTTGACAATCTATGAAAATTCTGATATCGTAATGAGCTCATGCTGTACTTACATGCCAGCACGGAATCTTGTAAGTTAATGAGAGACGAGTGGCCCGTGCAGAAAAACAGCTATAATGAGGAACATATCAAAAATGCTTGTTAAAATGGTGCTTGCAACACCTTGCGTTTTGTAACGTATACATTGTGCGAAATTAAAATTATTAAAACAAAAATATTCTCTCTCTCTCTCTCTCTCTCTCTATTTCTCGGTGTGTGTATGTGGGGGTGGGGGACGGGGGTGATACACTATCTGATTAATAAAATGAATTGCAGTTTTCTTAATAAGTCTGTGGTCGAAATATTAAATTCAGTTAAACCATACAGTGGAGAAAATAATAATCAACGACATGTTAAACAGAGATAGAAAACTCCTGTAAAAGTCAGTGGAAAATATTGTGTAGGCACACAACAGATCATTGAATATTGCAAACTTAAATGAAAAGTATCTTACATTCACAAAAATGTAACCATATTATTAAACAAGCAATTAATTCTACTGCAAGGAATTTGATTTATTTTTAATAATTCTTCAATTCATCTAGTGTAGCAGAAAAGCAACACATTCTGTATATTATTATCATGCAGGTACTTTTCAATTTTACATGAAACATTTTTTTTATTTCTTGACTTATTTTTATGCATAATGTATCGTTTTGATGGTAATGTTATGTTCTCTTGTAAGATGCAAGTTACTTTCAGTTATTTTTAATAGAAAAGGAGATGTTTGAAAACGTAATTTTGCGAAAATTGGACAATTTTTTACGGGCTTTTGTGAGATGCAGATTAGTTACCAATCTTTGTTTAATTGGTCTTTGTAATAGTATACTGGTGAAGTGGTTCTTGTATCAGAAGGGTCTATATACGAAACGTGGCTTACTTATGAAACAAGAACTGTCCGTAAAGCATTGACCTCGACTATTTTAGTGCTTGAGAATAAAACAAAAAGCAAAACAAGGGCCTCTATATTTTCAAAGGGTAAACAAGGGCAATACACAACTATCCCAAGTTTCAAAGCAATATACCATTCCACTCCGAAATGAGACGTAAACCTACGTAAATCAACGAGCACTCAGCTAATCTACATTCTGATGTATAATTCCACACATTATTCGATGGGAAATAAACATGCATTTGAGATCTTTCCCTAGTCACTGATTATACCGAACCCTTGGTGAAATGGTCTATACATCAAAGGGTTCAATGAAAAAGTGAGGATGTATAAAAATCTTAACCGAGATTTTAAGTCGAAAGAGGGGCATATTTTTGTCATGATCCATGCCAGAGTTATGCCTGTAGGTGGAGGTGATGGTCTAAAACGAGTATTCCAAGTTCCAAAGCAATGCCTCATTTGGTTCTGACAATGAAAAGGTGAGGTGTTTCGAAAACCTTAAATAAAAAAAAACGCTCGGGTGAGTAGAACAGCTCCCCTTACTCTTCGAAAAATCGAGTTAAAATATAAATAAAGTTACAGATTAATAAAACTTACTTTTTTTCTTGATCTTATAATGTGCATTACTGCGGATCGGAAAGTATGTCATGTGTTCGATCACCGTGGAGGGCAATGGTTTTTCCTTCCCAGGCGCTGAGGTACTAGTCCAACATAGGAACCGTTGTGAGGGATCGTCAAAACTCGTGACCAAATCGACATAAAATTAATAAGTTTGAACAGGTAATTAAAACTAATTTTCAACTCAACTCACCAGTCCAATTTTGTCTCGAAAGACGTTGATTTTGTCTGGAATCTGGAAGAATATCATCCCCATCAGAATTGTAACGAAGACGTACTGGACTAAGACAAAATTCTGCAGGAAACGTCCCCGCCCCTCACGGTAGCTCCGCCACGTCAGCATCTGTGTCTGCGTCCAGAAGCTTGTCGGCCATTTTGGACTTGAACCATGGGTATTTATGGACTTCAATTCATGGCTGCCTCCGGTTATTACCTGTATTTCTGTAGTACTGGCAGAATGTGCGCACTCATATGAATGAAGTTCTGTTGGCTACAAACTGCATTCTTATATAAGATTAGACTATTTATATATCATGTGAATTAATGATATGTACGTGTTGTTTGTTTGTTTGTTTGTTTGTATATTGGGTTTAACGTCCCACCGACAGTATTTCAGTCATCTGGAGACTAAGCCTACTTGAGAAAGATATAGTGTTGCCACACTGCAGTATCACGACGGAGGTATGTGACATGATACCACATCAAATCAAAAAGATAAAAATACATTTTTTTTGGCGAGCATATTGACATATTTCTTAAATTAATACAGTGAATGTATGACAATTCGTATTGATATGTTAAACTTTAATAATAACAGAGAGCATATGATATAAAATATGTAATACTGGTTCTAGCTGACCACTTAATCGTGTTGTTTTATTAACAGGGGGTCGAAATTGCATGGGGCGAATCATACGTTCACAAAAAAAAAAAAAAAAAAAAAAAAAAAAAAACGATATGGAGGACACTGTTTTCGGCCATTTTTTTTAAATGTGCGAATATCCTTGAAATAATTACAAACAAGTAACTGGGGTAGCACGCAACACCGGTGCCGGTGCGGTGAATAATTTTTCCATTACCATAGCAATCAGAATCTCCATACTGTCATCTATTCATATACCAAGTTGCATAAAATTATCTTAAACGATTTTACGTTATCGCAGGATACAGATTTCCGGACAAATGGACGGACAGCCAGACAGACGGAGGACAAACATACAGATTCATTCGGTGTAAACACCGATAGGGGACTTCAAACGAATCTAGTCGGTTTCAGAGTTGTTTTTAGTCTTTAAAATGATAAACATGTATTTTTAATATTCCTGATAAGCTTGACAACTCCATTGCGCCGACTCTACAGTATCTCATACTTACAGTATGTCATTTATCCATTTCATTTCTTCATAAATTTCCATGTGCATATGTATACAAAGAGTTTTTGATCTTGCTAACTAAATTTTATAGCTTATTAAAGACATATTATTACAAATTAATTTCCATTGCGCGGTGAGAATTTCCATTGCGCGGTCCAAATTTCCATTGCGCCGACTCTACAGTATCTCATACTTACAGTATGTCATTTATCCATTTTATTTCTTCATAAATTTCTATGTGTATATGTATACAAAGAGTTTTTGATCTTGCTAACTAAATTTTATAGCTTATTAAAGACATATTATTACAAATTAATTTCTATTGCGCGGTGAGAATTTCCATTGCGCGGTCCAAATTTCCATTGCGCCGACTGTTTTCGTCTCACAAATACAATATATGTTACTTTTTCAATTAATATCTTCATAGATTTAAATGTTAATATGTATAAAAACAGTATTTGATTTAATAGCTAGAATGAAAAATAAATTTCCATTGAGTCCATTGCGCGGAAAAATTTCCATTGCGTCCATTGCGTATTTTAGGCCTACCCGCAGGTTCAGGCTATTTCCGGTTTAATTTTGCACTGGACAGAAAAAGTTGTCAAGGTCCATTGGAACATAAAAACACAATATTAAACTTCTGCGAGAAAGCCCGTCATCATAACGTTTAGAAACTTTTAATTCATTCATATTTAAATCAACTTTATCCATTTTCAACGTTATATTTGTGTAAATATGCGATTTCCCACATTTGGTCTCAATACAGTGTCCTCTCTTTTTTTTAGTGTTACTTTATGAACGATATGATTCGTCCCATGCACCTTCCTGTGATTTTATTAATTGCAATATGACTAAATATTCAATTGTTGTCTCGTGTTTAAGAATTTTGTCTTTTTTTTAATTCTGTTTAATTAAAATGTTTTATTTTATCATTTATATCAACATCATTACAAATCTGTTTTATTAGCTTCAACATCATTACAAATCAGTTTTATTAGCTTCAACATCATTACATATCTGTTTTATTAGCTTCAACATCATTACATATCTGTTTTATTAGCTTCAACATCATTACATATATGTTTTATTAGCTTCAACATCATTACAAATCTGTTCAAATTGTGAAGAGATACAGATTGTTGACTATTTATTGCACAGGGAAACGATACCTAAAATCAAATACTTGCTCACCTCCTTTTCGCTGAAGTGCACTTTTCGGTGAGGCTTATACTTTTAAGCTGCTTGGTCCTCACCATTTCGACTGAAATGAGACATCGATATGTAAAAAGACAAAGAAACATATCATTTTTTTATGAATTGTGTCACAGTGTCCTGTCCCCATGTCTGCCTCGAAAGCGTTAGATCGTGATTCCTTATCATCCTTGGCTGTGACTAAGACGTTAAAAATGGTACGGGTATAACCAAAGGTATCCGGTACGTTGCTTTGACCTAAAAACTGCCAAATTAAAAAAAAAAATCATACATAAATATATAAGAAGGTAAGGTGTCATGTCGTTTCAATTGCCGTAACTCCTTTGATCATTGATAAATTTTCATAAAATTGGTCTTATTTTGCGTGGAAGGCATGAATAAAGACATACAGACATACAGGAACAACAAAACACCCCGTTGCGCGAGGAATCGCCCTAAAAAATGTTCACGAATTAAAAAAAAAAAAATGGTCGGAAGAGAGTCCACATGTGTGTACCCATAGTTTGTGATATCCTTCTATTTTCGATTTGGTGTTACCCCCTACGGCGTGACAACCAGTACCAAAACATAGCATATCGCGCCAAGCGGCTCATAAATGGGACTAGTCGGATGAGATCTGCCAATTTCTCCCGTGTATAGCTATAGAAAACCTAAAGCCACACTATCAATGTTGAATTGCATGGACAGATACTGATGAAAGAAACAAATACAGCTAAAATTAACACCTGTGGTGACTTGAGATCCGTTGTTTTGAGAAGATTTTGTGACCAAATCGAAAACGAAACTATATCAACAATGTCACCGAGACGCTCAATAGTAACTGTAGAGCGTAATTGATCATCGGTCAAGGTCGATACGGTTGAATTTTTAGAAGGGCAGAAAAAAGGCTGCATAAGATAAAAAATGAAATAACAAGAAATCATATTAGATTAATTGGTTTCTTTTTTCAGTATCTATCCATACAACACTGATACTGTGGCTTCAGTTCTTCTCAAGTTTTACACGAGAGAGATTGGCGAGATTCCGTCAGTCTGATCTCTTCCGACCAAACGCGTTTTCTACTTCGCGAACTGTTGTAACACAAATCTTTTGGCAAGGGGGTGTTTTTTTGTAGCTGACTATTTTTATTCATCCCTTCCACGCAAAATAAGACCAATTTTATGAAAACCGACCAATTTTCAAGAGAGTTACGGCAATTGAAACGACATGATGTACGTTTTTAATGGACTAAGTTACCTTACTTGTTATTATGTTTAACGTCATTGATTTTTTTATTAGCAGCAACGTACCGGGTACCTCTGTGTATAACACTTAGTATATGAAGGTATTTCCAGGAAATCCTAAACCAAGATCAAGACGATATGTTTGGATATTGTATCATGCAACTTGGCATGAAGCGCAACGCAAAAAGCAAATTAAGCAAAACTTAAGTATGTTAACCCTTTCTCTCATATAGACTCATTTTGACGCACTCAGTAGGTACCACATAAAGTCTGATCTGCAGAAAACCACAGTTTAACCTTACCAAAGTTAATTATAAATTCCTCATTTCCAGACCACTGAGGAGCAGCGAACAGCATAAAACCTGACCAGCCTGCGAGTTACTCGCAGGCTGATCTGGTTTTATGTTGTTCGCATAGGTCTTTTCATGGTTTCCTCTATGAGGGAAAGAGTTAAATGAGTTGTACAAGTTAGTGAGCAGATATTCTTACTCAGGAAGTCAGCCGGATTGAATTGGGCCTGGCAAACATGGCCCAAGGTCTCAAAGTAGGTCAATGGATGCTCTTTGGCTTTACCGAAATATACAACCTGAAATGAACAATAGTTGCATGATGTCAATTTTGCATTTTATTGTTCTTATCTAAATTCAAATGAGCAAAGATAGGCATTTAGCAGTAATTTTCAATATGTCCAATGTGTAATATCCGTCTGTTTTATAAATAAGTCTCTAAATTAAACACGAATGGCCGTCTTTGGCTCAACATACTTAATCATAGGAAGAAGAAACGTATCTTTTCTATGAAATTTGTAACTGACGAAAAGCACAAGTTTCAAAATCTTTTTATATAAAATTTACGGTTTGATTTGAGGTTATGTTTATTTAATCCGTTCACCTACCTGTCCATGAGTTAAGAGGACAAGCGATTCAAACAGGAAGTATATTTGGCTTGAGGGTTGGTGGATGGCCATAACGATAATTTTATTCGTCTGCTTCCCGAGTTTCTGTAATTCTTTTACAATAATGTAGGCCGTGCTGGAATCCAGACCGGAAGTCGGCTCCTGTAGTGAAACAACTATTTCTAAAGTGCTCTCTCTTGAACGACGCCTTTGCAAGAGTTGTCGATCACGTATGGCGAAATTAAATTCTTGCCACGAAAAAGAGATGCATGTTTTCGGGAAATTTTGTGAATAACTAAGTATTGTTATTTTTTAACTGAATGACGTGAATGCTCTTCAATATTTTTGTCTAAAAAGTATATCATTTAGATAAGTTATTTGCATCACGTCCAACACGGTCCCTGCTATTTCATTGGTCGAATCGTGGTCACGTGGTGACCATTTATATTTCTGTGTAGTGTCAGTAGAAATCCATATAGAGTCAGATAAAACAAACTGGCGTCTAAAGATTATCTTCAATAGAAATTCTAATTTATTTGAATTTAGTTCCATGAGTTTAATACCGAAATATTCTATCCGGTACCGTGATCTGTAAAGTGACATTGCTCGATTGTCGGAAGTTGCATCTGAATGTCAACAAATATATGACTTGGACAGGTGGTCAATAAAACAGTTCAATTGTTGGATTTGGTACTGACCATAAACGGATATAAAGGGTTTTGGTATTGTTCACAGGGGGACTCGGCTAGCGCATTGTCTCCTGTGAACAATACCAAACATTTTAATTAATTAATATTGATTTTCTCATAATTACAACAAGCATTTACGTAGAAGGCCGTCTTGAATTAAGGGCGAGATTCAACAAGATATAAAGAATATAATGAAGTTAGCCTATGATAGAAAATAACATAATATTGTTCGTTCAAACTTAACAAATTGCGGTTTTGTAAATAAAATATGATACAATCTGTTCATAATCAAAAATATATAAATAAAAATTCTGAATGGAACTGTTAACCGTTATTTACATGTATATGGTTTACCTTACTCAAAAATGGATTAAATACACTGATGTACCTGTGCAGAGGTTAGTTGTTATAAAAACACTGCCACGAAAACATGTTTTCTAAACACTTTTTGCTTTATGTATGCCCACATTAACAATGAAAATCAAACACGTTTTACTCAAATTTAATAAGAGTGTTAATGTTTCAAATCGAGTTAATATTATTAAGCAAATTATCGACTTTTTATACATTCCCTTTTTCTCCTGTTGTTTATATGTTTTTAGTGTGTAATGCACGTGAATTTTTTTTTCTATTACCTTACTATTTTAGACGATGTATATTGTATAAGTCTGAATAAAAGTTTGTGTTCTGTCCTGTTACTTTTTGAAGTTTCGGTATGAAAAATGAGTTTCAAGTTTATTCAGAAACCCAATGCCCATATTGGCATCGGATGTAAAACATAACAGAAAATATACATGAAATGCTTGAAATACAAAGTAAAATGACACAAATTAAATTAAATGACACAATAAATGGGCTGTCAGAGACGTACGTCCAGAAGTAGTACATCGGGGTCTCTCAGAAGCTCGCAAGCGATACTAGTCCTTTTCTTCTCGCCACCAGACAAACCTCTTGTTGCTAGGTTACCAATGACTGGAAGATAAAAATCATACTGATACTCAGAAACACATTTTTTTTTATAATTCTAGTATATAATCATAACTATATACACTCATTTTAAAAAGGTCCAAGTATAGATTTCTTTTTATATAGATCTACATCATGTTTTATTTAAATAATTCCCTGTGTTATGGGTTGAGAAATATATTCCATAAATCTGAGTCTCTAAAGAAAGCTGTATGGGAAAGTAATGACAGTGGACTAAGACAACAATGCAAGTTCAAGTTGCCTCCCCAGGTTGACCGGATCTGAAAATATCGCACGTGTTTCAGATCGAGACATCTCATAGTAGCGGGTAAGCCACAAGTATGAAGCTAGCAAGTACAGCTCACTTACAGATGTGGGTAAACCACAAGTATGAAGTTAGCAAGTACAGCTCACTTGCAGATGTGAAGCTAGCAAGTACAGTTACAAGCAGATGTGAAGCTAGCAAGTACAGTTACAAGCAGATGTGAAGCTAGCAAGTACATGTCACAAGCAGATGTGAACCTAGCAAGTACAGCTCACAAGCAGATGTGAAGCTAGCAAGTACAGTTCACAAGCAGTGTGAAGCTAGCAAGTACAGCTCACAAGCAGATGTGAACCTAGCAAGTACAGTTCAAAAGCAGATGTGGGTAAACCACAAGTACAGTAGGAGTTCCACCGCATCACATTCCTGCTCATTAAGTAACGACACCCTAACGAGGTCAAAATAGTCCGTCAACGTGAACATTTTTTCAATCGACGGCCATTTTGCTTATTTATGACAGATTGTTCCCGACTGGGCGTCATAATAAACCATACACAATTGAGAAAATAAAACGACTACTTCAATCAGGGTGCTTTACACACTCTTGTCTATTTTTAGCCACTGTCAAATATACACGGCCGGCAGAATGTGAATTCAATGAGGGGCGTTATAAAAGTTTACGAGAGAGAGAGAGAGAGAGATTTTGTACGCTTCATTTTGGTTAAGATCTGCATTTCACTAACATGGGATAAAATTCCGAATTATTACTCCTTAAAAATGTCATGGTGTGTGTGTGTCCTATTATAATTTTCATTTGTACATCAAGATAATTGTTATATGTTTGAAATGATGAAAATGCATGCACTTTCTCTCGCTCTCCCTCATTCTTTATATTTCACTTAAATGATCATTATATATATATATATTTTTTTTTTCTTTTTCTCATCTTTATTTATATAAACCCGCAATAAATATCAGTGCAGTCTGTGAATAACATGGAAACATGCAAATACACATTTTATCTTAATGCTAAAACAGAGAGAGAGAGAGAGAGTCTAATATAGTCATTGAAGATTTTAAAAGCAGTGATCGAGAATCGGCAAGAAAAAAGCAAATGCATATGAATTTAACATTTATATATAGAGAGAGAAATCATTTGTGAGTTAAATTGGTGTTTAAAGTAAATTTACATTGACTTTGAGTGCCATTTCTTCTACTTATCTATGCAATAATCTTTATCTACACACACACACACACACACACACATAATCACATTCACATGTTATTAGGACATGAAAACATATAAATCATCAGAAAGTCATAAAGAAATGACAAAATAAACAACAACAACAACAACAAAAAACAAAAAAAATATGTCCCTCCCCCTTCCTAGATTAAAGTGGGTAGGGACCTGTGCACCTCCTCAAGTGCAGGCACAAAGTACTGGTCCAGCCAGTGAAACTGTAAATTTAATATAAGAACTTGTTTCTAAATTGGAGTATAATTAATAATATTCAACTAAGCCTATGCATCTGTTAAGATGTTTTCTGTATATTGTGTAGATTTCGTATACAGAAACAAAAATATTTTAAGCCTTATATAATAGATGAGTGATTACCATATTACTTTTAAGAGTATTTGTTTGAATTTGATTTTTCTTTTTGGAAATTTTAATGTTTTGATCTTGCAGTATATAAGGCTTTGGACATCTCTCTCTCTCTCTCTCTCTCTCTGAATAATGACACACTATATTTTGAGTTGTTTATTGATATTCTAAGATTAGATTTATTATGTCACAAAATAATTCCAACAATCAGTGCTTCTGTGAAATGAGAGCGTACACCAGGCCTTTATCTGCTTTCTGCAATCTGTAAAGCAGTAATAATGATACGTTAAAGTATGCTCATGCACATCTTCAGTGCAAGTATTTGACAGAAATATACACTCAAACCCAACCAGCTTAATTCCAAATTCCAACACTGCATGAGGTGGAATACCATAAAAAAAATTGTAATATTCTCATTTTTTTTTTCTTTTTTAAACATTATCGTTCACTTACAGTTTTTCTTTTCTCTCTTTTCACCACAACTGTCACTGTAAGTGAAAGGTGGTTTTAGCGACACTAACATGCTTTTACTGAATAAGCAATACTGCTTGTTTCACCTGTGCTAAGTGTTGATCTGAATTACTATTTCTGTCAAGCACATACTACAATTCACATAATAAGTAAAATATAGTACTTCTAATTTGATTTGTGGTCTTTTCCATTTCCAAAATAAAGAAAACTTAACACTGTAGAGATAATAAACAAATGTGTGATTTAAAGATATTTGCGATTTACATGAAAATCATTGTTTTTTTTCCTACTTTGCATAAGCATTCGTGCCTTGCAACATTTATTTTCTGGATCAACTCATTTTGGTTTATTTCTACCCAAAGTTTAGAAAATATACATATGCATGCCTTATATAAAGAACTTGCCTTGACATTTTCCCCTTTTTTATACTATAGACTTGCTCAGGATGTTCTCCACACATCAATGTGCAGTGTTTCATTCATTTCTATGAAAATTGATGCATTTTTTATCTTTATCTTACCTTCACATAACACTGCTGTGTAACTAATTCATGCTTTTGTTTCACAAATTTTGATTTGGACATGAAACAAATAATTTACGTTTATTTTTTTTTATTTATGCAAATCGATCTCCTTCAATTTTCCACTACGTAAAACTTCTTTACTATGCATGAATGAATTGTCAAATTTGGTTATTCTTTATACAGAAAGTCATTTTCAGTTGGGGGTGGTTAAGATTCTGTCACAAAAAGGCACCTGAAAAAAAAATAAATAAAAAAATCATGCTGCCTGATAAAATGGACAAGGAAACAGGGCTTTAGTTATCAGGAAAAATTAACAATTTGACTGACTTTGGAACTCAGAATTTTCAAAAAAGATTTTGCAACCTGTTTTTGTTTACATTTTTATAATAAGAGCTATGATGACAGCATACTAATTTCATTGACCAGTATATGACTATAACTATCAATTATTTTTCTAAATTTTGTTTTACTGCATTTTAGTTTTATAGCTATGATATATCTTATTTAAAGATTAATTTTATCATATATTTTTCCATTAGAAAGTAATTCACTGTGGATTTAAAAAAGATCATTATTACAATAATCATGAAATGAAAATGAAAACATGTATGGATGTCATGTTAGATATTGACAACAGTACTGTTCATATAAACTGTTAATAACGCTTTTGAAACAACCCTCTATCAATACACGGGGTCACTGAGTAAAAGTTAGAAATTCATGCTGAAAACAAATTTGACACACTTGTGTTTGTTTATATTCTCATCTGAGTTTATATCTACTTATACAAGACTCAGGTACTATTGCTATATGTCAATATGACATAGAAGTAACATTACTACCTGGTGTCTCGCTAACGCCCGAAGGTTTAGCCACAAGACGTTTCGACATCGTAACTAAATATAACATAATGGAACACAAACACTACAGGTACTACGTACACAATATTTATCCTCTGCTATGGTCGTAACGTCACCGTCTCTATTTATAGTTCAATATGTCGACATGTGGGTCAAAATCCAGGATATTCGCTAGGTAAATTTCGTAATTCCTTCGAAAACACCATCAAAACAGTTTAATTCTCAGTCTTATAGACAATTGGATTATGTTAATATTACATATCACGATATTAAAACATAGGGAGTAAACCGGGATATATTTAAAGAGTTTTTATGTGTCTCATTATCAGGTGACATTTCAAAACGTTCGCCATTTGTCATAACGTAAGTAGGTTTTCTTAATCCGTTCAGATCAGATGATTAATTTTTATTGTGATGTACGTCATTTTCCGTAATTCGTTACTCTGTCTCTGTCTCTCTTACTCTAGTCAGTTCTTCCCAAATCTGACTTTATGGTAGTTTTGTAACGTGTGGTCTTTCCCTTTTTTTTTCTTTCTTTTTGGCTCTTTTCAGGATCAGCAGTTTTCTCGGTTATTTTTTCCATTTTCTCAAAGTCTTTTCATATTCTAACTTAAACGCTAGATGCACCTATGTGTCTGTTCGTCCCAATTCCCAAACGTCTTTTCGCCCTTATTCCATTCGCCCTATTCTTATTCGGACTGGGTACATTCGCCCTCGATTGATCATTTTTATTGTATTGGTCATATTATTGCTTTTGAGATCTTTCATAAATTTATAATCACTTTATTGTTTTGATTATTTATTGATTTTTTTTTTAATTTAAATGCACTTGAGTCTTATATCGTTTGTTCATAATACAATTTTTGACATTCTGTCTCCTATACATTTAAATGTGAAACAAATTCTTTCATTTATTGATATTTCATTCCATCTGCCTTTCTCTTTTGTTAATCTGAATTCCTAGTTCTGTATTTTATCATCTGAAACAAAGTAATATTAAAGCAATGTGTAAAACATATTTTTATTTAATTGAAATTTGTTTTAAATATTCTATAAAATACCAAAAACGGTGAACATAATTGCTATTTAACCTAAATTGGTACAGTATGTATAATGCATATCTTTTGATACTTTATATTCTATGAAATACTTTATTTTTCACATTTTTTTTTCTGTGCATATATAGTTTGAGTGTATTTGATAACCAAGTGCAATCTTATGGAAACCTAAGGTAGTTAATTTCAACACTTACAATGCTGTAGGCACTTGAGACTCAGCCTTTGTGACCTCTGCAGATCAAGATCAACCTGCACATCCATACAGTCTGATCTGTTGACACTGATTGCTATTAAGTCAATAAATTTGCAGCAGGTACGCACATAAACAAATAATTATGGTACGATCCAAAATGAGGAAAGGACAAGTCCAATTAAGAAATTTAGAGCATGGTAAAGGTTATCAACTTAATGCAATTATTATATACATTTATACCTTCAGTGAAAGTGTCAAACCTCAGTAATAATATCTATTATGATGTGCTTTATATATTCATATATAAGTATGTAATGTCCAGAACAATCTAATTGATATGTAACTTGTCTTAAAGTAATTTCTATATGTTTAATTATTCATAGGTTTCAGGAAGTGTGTTATCAGAACAGCTCATTTACAGTTGATCAGAGGAAATATAAAAAAATGTTTTGTTTTTTCTATTTGTTTCCATTAATGTTGTTGAAGTCTATGTTTTCCGACAAATTAACTAAAACTGTCTTCTGCAGGTCACATTGCACAGGAAAACATTATTTTTCACACACTTCGAGAAATCTGGTTAAATAAAGTATATGGTAGTCCAGAATCAGGCGTTTATTGTACAAGTTGACACATTCTCCACCAGTCATTAATGAATAGAACATAACTTTTATTCACCCAGGTATCAGTGATACAATATGAGATTATTTACAAACAGTTTTATAAATATGATTATGTTTCCGGTCAGTTCCGGTCAGAGTAAATTGACAATACATATACATTATACTAAAGCATAGTAAAATATCAATTACTTGAAATAATATAACAGATAAAGTAAGGGTTATGGTTGGGGGAGGGTTTCATATTTGCGAGCGAATACAATTTTAAGCGGGAGTGCTTCAAATGCGGGAGTATCAACAGAAAAAAAATGCATTGCATTAGAGCAGTGTATTTGAACATAATTAATAATAGTAAGTTTAGCGTAAAAAAGGGGGTACACGCAACATATATACGGAATGCAACAATAATGGATCTATGAGAGTCCCTCTTGTATCTACCAAGCCTGTGAGCACGGTCAGTATACACCTGGCTGTCAATCTTTAGGGTATCAGATAAAAACTACAAAGTGTTGTTGAACAGTTTTCATCCCGGCTTTCACGAAATCCAATGAAAATAAGATTCTTACGCCTGTTTGTGGCCTCTAGGTCTATAGATTTATATTCTGAAAGGGTAAATCTACTTTCAAAGCCGTTCAATGTGTGTCTCGTGAGCCCAATTCATTTTCTAACTGTAAACATAGGTCGATTTTAGACTCTATATTGTCCATTGATTCAGAATGGCAGTCAAATTTTGTGAAAAGTACTGAAAGTTTGTCATCAACAGAGAGAGTTTTATATTGTTCAATGTCCATCATACCTGTACTAGATGTGTTTGAATTAGATTTACGTCTTTTATATTTTCGAACACGCATCCACTGAGTCAAGTCGCTGAAAGGCTTAAGCATCATGACCGTCCTCACTGTTGTGTGCGTTGTCCGAGGGCGGGAAATGAAAATCGGCAGAATTTTCATCATTTTCATCATGATTGAGTTCCATTGCACAAGACATGTCCTTTACTGACATAATTCCAATATGTATATCCACACAAAACACTCAAATCATGGAATATAACGTTAAATAGATCTAAATATATAGGAGCACAAGAATGACCGGCTGACCCCTACTGACCGGAAGTAGAATATAGCTGTGATCAGTCATGTGACGGCACACTGAAACTGAAATTCTGAATAAAGGTTTTATACCGTTCTTAACGCAATAGACTGTGATTGAGAAACTACTGATTTTACAAGCATGGAATGTTGCATTGGGTGATCATTCATCTGTAGAAGGGTATTGATAGACGTAATACACACAGGTAGTTTTCCAAATCAAATTCTTAGACAATGACCATCTGTAAACGAGCAGCTTTAACCACTTCTTGATCTTTTTTTAAGTCAGAAAACAGCATTATGTTTAGAGAAAATGTTTATATAAAGTTTCTTGTATCTCTTTCTGACAAGTTTATTCTGTTGAAATCCATATCACAAATGTACATCTTCTTAAAATTGTTTTTAGTAAAATCAATCAGTAATTTGCAGAAGTTGTTGTTGTTGTTGTTGTATTGGAGTTTACCGTCGCTGCGATAGTATTTCAATCATATAGCGACGTCCAGCTTATTACAGGTGGAGGAAGACCCCGAATGCACTGAGGCATCTGGGTAGAACCACCGACCTACCGCAAGCCAGCTGGAAGGCTTCCTCACATGAAAAATCCGAAGTCCTTACCGGGATTCGAACCCACAGCGGTGAGGGGCTGAGAGATTTGTAGTCCACGACTGTAACCGCTCGGCCACGGCGGCCCCTAATTTTGCAGAAGTGAAATTATATTTGGAAGTAACATATTTAACGTAGAATTTAGGCCTATAAATGTCTGCTTAACTTTTTAAACATCAATTTTGTCCATCAACATCCATATCTGAGTTCTTATTATACCCCCTTGCACAATGAAGTTGAAAGGGGGGGTATACGGGTTTCAATGACCAAAAACCATAACTTACATAATTTTGGAGTTATTGCCCTTTGTAAATTTTCATACTTATTTTTTGTCTGGGCCGTAACTTAAAAAGTATAAAAGGTATCAAGATGAAATTTCATATGTGGATAGATCTCACTGAGAGAGTGCAGTGACCAAGAACCATAACTCTCTATTGGGTAATTTTGGAGTTATTGCCATTTGTAGACTGTAATTCAAAAACTATAAAAGTTATCAAGATGAAACTTGATATGTGGATAGATCTCATTGAGAGGGAGCGCAGTGACCAAAATAAAAAAAAATTAAAAAAAACACTCTCTGTTGTATAATTTTGGAGTTATTGCCCTTTGTAAATTATCATATGTAATTTTTATCCGGACTGTAACTCAAAAAGTATAAAAAGGTATTAAGATGAAATTTCATATATAGGTAGATCTCATTGAGGGGAAGTGCAGTGACCAAGATCTGTAAACCTCATGTGCATAATTTTGAAGTTATTGCCCTTTGTAAATTTTTATACATAATTTTTGCTCTCACCGCTGTGGGTTCGAATCCCGGTAGGGACTTCGGATTTTTCATGTGAGGAAGCCTTCCAGCTGGCTTGTGGTAGGTCGGTGGTTCTACCCGGGTACCTCTGTATACTCGGGGTCTTCCTCCACCTGTAATAAGCTGGACGTCGCTATATGATTGAAATACTATCGCAGCGACGGTAAACTCCAATACAACAACAACAACAACATAACTTTTGCCTAGACCATAACTCAACAAGAGCCCGAGGGCTCTAAGCCGCTCACCTGAGTAAAGATAAAATGTCCCACCATAAAGTTACAAAAGATAGGTTAAAGATCAAGGTAACAATGCTGCATGCCAAATATCAAAGCTTCCGGCCATATGATTTCAGAGAAGAAAATTTTCTAGATTTTTTCCTTTATTAGCCTATGTTGAAGAAAGAAACCCCCTGGGCAGGGCCAATTTTGATCCCAGGGCCATTATTTGAACAAACTTGGTAGAGATCATTAGACAATGCTACATGCCAAATATCAAAGCTCCCGGCCATAAGGTTCCAGAGAAGAAATTTTTTCTAGATTTTTTCCTTATTAGCCTATGTTAAAGAAAGTGACCCCCAGGGCGGGGCCAATTTTGACCCCAGGGCCATAATTTGCACAAACTTGGTAGAGATCCACTAGACAATGCTACATGCCAAATATCTAAGCTCTAGGCCATATGGTTCCAGAGAAGAAGATTTTTCTTGATTTGTTCCAATAAGGACCACAATGGAAATAAGAGTTATTTACTCTTTTTTGTGTCGTCCTTGGTGTTGGTGTGTTTGACATGGATATAATTTATCAACATGTAACAATTTTATATGTGCTTGTTTTATAAATTGTCCATGCCAATGCATATCTGCCAAATAAAATCTATCTATCTATCTATATTAGCCTATGTTAAAGAAAGTGACCCCCAGGGCGGGGCCAATTTTGACCCCAGGCCCATGATTTGAACAATCTTGGTAGAGATCCACTAGACAATGCTACATGCCAAATATCTTAGCTCTAGGCCATACGGTTTCGGAGAAGAAGATTTTTCTAAGTTTTCCCTATATAAGCCTATGTTAAATAAAGTGACCCCCGGAGCGGGGCCAATTTTGACCCCAGGGCCATAATTTGAACAAACTTGGTAGAGATCCACTAGACAATGCTTCATGCCAAATATCTTAGCTCTAGGCCATACGGTTTCGGAGAAGAAGATTTTTCTAAGTTTTCCCTATATAAGCCTATGTAAATAAAGTGACCCCCAGGGCGGGGCCAATTTTGACCCCAGGGCCATAATTTGAACAAACTTGGTAGAGGACCATAAGATGATGCAACATACCAAATATCAAAGCTCTGTGCCTTTTGGTTTCAGAGAAGAGGATTTTTAAAGATTGTAATTTTTTTGTCTATTTTTAGCTCCTGTGACCTAGTTATTCAACAGACTGGAACCATTTGAACAAACTTGAAAGAGGGTCACCCAAGGGTCATTTGTGTAAAGTTTTATTGAAATCTGCCCAGTAGTTTAGGAGGAGAAGTCGTTTGAATTAAAAAGTTGACGACGCACGACGGACGCCGGACGGCGGACCATCACAATAGCTCACCATGTACACGTTGTGCTCAGGTGAGCTAAAAAGGATAAAAGGTTTCATGTTAAGAAGGAGTGCAGTGACCAAGAACATAACTCTCTGTTGTGTAATTTTGAGTTATTGCCCTTTGAGGACTGTAATATAAAAAGTATAAAAGGTATCAAGATGAAACTTTATATGTGGATAGATCTCATTGAGGGGGAGCGCAGTGACCAAAAACCTATAAAAAAAAAAAAAAAACTCTCTGTTGTATAATTTTGGAGTTATTGCCCTTTGTGAATTACCATATTTAATTTTTGTCCGGACTGTAACAAAAAAGTATTAAAAGGTATTAAGATGAAATTTCATATGTAGGTAGATCTCATTAAGGGGAAGTGCTGTGACCAAGATCTGTAACTCTCATGTGCATAATTTTGGAGTTATTGCCTTCTATGAATTTTTAGCTCACCTGAGCATTGCTAAGGGTGAGCTTTTGGGATACTTGATTGTCCGTCGGCCGTCGTCCGTCAACAATTTTGATCTTTACACACTAGAGGCCACAATTTTGATCCAATCTTCCTCAAACTTGGTCAGAATGTATGACTTAATGATATCTTGAACCCTTTCGAAAATGGGTCAGGTTGGATCAAAAAGTAGGTCAGTAGATCAAATCTTAGAAAAATCTTGTCGTCCGTCAACAATTTTGATGTTTACACACTAGAGGCCACAATTTTGATCCAATCTTCCTCAAACTTGGTCAGAATGTTTGTCTTGATGATATCTTGAACCCTTTCGAAAATGGGTCAGGTTGGATCAAAAAGTAGGTCAGTAGGTCAAATCTTAGAAAAATCTTGTTTACACACTAGAGGCCACAATTTTGATCCAATATTCCTCAAACTTGGTCAGAATGTTTGTCTTGATGATATCTTGAACCCTTTCGAAAATGGGTCAGGTTGGATCAAAAAGTAGGTCAGTAGGTCAAATCTTAGAAAAATCTTGTTTACACACTAGAGGCTACAATTTTAATCCAATCTTCCTCAAACTTGGTCAGAATGTTTGTCTTGATGATATCTTGAACCCTTTCGAAAATGGGCAGGGCCGGACCGAAAAGTAGGTCAATAGGTCAAATCTTAGAAAAATCTTGTTTACACACTAAAGGCCACAGTTTTGATGCAATCTTCCTCAAACTTGGTAGATGTTTGTCTGATGATATCTGAACCTTTGAAAATGGGGGGGCGGAGAAAGTAGGTCATAGGTCAAATCTTAGAAAAATCTTGTTTATACTCTGAGGGCAACATTTTTGGTCCAATCATCCTCAAACTTTGGCAGAATGTTTGTCATGATGATATCTTTTGTGGATGGGGTCAGAAAATTCCTGAACATTGTTTCACCTCATCATCTTAATTCTAAAGCAATCTGTTTTGTACAGGCAATGAATGATACTTTTCTCAGGTGAGCGATCTAGGGCCATCTTGGCCCTCTTGTTATACTTAATTTTTGTCCAGACCATAACTCAAAAAGGTTAAAAGGTTTCAAGATAAAACTTCATATGTAGATAGATCTCATTGAAGGGAGGTGCAATGCCCAAGAACTGTAACCCTCATTCGCATCATTTTAAAGTTCCTGTAACAAAGCGGCATGCGGGGGGTATTTGCGCCATGACAATGGCAGTTCTAGTTAGATTCGGTTGTTAAAGTAAATAAATTTGTCTTTGTGATTAGTGCAGTGGCCAATTAGATTGACTGGTTCTAGGGAATATACTGAAAACTGAGGCTCTATCTAATATTTTATGTATAACCATTACCATCATTGAAACTTTATGAGTTAGTTACAAAACTGAAATTCTTAAGATCATGGAATTGACCAGCAGTGTGACCCTGGTCCAACTCCTGTATGTCAGATGTTCGGTCACTGGATTGGATCTCTCCTATGTTTCTATACTGGGAGACAAAACACTCTGCTTTGCCATAGAAATGGCAAAGTAAATGAAATCACCCAAGCATGTGTGGAACAAGCAAAATGCAGTTCTCAGTGGATCATGATTTGAAATCAGAATATAGAGACTGTCTCTAAATCTGAGTAACATACACTAACTTTTTGTCATACCTTGCTGACTTAAGGAAATCCATATATCATTACCTTTTGATCATGATCCATCAAGAGATCATTGGAATTTTGAAGTAAATGCGAGTTTTTATAGACTTGAGAGCAAAACGCCTATAACTCCAAGACAGTGCATTATTGCATCTGCACTGAAGTCTTTTAAACATTGAAAGAACATGATTATAATTAATGACAGGTGGATTACCTTAAGGATATTTTATTTATGACATAATTTATAATGTAAGTTTAGATCAGAAGATCAGAGGGCATATTATGATGATATACCCGGTAGATGTCCTTCTGAAATATTTTCATACCCCGCCAACTTCGTTGTTGGACATATAGATTTTCGGTCTGTGCGTCCGTCTGTGTGTCTGTGCTCCCGTGAAATATAAGTTATCGCCATAAATTTGTATACATATTAAATTGATGATATCATGATTTACATGTATACCGTGTTTCATAAAGATGTGGTCATCTTCAAAGAAAAAAAACTTAAACGCAAAGGTAAACCTGAGGAAGAACAATCAATTTTACCATGTTCATCCAACTGTGAAATATAGGTCACAGCCATAAATTTGAATAAATATGAAATTGATCATATCAGGATTTACAGGTGTACCTTGTTTCATAAAGATGTGAAGTCATCTTCAAGGAAAAAAAAAACTTAAACACAAAGGTAAACCTGAGACAGAACAATCAATTTTACAATGTTCATCCAACTGTGAAATATAGGTCACAGCCATAAATTTGCATAAATATTAAATAGATCATATCATGATGTACATGTGTACCTTGTTTTGTAAAGATGTGAAGTCTTCTTAAATTAAAAGCTTAAACGCAAGGGAAACGTGAGGTGTAACTGACGGATGGATAGATGGACACACGGACAGATGCACAGACTGAAAATCTATATGCCCCGCAACGCATTTGGCGGGGTATAAAATACAAGTAAATATTTGGTTCTTACCATATGCTGGCGAAGCATTAGTATCGCAGAGACACACTTCCTTGTTTTATGTCTATAACTGTCGTGTAAGTTGTTAAATATTAAAAAAAAATAATAATAATGTTCATTCCTTTTTTTTCAGTGATGTTACAGTCTCTGCGATGAAATATCAACTCTAGTTCAGTTCTTAGTTAGTACTAACAATGGCATCAGAAATAACAATCGATTTGAACAGCTCATTGATGTCGCAAGCTTCAGTACCTTCCAGCCCTGTAGCTACAGGATATTTCAAAAGTATTGAAGTGGTAATGAACAATGTAGAATGTAGCCCTTCAGAGAGTATGACTTCTTCAGATTCAGGAATATCTGCAGGTGATACTGACAGCACTTTTGAACAAAAATATGCAGAAAGCTTGGAAGAAAATATAGAGGCTGACAATACGAAAACAAAAAGGCGTAGAAAAAATAAGGAAGAAAAATGTAATACGAAAGCCCTGATTTTTCCACCATGTAATATCTGCAGTGGAAGATCATCAGGTTCACACTTTGGAGTTAACAGTTGTGAGGCATGCAAAGGATTTTTCAGAAGGTACCTGGCAGGTGGAAAACAATTCAAGTGTGCTAAAAATAACAAATGTGATGTTACATACGAAAGCAGGTCAAACTGTCCTAGCTGTAGGCTCCAGAAGTGTCTAGATCTTGGTATGTCCAAAGAGAAATCTAAATTGGGAAGATATTCAATGGCAAAAAGGACTGAGACAATACAAAGCATGAAGATGATGGAAGTTGCAAAACAACAGAGAGAAGGCACTACAGAAAAAAACTCAGATGATACCAGGCATCTAGAAGTAAGAAATGGTACTGATGTTTCAGTTGAAACCGTTATTCCAAAATCGTTTTCAGCTGACAAAGAATCTAAAGAAATGACTCGTTCAAAGAGACCTTGATTCAAGATCTTGTGCAAGCAATGAACACTTTTAGGCCGTTTGGTCGCAATATTGTTACTGATGCAGACATAGAAGAAGCAATGAACAGTCACTATGATACCTATGAATTAAGACTGAAAATATATGGGGAAAGAAAGGCAGTGCCTAAAGACGTATTTGATAAAATGTATAAAGAGTACGGAATAGACCTTGATGATCGAGTTTCTTTATTGAAAGATTGCCTTCCATATGTTGAAGAAACTATGGAACTTTACTGCAATTTTGCAAAACTTGTCCCAGGCTTTCAAAGTCTGTCTGTGAAAGACCAATCAGAATTGCTGAAATCATCAAGATGCGATTTCTTTGCCTGTCTTTGTTACAAAGGATTCTGTCCTCAGAGAAGATTCTTTATCTTTCATGATATGGGTTACCACATGAATGAAATCATTGGCAAGTTTAATTCTGAACAATTTTGTCTGCTACTTGAGAAAACATATACATCATTGAGGAAATTGAGCCTTGCGGATCCTGATCGTGCCCTCCTGATGGCCATAACAATCATGTTTTCTGATCGATGTAAACTAGAAGGTCCTGAGAAGGTGAGAGAGATTCAAGATAAGCTTACAGTATTGTTGTGGAAGCAGCTCGTCAAAAGACATGGTAAAGATGCAAGCATTGTCTTTGGAAAGATTACAGACTTATTGCTGCTTATGCGAGAAGGTTCAGAGGTTTACCTTCAGGAATACAAGAAACTCTGCAATGATGACATACTTGTTGATGCGGCTCCCATTTTGACGGAATTCCTATTGGATGATTAGTGATAAATTAAACTTTTTTTTGGCTCAATTGAACAAATTCAACTGAGCATTATGAGCTTTTATTGGATTGTTGAATGTCTGGCGTCCACAATATTTTGTCCCAGTTTGGGGCAACAGGATGGTCCAGTGAAATAGTTTTCCATCCTTGAGCAATCCTAGAATGGGAGATACTTAGCCAGCATCTAAAATTTGGCAAGGATTCGTCAGTCAGGCCCATTCTGTCTGTCAAAATCCCCGTATTCAGGAATGATCTTCTGTAAAAAGACACGTGTATGCCCGGCGCCTCGTCACTGGGGCAAAATATTGATAGGGACACAGTTGTTTCTTTACACTCTATCATCTTCATCTTTTTAAGCAGTTACATCAAACTTGGTGACAATATTAAAGCCATAATTTCTAAACCAAAATCAATTACAGCTGATATCAACCCTGTAGGTTAAGAGTTATGCCCCCCCCCCTTGATTTATATAAAAAAAAAGAAAGACTCTACTTTCCATCATAAATGCAAATGCAAGACATCAAACTTAATCAAAATACCTCAGTCAAGTTTGATTATGGCTGATATCAGACTGATATATCTTGGCAACCACCATTTTTTGAATATCATAATACCTGGATAATGTATTTATTCAAGTCCAGAAAATGAAATGAGTTTGCAAAGATAACTTTTTAACAGAAATTTAAAATTCATGCATTTATCAGTAATTTTATTCAAAATTGAGTTCATGAAACAAAAGGAAAATGGATATTTTAAATTGCACATTTATTGATGAAAATGGAAGTATTGGTACATATTTTTTAATGGATATTGACAGCAAAAATGCAAGATATTTTTAACATAAATGTATCAAGTATGTCAAGCTACTCTATTCACCCTGGTGTCGGCAACACAGCTTGGTTTAATAACGTTTGCATGTAACTTTCTATTATGCATATATCTTAGGAATCAAATGATTAAATACTTCAATAAGGCCTTCAGATGCATTAAACAATGAATTTAGATAACTCTTTACTACCAATTCAAATGCAAATTATGACTCTTTTAATATATAGTATAATATGGTTATAGTCTCCATCCGTCCTTCCGTCTGTCCCTCATTTTTGTCCGGAGCATAAACTCAAAATGTATTTGAGATATCATCTTGGAACTTGAAACTTCATAGATGGCTAGATCTCACCGAGGAGTGCAGTGCACAAGAATGATAACTCTACCTTTCATACTTTTTGCTTTATTGCCCTGTGAAGGAAAAAACTAGAAGAGGTCACATTGACCATAACATTTTACCTGCTGACCTCAAAATAGGGGAATTAGTAGGTCTTAACATGGGTTTATGAATATCTGTAAACAACAAGCTTGAAGCTAGCAAGTACAGCCAAAACAGATGTGAGTAAACTATAAGCTTAAAGCTAGCAGGTACAGCTCAAACAGATGTGGGAAAACCACACGTTTGAAGCTAGCAAGTACAGCCCATACTGATATGGGTACATTTGCACGTCACAGCAGATCCTTTTTTAACCAGGTTTTCAACTAGTTGAAACCTGGTTATTAGAATGCCGAACGTCGTTGGGCGGGCGGGCGTCAAACTTTCGTTTCCGCTCAATAACTTAAGTTAGAATTTAGATATAGCAATTATATTTGATGGGTAGATACCTTATGAGAAGAGGAAGGTTGGGATTGCTTTTCAGGTTAATCGGGTCAAGGTCAAGGTCACAATGGTTAAAAATAGATTTTTTGTTTCTGCTCGATATCTCGAGTTAGAATGAAGGTATAGCATTCATATTTGATAAGTAGATACCTTTAGGGAAGAGGAAGGTTGGAATTGCTTTTCAGGGAAAATGGATCAAGGTCAAGATCACTATGACTAAAATATATTGGAAAATGGATCAAGGTCAAGATAACTATGACTAAAATATATTAGAAAATGGATCAAGGTCAAGGTCAATATGACTAAATATATATATATATATATATATATATTTTTTTTTTCTTTTCTGTTTGATAGCGGCTTGCTATGAATGCTTTTGTTTTTATGCTTCACTTATGCTTTTCTTCATTTACATAGTTGCGGTGCCCTTGTTATCTTGACAAATATTATACAAATGTCTGATTGCTAGAATTGCTTAATAAACCTTCAATAAGAAATAAAATAAATGCATTTGTATCAGTCTTTGGATAATTCCTGTAGGTTGCTTTTCATGTTTTAAAATATCCATAATTTCCTTGAACTAACATTTAATTTTGAATCTTGTATTTTACCCTGCATTGATATTGCAGGTCAGAGACAATTACCCTTTGACAATCTGAATTCACACCTTTGAGCTTGTTTTCATGTAACATATAGTGACACATTCTTTTATTTGCTTAAATTCTCCTTCTTCATTTCTGAATGCATTCTGCCCAAATCTACACAGTATGGCCAGTATATAGTGACTTGACCTATATTGTCAATTTAACCATATTTCTTAGAGTTATGACCCTTATTTACTCTTCATCCATGTAACATAAAGTATTAATGTTCTTTGGGGATCATTTTATAAATAAAATCTTCATTTCGAATTGGATTTTCCATGTTGAAAACCTGGTTTTGTGACAGTCCCTGTCGCTTTAAGCCTTGTTTAATTCTATTATAATAATATTTATACAGAACACATAGTAATATAAACTGTGGTCTCAGTCCTAATATTTTGAAATGTTAAATGGTTTGCCTGCTAACCTGTATTGCGGCTCTTAGTAAGTTCCATGGTTTTCATAACTGCTTCAATCTTGGCCAGTTTGTCTGTGTGAGGCATCATTTCCGGCAGTCTGATCATGGCAGTAAACTGTGATAAGAGGGTTGGATTTAAACAACGGAATATGTTTCAAGAATCAGGAAATATTTTTTATGTTTCTTGTAGATGGCTAATTACTTATACTTGAATTGTTTATATCCTGGCTTTACCAATGTTATATTCTTATTTTATTTATTTTATATATTTCTAGTATATTAGTTATAAATGAAGGATAATGGAGACAATTGCGAACCATTGCATACATTACAATCAGTACTGACCCATTATTCATTAATTGTACTGGCTATCGTAAGTGTTATGATGATCTTAGTGCGAATTATAGTAAACAAGTAACATTAACTGTACATGTAAATGACCTAGTATCATGACTTGCATAATTAATCGTAGTTTGTAGAGAAAAAATAATTAAAACACGCTACGATGCAAATGAATTGTAGATTGACTCTAAAATAGATCCAAATAAGAACTGGATTAAAAGATGAATGACCAGCTGAAATGAACGACAATTGTTATTGTATTCAACCCGGTTCTGTCAACGCGACGTTACTGTGAAGTAAGCATGTGTTTTTCATTTATCGTAATTAACATGAGATCTACGGTATAAGATATGATTATCATATTTATATGTTATTGGTGGGTCGTCAAATTAGAACAAACAAACAAATAAAAATGATGTTTGATCAGTAGTATTCATATTTTTTGTTTATTAGCTCACCTGAGCACAACGTGCTCAAGGTGAGCTTTTGTGATCGCCATTCGTCCGTCGTGCGTCGTTCGTCGTCAACAATTTGACCTTGTTAACACTCTAGAGGCCATATTTTTTTGGCCAATCTTCATGAAATTTGGTCAGAATGTTTGTCTCCATAAAATCTTGGACAAGTTCGAAATTTGGTCATATGGGGTCAAAAAGTAGGTCACGAGGTCAAATCTTAGTAAACTCTAGAGGCCATTTTTGGCCCAATCTTCATGAAATTTGGTCAGAATGTTTGTCTCCATAAAATCTTGGACAAGTTCGAAATTTGGTCATATGGGGTCAAAAAGTAGGTCAGAGGTCAAATCTTAGAAAACTTGTTAAACTCTAAGGCCACATTTTTGGCCCAATCTTTATGAAACTTGTTCAGAATGTTTGTTTTCATAAAATCTTGGACAAGTTCTAATTTGGGTCATGTGGGGTCAAAAAGTAGGTCATGAGGTCAAATCTTAGAAAAACCTTGTTTACACTCTAGAGGCCACATTTTTGGCCCAATCTTTATGAAACTTGGTCGGAATGTCTGTTTCCATAAATCTTGGTCAAGCTCGAAAGTGGGTCATGTGATGTCAAAAAGTAGGTCAATATGAAAAATCCAACATATGTTGCTCATTTATACTCAGGTGAGCGATTCAGGGCCATCATGGCCCTCTTGTCTATTTTTACGGAGATGGTTCTCACGTAAGTACCATTATTGTTGCTGTTTTTGGTGTAGAGGATACTTGTTTGTTTTGAGTGGATATGGAATATATTTCATCGAGAATTGATACAATTTTAATATGCGCGAGTAAAAGTTAAAAAAAATAGCCCCAACAGATCTATATCACTCACACTGACAACACAGGATTTCACCAATCAAAAATTTGGATGTTACTCGCATGATAAGAAATGACGAAAAGGAAGATGGCCTTTATGTAAAAATGAAATTATTATGACAAAAAAGGCCACATACATAAAGTGTTTCCCAGAGAGTGAGGGCGGAGAAGAAACAGTCTTCTTGTAATACGTAACCCATGCCTCGCATCAGCTGTTTATCGAACGGTAGACCAGATAGAGTTATCTCCCCTCTTGCAAGTGGCACTCTTCCGGAAATGGCGTCAAGGAGGGTTGTTTTCCCGGCACCTGTGATTAGTTCATCTTATTTGAAGACAGTGCCAACAAAACTACATGGACTTTATAAGGAAATATTACTCATTTACAGTATTCACTTTATTTACATCTCACTGGATCTTTAATAGCATAAAAACCATGGCATTGCGAAAACTGTGACGTGAAACCATGCGTCATGTGTACCAACCGAACAGTACAAATAAGGTGCGAGGGGAAGTTTTCAGTCTGCTTTATTTCCCGATACCTGAGGATATTTTTCTACCATTCAGTTCCCTATAGATATTATGTTGGTGGTTTTGTTACACTGAAAGCAAACAGGAATCAATGGGATCTCCAAAGACGAGGAAGGACAAGGCATCAATGTCCACCAAAAAGGTAACGGTCGAGTTTTTCTGAGACAGAAAGTTTGTAATCTTGTTGAACACCTACCAACTAGCAGTAAAATGAATGTTGAATACTTTACCGGTTGCTACAAGCTATCAAAGATAAACAAAGAGGCAAATTCTTTTGCAGCAAGACAATGGTCCAATTCACACAAGCAACCTTGCAATGGCCGCTGCGAAATAATGTTGGTATTGGTTCCATCCTCCCTTATTCCACCCCCCCCCCCCCCCGACCAGACACCCCGTGCAAACAACTTGAAAAAAATGCGTGTGAGGAGATTTGACAATGAGGAAATGATGCAAACTATAGAGCACTGGTGCGAAAGTTAGGATGTTAGCTTCAACAGTCAGGGTCATGAATTTCTGCAAAAGAGATGGGACAAGTGCATCACCTAGGACAGGGGGGATTATGTTGAAAAGTACACATGCATCACGAAAATGTTACACCTGGAAAATAGGTAGGCTTCAAACCTTTTGACAACACTCGGATAAATTATGTAGTTTGTGTCTAATGAAACATGTAGATATCTACAATGATCCTTATCATGCGCAGATCTAGAAGGAGGAGGTGCAGGGAGTCATAACCTTCCTGGGATTTGGCTATTGTGCTAAGATCAAAGAAGAAAATCACCCATCCCCACCCCACTCCCGGTAATAATTAAAAAAAAATGAAGAGGACAGTATGGAAAAAGGCACGGACCCCCCCCCCCCCCCCCCCACCACACACACACACACATGATTTTTTTTTTTTTTTTTTTTTTTTCATAGCAATTTTAACATAAATTTGCTCTTTATGATATGTTTATAGTGTCTTATAGAATGTTATAAATATAGTTTTACAGATACGTAAGGAAAGTTCTGCTAAATCAGTTCAAATTTGCTACACAATATTTTAACCTATTTCTTACTTGAGAACATCCAGTTAACATTCTCAAAATTTAACTGATTTATTTTATTATTATTATTTTACCATTCATTTAGACACTTTCACGCTGAATTTGTCTTGGTTGGCAGCACTTACCTTGCTTTTATATTTGAAGTGAGATGTGTAATACAAATGACATGGCATAATGTTTGTATGGTGAAATCACTTTTCACATACATGAGCACATACATACATTTAAAACATTAGATTTGGAATACTTAGAATAACATTACATCCTATGATATATCAGGCATGTCGTCAGACTGAAAGAGAAATGAAATATGTATATGTGCGTCATGTACATAAATTTTATCAGGTGAGATTATGATTTTTTTTTTCATTTGAATAAAACACTTGAATAAAAAAAAACTTGAGATATTCACCAGACGGTCCCATTATGGCTAGGAGATGTCCTCTCTTGACTTCCATACTGACGTCTCCCAACACAGAACTTCTCCCAGAGTTGACACTGACATTCTTCACACAGAGACTGGTGACTTTCTGTTCCGGTATCCCTCTCATTGTTTTCCTGAAGAAAAAAATGTATGTTCAGCGAAACTTAAGGCTTCTCTGGCTGCATTGCCTGACCTGAAATTTCAAATTGAGATTTGTCCATTTGACTACTTAATTAAGCATTTCCATGCTAATTTCTGATTTGGACGTGTCTTTTCTTCATTTTGGACTGTTCCATTAATTGTATATTGGGAATAATTGGAATGAAAGTAGGGGAGAATCTGGAGTGGTTATATGTTGTACAAATTAATATAATTATGTTAAGCTTTTCAAAATAAATATAGATGTAAACTCAGTTGGTAAAGCGTCCCTTCCATCGCAGTTAGCGGAATAAAACATCACTATAATAAAGCGGCCTATAAGCGTCTTTCAGTCTTATGGAGACAATGAAACAGACATAACATACAGCAGAAATTTATAACGTACAGTCCAAAACAGGCCTCGTTGTGCATGCAAGTGTAGTGTTTTGATAAAACAACTATATAATTTATCAAAGAAATTGTAATTCAGTCTGGCTTTATCGTTACATCTGTGAATACGAAGAATTTATTTCAGCTATTTTTCACAAAGAATTGTGCGTAACTTTTTTACGTGAGAATATGAATATCTAATACAGGAATCGTTATAATACTCATATAAGTTTAAGTTTTAACTTTATTTATTTGACATCGATTACGAAACAAGTTCTTACAACTTATATTAATTACTATCGATGGCTCAGGTGACGGCGTATGTGGTCATTATTGTGGGAGGAAACCGGAGAACCCATAGAAAACCCATGTGCCTAGACGGGCAACCACTGTACCCTCTCACGTACATGGCCAGGAATCGAACCCGGGACGCATTGGTGAGAAGCGAAGTGCATTACCACTACGCTATCCTGGCACCTTGAAATACTCATTTGGTATTCTCTAACGTCATCATCTCTAAATAAGTCAAAAGTCAGGACAGACCATCACCGAAAAATAAAAAAAATAAAACTTAAGTAATCATAATTAAACAAGGTTTATAAAATATCAACTGGTATAAGAAATATGAAAATGGCTGGCATAAAGCTGTAAATATTGATTAAAAAGTCATCATCGTTATGCATCTCAACAACCTATGATAGCACTAAAGCGACTTAATCAGGGCTGGGAATACCCTTCATTTTGTAAACAAAAGCGCCATCCTGGAAAGCAAAATGTATGTTTTTTGTCCAATACTGCTTCTGTTTGAAATACCTGAAAACTGTTAGTTAAATGGTGAAAATACCCAGGTGCACTGGTTCATATCCTGAATGATATATCCATAAAGTTTCAAGTCTGTACTACAAAAACAATTAGAGTTATGTGTGTCACAAACTTAAAATTCCATATTTTCACAAATTCAAGGCCCGTAACTCTGTCAAATGCAACAGTTATTAGTTGAAAATAATACCCAGGTGCACAAGATCATATCCTGAATAATATATATAATATATCTATGAAGTTTCAAGTTGTAGTACCAATTCAATAAGAGTTATGTGTCACAGACTTAAAATTCAATATTTTCATAAATTCAAGGTCCGTAACTCTGTCAACGGCAACGGTGTGCATAAGTTCATATCCTGAAAAATATATCCAAAAGCTTCAAGTCTTGTACAAATACTTTCGAATTTACGTTAGTCACAAACATAAAATTGCATATTTTCACAAATTCAAGGCCCGTAACTGTCAACGGCAAGGTGATTCGATGAATATCAAGATCATATCCCGAATAATATACCCATGAAGTTTCAAGTTTCTAGTACAAATACTTTCAAAGTTACGCGCGTCACAAACATAAAATTCCATATAACACTCACTCAGCCCCTCACCGCGTGGGTTCGAATCCCGGCAGGGTCATTCGGATTTTCATGTGAGGAAGTCTTCCAGTTGGCTTGCGGGAGGTCGGTGGTTCTACCCGGATGCCTCAACGCATTCGGGGTCTTCCTCCACCTGTAATTAGCTGAACGTCGCTATTTGACTGAAATACTGTACGGTAAACTCAAAAAGTCAAGTCAAAATTCCATATTTTCACAAATTCAAGGCCTGTAACTCTGTCAATGGCAACGATGATGCGATTATAATACCAAGATGCACAAGTTCATGTTCTGAATAATATATCAATGGATTTTCAAGTATATAGTACCAATACAAGTCGTGTTCTTGATATTACAACGCGCAAATGTAAAATATATACATGTATTGGGTAATTCCATTAATTTAACAAATTGACACTTGCAAAATAAAAAAGTATTTGTAAAAAAGAATTGAATAATAATGCACACTTAAATTAATATATAAGTGTGCCATGTTGAGCCACATCCAATGACTATCTCCCCAAACTGAGTTGTAGTCCTTGGACTTTGAATGTATTTTAATTATGGATGTTTACTAGATTTATCTGCTGCTATAGCGGGTCTGCTATACTGTTATGACGTTTCACACATTTTAGCAGAAAACTATCGAGATATTTAATATACTATTCATTGACATGATATTTGTTGTCATCTTCAATGTTTTTTTGTAAAACAATTGTTATATTTCATGTAAAGAAAGTAGTTCTGTGTTTAGATATACAAAATGATTAGCACATAATTATCAGGTTTTCTACGTATCCCATGAATTATGCAGATATCTTTTTTATTACTGCCTTTCAAGGGGTCTTTTTTTTTTAATTAACACGTTCCTTTTAATCACCAGTTCTTTGCTTATTGTTTGAAAAAAAAAACAACTTCAAATGCTATAGACTTATCAACGTTTCGTTATCAAATTTCAAATATTCAAATTCGCAACTTTTGATGTTAACTTATTGGCGAAATGTTCACCTTGCATTCTGCCATCAGAAAATCTCAGATTGTAAAAGGAATCGAGAATGAGTGATATGTTTCTTTGAGCTCGTGTGAAGACTGAAAATCAGTCAAACTAAAAGCTTATTAATAGTCTTCACGGGAAAATATTCCTTTTTATGGCAGTGAATATATTGGGACGTTTTATTACAGTGGATTAAGAAATATCATTTTATTTCATTTCTAAACCTATTTTTTAACTTAAAAGAGATAGTATTTTAGTATTATAGTAGTTGTGAAGTATAGCCGTTTTTCTTATAAGGAATAAAACCATTTTAATTGTGAAACATTGTGTGTATCCAATAAAACGAACTTATGATAAAAGTTAAATGACATTCACTCTGTGATATACATATAAACTTCGAACACGTTATACCACTTTTTTTAAACTGTGTGTTCCATAACATTTAATAAAAAACATTTCCAAACCACATGCTTATAAATAGCCTAACATAGTTGCATTTATAATGTGTGTGTGTTGTTTTTTTTTCTGAATATTTTACCACTGACTAAATTTTATTTTGTAAAAACCTGGACATTTTACCATTCATACAGACAAGACATGTTGATGTTCCTGATTTATTTTTACGATTGCGGTTTGCATTAATTTGTTCATCATGTTTAAGTATAATAACGTATACGTTATTTAATTATATATAACGCGGGTCCTGTGTATTGTTTATTCTGAATAAGGAATTTTACATTTTAAGATCATATTATTCATTTTTTGCTAAGCGTTTTCTCTATTTTTCTTTAAAAACAAAACAATTCATAAACTTATCCTCTAAAAATGTGTTTTTAACAACTTTCTTTTAAAGATTTATAGAATTGGTTTACTTTAAGATATTACATTTATCTTGAATATAGTTTTTTTTTTCATTATTCAATATCTGTGCTTTAACCACTAGGCCATGGGATCGTTTATTCATTACATTATATTGATAAAGACAGGCGGGCTTGACAGAGCTAAATGATTGATCTACCTCAATTAACTAAAATGTATAATGATACAGAACTTATTCATAGCTTAAAAGGCTTTGCTAACGCTCTAAATGACTTGCAATAAACGACATCTATCATTGCAATTTATATTAAATGAATACAATCAAAAGAACTAATTCACTCCATTCATGTCAAGGTTGCCATCTCGTACAAAAGTAAGGCTCTCAATATAATAAGCAGACTTAAAACAAAATCACATGACAGACATCGTTCTTAAATTTGATAAGGAGTTATACCCATTCTAGGATTTTGGAAGTTCCGGGTGTACATTACGTACAAAACAGGCTATACGATAATAATTTCAAGCCCTATCTTCAAACATTTTATATATATATTCAGAAAAGAGCTTTAAAGGCACAAACACTTATAGCCTATGATATTATAAACAGAAATATGTTATGGAATAGGCTATCTAAATCAGGTATTAGAGGTAAAATGTTAACAGCTATTAAGTCCCTATATAAATCTGTATCTTCCGGTGTTAGAATTAATTCGTACAGAACAGACTGGTTTGATGTAGGCTACGGCTTGAGGCAAGGCTGTTTGTTATCTCCTATACTTTTTATTTTTTTCATTAACGATTTATCAGTTTACCTCAGTGCATTCGATATAGGAGTGCCTGTTGATGATGAAATAGTTTGTATAATGTTGTATGCTGAAGACATCGTTTTAATGGCTGAATCCGAAGATGAACTTCAATTTTTATTAACCGCCTTAAGTAAATGGTGTTCTGGAACTGATATGCATGTTAATTCCACCAAAAGTAATGTAGTCCATTTTAGACCTAATTCCGTGGCTCGTACAAATTATCAATTTACGTGTGGTTCCAGCCAGTTAACATTTGTAGATAGGTATACTTACCTTGGAGTAGTTTTTCGTGAGCATCTAGATCTCAATGCTTATCGCAAAATGTAAAAGCATTGGTTGTCTCCCCTACAATGTATTTACAAAGTTATATGACGCAGTTATGTGGCCTGTCGTTAGTTACAGTTCTCCTCTTTGGGGATTTCGCTCATATTCCTGTAATGAGGCTGTTCATAACAGGGCACAAAGGTTCTTTGGGTTGGCAAATACACACTAAATATTGGGTTTGCGGGTGAAATGGGCTGGAAACCCCCGATTGTCCGTCAATGGAAGTTTATTGCTTTATAATGGTCAAAATTATCAAAAATGGAGGAATCTAGGCTAAACAAACGTGTTGCACTTTGGGAATACAGTAAGGCAAAGCGGTCATGTAAAAACTGGTATTATTATGTAAAGTCTTTTTTAATTATGAATGATTTGAACATATACATATGTTAACAAAATCGTATGGCTGGTAAATTTGTGCACGTTGTTGAGACTACTGCAATGAATAACTTTGTTAATGAATGGCAAACTTGTTTAAATAATATTATTGGGAACTGTATGGTGTGAAATTCAGTAAATTTAGATTATGGGTGGTCCCAATTCGTATTGAGACTTGTTAATGAATGGCAAACTTGTTTAAATAATATTATTGGGCCATCTGGGCAAGGTCGTAATAAACTAAGACTGTATAGGTCTGTGAAATCTCAGTAAATTTAGGGGTGGTCCCAATTCGTATTGAGACTTGTTAATGAATGGCAAACTTGTTTAAATAATATTATTGGGCCATCTGGGCAAGGTCGTAATAAACTAAGACTGTATAGGTCTGTGAAATCTCAGTAAATTTAGGGGTGGTCCCAATTCGTATTGAGACTAGTCGTTATGAGGGCTTGAGTGAAGAAGCTAGATTTTGTCCATTTTGTAATGACACCTTAGTTGAAAGTGAACTGCATGTTTTATTTCGTTGCCATGTTAATGATGATTTAAGGGATGAATTATACTCTTAGGCAACTTCATATAATAACCTATTTGCGGAAATGCACGATTTTGATAAATATGTATTTCTGTTTTCCAATACAAATTCAACGATTTTAATTTTAAATTTTACTATATAAATAAACTGTTTAAAATGTATTTTCTTATTACTACATTTGTTGATTGTTGCACTGTATAAAATAAGTGTCTGTTGCTGCTGTTTATCATGCCTTTCTTTACCGCTTTTATATCATTTTACGTGTTTAGTTAGTTACCGGTAAGTTGTAATATTTTTATACTATTAGAGTGCTGTGCTCAGTTATTATAAAGTTATTATAAAGTGTTATTTTAATATGTAAATTATCTCTTATAATTCCTTATGGAATGGCATTGTAACTAATTTAAACGTTGTTTTGTAATTATTTTCATGTGTACAATGATGAGATGTAAATAAAGATACTAACTACCTTATATGCATGTTATCTCGATAGGATATTTTTCGTTTATAAGATATTTAAAGTCAAAGGAAAATGTGATAATTGATAATCTGGAACTAATGTTCAATACCCAATTGCCCGTTGGTTATTCTTAATCCTAATACAATACACCGCCAAATCACATGTCAATCAAGTTTTTGCCATGAGAGTTTTAACCATGGTTTTTCTACCACAATAAAAAATAGCCCCGCGTTCAGTTACCCTTTAGACCATAACGTTAGCGCGTTTGTATCCCTGTTGTATCATAGCGTATAGAGTGCAACCTGGGAACCAAATCTGTAACAGTTGCAAGCGTTATAGTTAACTGAACGCAGGGCTGGCGTATAATCATCATCGTCAATACCCGAAACATTACGGTCATACATGATTAAACCCTACTTTTTGCCAACTCTAGCATTAAATCCCCCATTAAATAAATTCTGCCCAAAGATTGAAATGTGTATATCAGTCTGTATAAGCTGAAACAGATTAGCATTGGTTATTGTATAAGCAGGCGAATTTTCGACCAAATCATAAGCTCCTGCTAGAAAAACATCAACATCAATCTGGAAAAACGTGCGTCTTATTTTAACCACACGATCGTATCTTAGTGATATTTAACTTTTTTTAAAACCTTTCGAGATGCAGTCTATAATATCTAACATATGCCAGTGTTGAATAAAATTATCAATTACTCTTTGTCTAAAAATATATAGAAAGTTCTTAATACATATAATAATATATAATAATATATTGACGGGTTTTGAAATGCATATCGAAGACCGTAGCTATTCAGAAGATTTTTATCATTACTAACCAATTATCATTGCTATTCTAACAATCAATAAAAGCGTGCTCATATACTTTTGAAATTAAAATAGTATCAGACAATAATATTTTACATCAGTATTTGATAATACGTACAAACCTAAAAATATATAAAGGATATCGTCCAAGTTCACCATAGACAGCATCAAAACAAGTGTTTACTTTTACTCCCAGTAACCTTTTACAAAATATTTATTGAACCCTTCCTATTCTTTCGACTTTGTAAAACCAAGAATCGCTGAACCATATCTTATCAAAGCGCCGAAAGCACTGATAGACTGTCGGCGGGTTGGTCGTGGTGAGCAGCAAGCGCGCTAGATAGTTATCCAAATAGGTTATATGCTGGATTCTAATCTGTTTATAAAGGGGGGTATACATGTGGTCAGTATCAGTTTCTCAGTTGTCAAATAAGAAACAAGAAAAGATAGTTTTCATGTTTTTATTAAACATTAGAACACGATAATCAAAATTAAAAACATACATCTAAACTAAATATTGAACAAGAGCTGTCAGAGAACAGAACGCTCGACTATGAAATTGATTTCAAATGCCCTATATATAAAATAATAAAAATGATAAACCTTGATACTCTGACCCTTTATATTTATGAAGTCTAAAATCAATCCCATGCCTATGATGATGATGATGATGATGAACAGAAGCAACGACTAACTAACGTAATCTAGAATCTTACATTTCCTTCTTCATACTTCTATTGCGTCAGCATGCGCTTCTTTGATTAATTTACTGGAAGTGTGGCATACACGCGCCAGTCAATGCTGTAAGGGTATACCGGTATCACCTTAACATGGATCCGCTGTGTATAGTATGGTACATGACAAATTTATAATGAACTGAGCAGTTTTAATTTGGAGTATCTAATACATATAAATAACATGTCTTCATAACTTCTCGTTGGTACGAGTTTGAATATGAACATAGAACTTTCATCTGCGTGGTATTTTTAAGGTGCAATGGAATTTCCATTTCGCGGTCATTTGAAAAATCTTGATAATATAGATACACAAATTAATAATATTCATTGAATGTAAAACATTATATTGATTAATATTATTTGTGATATGATGCCTGTTTATCTAGATACACTTTTTTATATCAGCGTATACCAGAGCATAAGTAATGTATTCTTATTTTAATCCATGCAAGAATAATATAACAAATTTCAACTCATTGTGTCTAGCAAACTTCCTTTGCGTGTTTTATCGAGGCACAATGGACTTTACTGCTATTCTCAAAATAAAATTTCCATTGCTCGGTAATATTTTCATTGCGTCCATTGCTCCATAAATTTTCATTGCGTGTTATAGGCCTACCACTTCAAAACATTGGGTCGCGTGATCTTCCATTCCACTAAATTATGGCCGATTTTTTCAACTGTTCTAGCTTTTGCGTGGCTATTGAGTTTATGAGAAGACAGAAATGCAACGTAATATATCATCATCGTGCGAAACGCTGCTGAACTACTTTGGGTTAATTACGTATTTATGCGAAGCAGTACTCCAGTTGGGTTAAATCTTTGTTTTGTAAACGACGCAGGTATTTTGTTCACGCTGAAAATGGTTGTATCAGCTTGAAGAATTTGTAAAAGAAGGGTGGACACACAAACTTTACACATTAAAAGAGTTTCTAAATATCATTTAAACGTCGTTGCAACACATCTGTGTAACACACTACACTCGCTTTCGTTAGCTCAGCCTGCATTGTATGGATCCGTACAAGGCGCGGAGTGCTACAGTTAAAAATGTTGTGGAAAATATGCAAATCAGAAAAGCCCGATTTCGAATTTCAGCATAAGACTAGCGGCCGCTGGCTGCCAGTCTAAAAATCAAACCAATAAATGGTTTGACGAGCTACAGATATGCACGGTATCTTAGTGTTTGCCAAATATCAAACCAATATAAAATAATAGACGATTTTTCATTACCGGCTATAGAAATAGGGAGAGAAAAGTAGCGATCGAAGTGTTAATTGTTAACAGTTTGTTGAAACAAATGGCGCGTTCATCTTTAATTTCTTGTAATGACCATATTAACGCATCGTTAAAGCGAGGTTATTGGCATTGCGCGAAATTTTGACCCCGTTTATTAAATTTACTGTGAAATGCGCCAATACTGTTCTCTAAGCATTATCAGCGCTTTGATTTGTACTACCGAGCGCCCAAACTCCAACGTAGTGGCTTGGCTCCGCTTGGCTATTGATGCGAAGCCAAACCACTGCGTTGGAGTTTGCCGAGCGACGGCACAGTTTCTGTTTATAGATGCAAATCAGTGGCTCTTTACTGTGTCCTTAGTAACTTCGGAAAGCGTATCATTCATTCTATAGAGCAATAAATACCCCCTGGAGGTACCTCTGATGTATCTGAGATAGCTTGAAGTAGTCAGGGATGCCTATCCAGTCGAAATGCACTCGGTGACCCCTCTATATATTCTATATAAATCCGCCATCTTGGACGGAGGGACTTTTTGAGGTCGCTCTTGCGTAACCGGATCGAACCGGTCGCGTGCGGTCAAGGACGAAATAATCTATTTCAACCAATGACGTAAGGCGTATCATGTCTATACACGTTTATCCTATGTCTAAAAAGGTTTATGCTGCAGTACTTAAACCCATAGGAGTCTGGTGACTTATTATTATTATTTTAAATGTTATTTATTTATTTATAATTAAATTGATTTTCTACATATTTTCACTCACAAAAACAGAAAAAGCAAAAGTAAAGTAAAAATATTCGATATTAAAATTCATCATTTTACATCCGTTTCTCGGTATTCTATAAAGCCTCAAGGAGTGACACCCGCCATTGTTTTCGCAACGTTGTCGCAGAGTAACATCCCTTGTATGGAATGCAGTAATTGCTTTATCCAGTTTTGCTTTATCCCGACCTTATCTGAATGTCAGTCTTTATTTAGATTTTGGACGGAGAGTTACGCACCTTTCTCAAACAATGTGTCAACACCGGTCTTGATGACAAGTGCAAGCTTGTGACGTCACAGTCTCTATTTATGGAACGTTTCTCTCTATATAAAATGATGATATCGTCCTTTTTTAATGAGGGAACCTAAGCTGGTAGCCTGTGCAGACTGCAACAGGGAGTTTGGATGTTAGAAAGAAAACAACAGTCTTTTACAAACCGAAATGGATGAAAGACAAAACTTAAAAAAATGGTATGATGGAAATAATAGCAATAATCTATGATAAATTATACGAGACTATCATGAAATATTACCGTATAATTGAATATTATATATATATATATATATATATATATATATATATATATATATATATATAGCTATTAGGATGGATGCAGGCACGAAGGCAGTTTTAAAAAAAGCAATCGGAAGATTAGGGGATGGGTTTCCCGTGCATGTCAAAAACAGCGAGTGATTTTCCGTTGTTAAAATGCGCCGCACGATAGAAACAGGAACCATGAACGAATAAAGCTGGATCAGTTTTTCAAAGGGATGTTACTCTGTGACAACGTTGCGAAATCAATGGCGGGTGTCACTCCTTGAGGCTTTATAGAATACCGAGAAACGGATGTAAAATTATAATTTTAATATCGAAAAATTTTACGTTACTTTTGCTTTTAATGTTTTTGTGGGTTAAAATATGTAGAAAAACAATTAAATAAATAAAAAAATAAAAATAAAATAATAATAATAAGTCACCAAGCTCCTATGCTTAAACCGACTTCCCGATTCGTTCTTTCTTTCCCTGCTCTGAACACCGTACGATACACATCAAAGCTATCATATCCAATACGACGTTAAATACAATTAATACAATAGCGAAAAAAAGATCTCCCAAGTTTACAAGGTAAGTGATTTCCCCAAAAAATATTAAGGTATATTGATAAACCAGCTAATCAGAGAGCAGCAAGTATCTGATAGTATTTATTCGCTTAGTTACAGTATAGCCGCCAGAGAGTCAACATGGATAGCATTACTTGTTCAGTGTGCAACGAACCATTTTCTAGTAGATACAGTGAACGTAGGCATATAACACGAAAACATCCAGATATAATTCAAGGAGATCAGGATCCATATGATGAAGTACCGGTACACCACTATGGAGCTCCGGTGCACCGGGGCACCAGGAGCATATTTTGGAGCACCGGAGCACCACTTTGGAGCACCGGGGCACCATATTGGTGCACCGGGGCACCGGTGCACCACTCCTCCTCCTCAAGGAGCGCCTCCTCCACCCCCTCCTCCTCAAGGAGCGCACCAGTGCACCACTCCTCCTCCTCCTCCTCAACCACACTCATCACAAGAAGAAAACATGGGGTTTCAACATCCATTTACCATGATGATTTCGGGTCCTACAGGTAATTTTTATTCTACTGGTAGTTTTATCACATTTTCGGTAACTTTTTATCTATGTAAGATTATCTTAAAAAATCCTACATTTTTCCTGAAAAAAAAAAAAAAAAAAAAAAAAAAAGATTTTTGACCTTTTTTTCAACATTTTGACTATTGGGTCGATTTGTTTACATTTTTTTCCCTGTAAATTTCAAGATTTTGTTGGAAAAGTTTGCTTTTTTTTCTAAAATAGTTCATGTTTTTGTTAATTTTTGTATAGCATTTTATCCAAATTACTAAAATAATTCCTCTTTTTTTTCAGCTTGTGGGAAGACACAATGGTGAAAGAGTTATTGCAGGATCACAGCTCAAAAATTCAACCTAATATTCAAAGGATCGTTTGGTTATACAAACGATGGCAACCGTTATACACACTGGTACAAAGTTCTGTACTGCCTAGAGTAGAATTTATAAAAGGCATTCCTACCGACTTGGATGACGACGATTTCTTTAATACTAGAATGAACAATTTATTAATACTGGACGATTTGAATCTGGCAAAGATAAACGCATAACAGACTTATTTACTGAAGGTTCGCACCACAGATCTCTCTCCGTGATTTCT
>CM037795.1:18351911-18401911 GCA_021229015.1 Solen grandis
CATGGCCGCCAGGGGCGGGGCTTATTTGCCTTATATGTATATAGAGAAACCTTTAAACAACATCTCCTCTGAAACCACTGGACAGAATTTGATTAAACTTGGCAGGGATGATCCTTGGGTCAACCTTCACAAAAGTTGCTAAAATAAAGTTGATCCATGTAGAACTCTGGTTGCCATGGCAACAAAAAGAAAAAAAATGAAAACTTTAAAAATCATCTCCTTCAAAACTACTGGCCAGATTTCAAAATAAATTGGTACAGACGGTTCTTGGGTCAACCTCTACCAAAGTTGCTAAAATTATTCCAATCCGTAAAAAAACATGGCCGCCAGGGGCGGGGCTTATTTGCCTTATATGTATATAGAGAAACCCTTAAACAACATCTCCTCTGAAACCACTGGACAGAATTTGATTAAACTTGGCAGGGATGATCCTTGGGTCAACCTTCACAAATGTTGCTAAAATAAAGTTGATCCATGAAGAACTCTGGTTGCCATGGCAACAAAAAGAAAAAAAAATGAAAACTTTAAAAATCATCTTCTTCAAAACTACTGGCCAGATTTTAAAATAAATTGGTACAGATGTTCCTTGGGTCAACCTCTACCAAAGTTGCTAAAATTATTCCGATCCGTAAAAAAACATGGCCGCCAGGGGCGGGGCTTATTTGCCTTATATGTATATAGATAAACCTTTAAACAACATCTCCTCTGAAACCACTGGACAGAATTTGATTAAACTTGGCAGGGATGATCCTTGGGTCAACCTTCACAAAAGTTGCTAAAATAAAGTTGATCCATTTAGAATTCTGGTTGCCATGGCAACAAAAAGAAGAAAAAAATATGAAAACTTTAAAAATCATCTTCTTCAAAACTACTGGCCTTGGGTCAACCTATTTATCTCAGGTGAGCGATTTAGGGCCATCATGGGCCTCTTGTTTTATTTCAAATCAAGATATCTTCTAAACTCTCAATTTCATATAATGTTCGACAACCATCTACACTATAAGTTCAACTATGTATGCCACCAAATATTTTTTAAAAATATTTTTCCTGATTAAAATGTTACTTATGCATTAAGATTCTGCTTATTCACGAGAATAATTACATGTTTATGAAATACATGTAAATATTAATAAATATATATGGTAAGAAAGTAATATAAAATCTTTACATATTTGAATAAAATATTGCAGTCTAAGAAATTAAATTTTGTGTATATGAAATATATATATATATTATTTACAGATGAAGAGTTTGCTTGTAAAGAACAATATCTACTAAATGGTCAAATACAGCTGTCGTCAGGAAACAGATCTGAACATAGAATCAGTCGTGGCACTATTCTGAGTTTCTCCTGTCAACAAGGGTACAGGCTCCAAGGAGCGAGTTCTTCAACCTGTCTGTGGAATGGATCATTTACAGAAAGTTTTCCACAATGCGTACCTGGTATTAATATGTTTCATTACATCAAAATAAATTGACTCGATAAAAAATGTGAAATAAGACTTTAAAATGCAATGAAAATAAGTTGTTATAGTCTGATTTTAAGTACATGTATGGAAATCGTATATATGCATACTTTCTATGATGCATTTTAAAAACCATTTCAGGTTCTCTTTTTATAGCTTGCTTGATTTTTGAAGATCTTGATGATCAAGTAATCAGATCCCATTTATGGTCCATATTATTTAAAATAAGATCGAAATTAACAGTACAATACAACTGCTATTGCTTTCTAAAACTGGCTCTTACCAATTCAGTATTTTTCTGCAGTGTGCAAGATACCCAACGTTCAAAATGGCTCTTATAACAACAGTCACTTCGAAGTAGTAGCAGGCCAATCAGTAGCTGTTGGTGAAATAATTTATTTAGAGTGTTCAAAAGGTTTTGAAGTCGAAGGAGAGCCTGAACTAGAGTGCATTTATGGTAATGACGCTATTGATCAAAAAGCAGAATGGAAGCAGAATGCGGTTTGTAAAATTGTAACGTGCGCATATCCTCGAACTCTTCAACATGGTTATTATGTCACACGGAATGGACTTAACTATACGACTGGCAATTCCACATTCGGGACTAATATTTTCGCCCGGTGTAACAGTGGGTATAAGCTTAATTCGGGCAATGACACACGTTGTTGCGATACAAGCGGACAATGGACAGGAGATGAGCCAGATTGTGCCGTTGTTCGGTGTAATCATCCTGGACTTTTAGAAAATAGTCATTACGTCACTCGAAATGGAAGTAACTATACAACAGGCGCCCTTGATTTCGAGACTTACATCACTGTCAAGTGCCACACGGGGTTTCATCTTACAGCAGACAATGCCACTCGTCAATGTAATAAAAATGGGAAATGGACAGGAATAATACCAATTTGTGACCCAGTACAATGTACACCTCCCGTAATTTTCGAAAATGGCGTGTACATCACAATGGATAAAAAGAAGTTTACGTATCCTCGCTCTAGATTCGGAACCAATATCACAGCCTTGTGTAACAAAGGGTATAAACTTGCATCGAATGACGCCATACGGTCATGTAATGAAACGGGTCATTGGACAGGTGAAACGCCCAAATGCGACATAATTAAATGCAATCTTCCGGGCAATATTGCAAACGCGAGCTTTGAAAAGCTAAATAAATCTGATGTACCCGACAAGCTGAACATTGGAAGTAGTATTCGGTGGAAATGCAACGACAATTTTCTACAGAGTAGTGGGTCAGAATATCAATACTGTGACGTCACTGGCTCCTGGAATGGTACAACCCCGGTCTGTGGTAAGTTTGTAATAACGAATACAGGTGGTATTGTTCTCAAATATAATATTAAAGAAGTAAAAAGGAAAAAAGTAGAAACACTATATTCAATTGTTGTAGAATGTTCTTTCCATGAAAGTTTTATGGTTGGAATAACGAAGATGCTCTATTAGTAGTCTCCATTTATTCTCTTTTTTTTCAAGTTGTTGAATGGTACATTATATTTTCTATAATTTCAGTCCCTGTTAATCAGGTGAATAAGCGACCTCTCCCCGTGGTAGTGGTGATTGCCGGTGCGACTTCTTTTGGTCTCATTTTCGTTGCCGTCATTGTGTTGGTATTTATATTCAAGATCAGGTGAGACCTTCTGATATCCATGACATGCTTTATAACTGAAATTGTATTATTAATTATAGCAAAAATATGAAGGTAACTTCTGTCTACACCTACTTTTATTTCTTTTCAACAGCTTCTGTCACTACTAATAGTCATCATTATCATAACCATAACAATAATCGTCATCTAGTAGTAATTATAATGTTTGTAATCATGATAACTTAATAAGTAGTTGTAGTAGCATCACCTTATTTCTGATCATTATAATATTTAACTGTTCTTCTCACCACTTTACTTCTGATCATTATAATATTTAACTGTTCTTAGCATCACCTTACTTCTGATCATTATAATATTTAACTGTTCTTAGCATCACCTTTTACTTCTGATCATTATAATATTTAATGGTTCTTAGCATCACCTTACTTCTGATCATTATAATATTTTACTGTTCTTATGTTACCGTTTTAGCATCACCTTACTTCTGATCGTTATAATATTTTACTTTTCATATGTTATCGTTTTAATTTTTTATTTTCAAATATAAAATATTTGATCCTAATTCTTATTGTTTTTGATGATTGAAATGATTTAACATATAAATGTTATTGCACTATTATCTCCAGGAGAAGAAGGGCTAAGGAAAATTATGCTGACTTAAAGGAGACTCGCGGGGGCGATTGCGCTGGTTCGGACACGGGATATTCAGAAATAAATGAAATCTCAGAAGGAGGTAGGTTGCTTACTCATTCCTTTCAGTTTGTTTATCAGTATGTATTAATTTCTTCATACTTTCACAAGATAGTGCTGAACGTTTTATACATAGTCTGATATATTTGACAGATGTATTAGATTAAGAATAAGGAAATGCTAACATGGTGTTAAGCTTACAGTAGAACCTCGTTTATCCGAAGTCAATGGGACTGAGCTGAGAACTTTGAAATAATTATTATCCGGATGTATGTTTCTGTTTGTGTACGCGAATGCCTGTGTTTTCTTGACAAGTAACGAAATCTAAAAGGAATTGTAAGATATTATTTTTTTTAAATAAAGGTCAGATGAGCAAATCCCAGATTATTTATCAAAACCCGACTTTCTCTGGACTTGATGTTGATGATGCCGGTGATGAGTACTACAATTTCTCTTCCAAGACAAAGATGCCAGACAGGGCAATCCCTGTTGCTAGACTTTCAGATGTTGTTCTAAATGGAAGTGTGGGCCAGGAAATGTATGTTAAACAGTTTGAGGCAAGTATATTAAAATATGATGTATTCCAAACACGAATATATCGTTTATTTAAGACCAATATCGGTAACTATCTTCAAATAAATTTTTACTGTCCCATGTTTAAAAATAGTCAAAGACACATTAAATATCTCCAAGTAATGCAAAACAACCTGACCTGTGACCGCAAATCAGTGTGTGTGTTGATTCCATTACCATTTTCTACAAAAATCACCGAACACTGTCAAATTAATTACAAACATCATTAAACATTGACAAATTAATTACCAACACCATTAAACATTGTCAAATCAATTACCAACACCATCAAACATTGTCAAATCAATTACCAACATCATTAAACATTGACAAATTAATTACAAACATCTTTTCGAATTCAGGTATTACATTCATTATTACTTTTTTACAAAATCTTTATTCCTTTATTTTCTTTGCCCCCGTTTTACAAATTCTTTATTCTTTCATTTTCTTAGACCCCTTTTGACATAATCTTTATTCCTTTTATTTATTCATTTGCTTCTTTTTACAAAATCTTTATTTCTTTTTTTTCATATTTCCTGAGTGTTATCAAAATAAATATCTGATAATAGATCAAAACCATAATTGATATATTGGATCTTTTTTTACTTGTTATTTTATATTTTGCATGTGATAGAGAAGAACTATGATATTTAATGTTTCCACATGTTTCCGTTAAAATGCAGCTTAGACTTTTCAAAATACTAAAGTACATGTAATATTACCAAAGTGAAGATATTAAGTAAAACACTGAGGACATAGGAAGACCGTGTAATTTCCTCATATATAAAAGCTTGTTGGATAACAGATTCATCAATATCATATATTCAAATACATATTTATTTATATCTCCTAGACATCATTGTGTGTAGACTTAAACACAATAAACTCGTCTTAAAGCAGCTCGTTCACATATGATATCCCCGAAGGTCCTATGGAGTTATTGCATGCGAATTAAGTGAATGAATCTAAATATAGCTTTTATCAGTCTAAATATAGTTTCAATGGTATTGCCTGTGATGGGGAAGCCACACATTTTTTTTTATGACCACCAATGGTTGTATTGGTTGATATTGCGTCTGTAGATTGGTATTGATGGACGTAATACTCACATATAGATGGAAACCAAATTCTTAGTCATTGACCAGCTGTGAACGAGCTGCTTTAAAGAAAACACGAAAAACTTTCAAACTATCAAACTCACGCAGTAATTATAAGCTTCCTGTTTGTGCCAGTAAGTACATTAACCCTCAAGTGTTTGAAGTATGATCTAGTCCTATTTCCTCCAGTTCGTTTGTCTCTGAATGCAAGTAATTCGATTTAAATGATAATGCGTCATATCAAAGAAATCATATCAAGAAATCGTGACATCACTTGACAATCTATATACAGAGATAGGATCTATGTCGTGAAATGTTAATCTGATATCTTTATAGGGTATTGTCTTATATGGGAAAGTAGAGTACAGTATATTTTAAATGACAATACATGTACCACTATTTAGACCACATTTGATTAGTTTTAATAGTAAAATGTTTTGATCATCAAAATAAATAAACAATTAAATGAAAGGGTCCTTAAGTGTGGTTATCAAGTTAAATGAGATTTATAAATGACTAATCTTTGCACAGATATTACATACATGTACAAGCATTTGATATTAGTTATTTATAATGTACAAAGCTACTTTGAATTGAGTTGTTAGAGACAAGCAATAGTGGTATAAACTGTTTAAGATGATTATTTAGATGCGAAACTGAATGTGACACAAACTTTCGTGCAAAAGTATCGATTATCAGTTATCACTCTGTCAGAAAGTAAATGAACTGATTAGCATTTGTCTCTAGTTTATGGATACATACAAAAAATAGTTGAAATACATTTTACTATTCTAATATTACAGGTTTAGGCTTTTAATCGGCAGGGAGTTTTATAAGATACAGTTCTTGAAAACTTATCCACATCACACGATATATTAGATAAAATGAGTGATAGAGTAAATTGGTATGTAAGTCACAGTATAATGATATATGTATATCGCCCCGTTTCAGTCTTAATAGGGGCCTCTTCGCACAGAAAATTTGCTGAAGGCAGATCTATATTTCTGTGCCATTAGGATTTAACATTAATTTTCTAGTTTATGAGATAATATGGTCTTGTGGATAGATGTTTTTTTCCAGCTTAATCGAATATAGGTAAAGGGGGAGGGGGACGACCAGGTATTGACTGATTATCGTGTGTATTGCTAAAGAAAGGAAAAAATTAAACAGAGAGAAGAGAGAGAGAGAGAGAGAGGTTTGTAAAGAAATATTATGCTATGAATTGATCATTCAGTTAAATAAACAAAACAAATGGAAGTTGTCTGTGGAATGTTTCTATATACTGAGTGGTATGAATATCAATCAAAATGGGCGAGGAAAGAAGGCGGAAAAGTGACGTATAATCACAATAAATTGGACGAGTAAATAAGGAGGTAAGCACATGTGGTGCTGTATAAAGTGACATCAGAAACAATATGGTCTTATGATTAATATAAATTGACAGTGAATTAGGACAGAATGCGCTATTTAAAGACGTCTAAGTAATAAGAACATTTGATAATTGATATTAATTGGCAAGTACATATGGGAAGTTGTCCTAATTAAAAAAAGGGGAATGTCCTGGCTTAGTTATAAGGGGGATATTATACTTTAAAATGAAGAAAGTATGTAAATCATTGGAAATATTCTTGGATTGGTCTTAGTCATGATTTGGTACATTGTTTAAACTTTATAAATACTATAAAAGTAATGAAAATAAGAAATTCTTAGGTGATATTAGGCTTATACCACATCATTTTACCCAGTGGAAGGATCTCTGGTAATAAACATTTACAGAAAGGATTGTTTTGTTTATCATTTAAGATAAACATTTGAACGTTGATTTATAGATATATTTTCCTAATGTTCTTTCTATTTTTGAAGGAGTTCTTTTTATCTCATATTTTGCTTTTAGTCTTTTTCGAAGAGCTTGCCTGGAAACCAAACTATTGGAAATAAACCGGAGAATATTAAAAAGAACAGATATAAAAATGTGTTCCTTTGTAAGTAGGATGTTTATTCAACTAAAATCATTTTGAACTCGAAATGTTTTGGAAAATACGTGTCTAACAATGTTGTTACATTCAAATCTTTTATAAGAGTGTTATGTCCCAGAAAAAGATAATTTGACAGTAATTTATAACTGTTAACATATTCATGTTTTGACAGAAAGTTAAATTCTTAAAAAAAAAGTACTAGATTAAATAAGTTTCGCTAATTCATCCGATTCAAAATATAGTTGTACTTGTCATATCCTTATTAATAACAATGTTGTTGTTGTTGTTGTTGTTGTTGTTATCGTTAAATAGTAATTATTCTCATTATGAACATCATTATAACAGATGATGACACACGAGTTGTCTTAAAGAAATCTGCCACGGGAAGTGATTATATAAATGCCAGTTATATCCATGTAAGTATAAAATTTATCGGCTCTCCACATCTTTTCCCTGGTGTTTCACCTGTTATACATACATTTGATTATACATATGTATACATTTATTTACATTCGAACATAAAATGCTCCAATACCGGTCAAGGTGGCCGAGTGGTTAGAGCATCCATCCCGATATCGGAAGGTCGTTGGTTACGATTCCCGACCGCGACATACTAAAGTACTGGTATATACTGTAGCCCCCTTGCTTGGCGCTTAGCATCCAAGAGTAATTCCGGGACTGGTTGGCGCGGCGTCAGGATAAAGTGACTGGGTATAGTATCATACAACATGTCTACGGCGTGATATCGCTGTGTGGCAGCACTTATCTGTCTCAAGTGTACATGACTGAAATACTGTCATTGGGAAGTTAAACCTAACAAACAAGCGAACAAAATGTTCCTTTATACACGTTTTCCAGGTGTTTCAAAGGAAATATTTATTTAGCCAGATCAAATGTTAAGCTTTTTAAGTTTGTTTTAAATATTCTATTGCGAATAAAGGCACAGATTTTGATGATATATATTTTCGTTTGTTTTCATATCAAACAAAGCTAGGGTTTCGTACCCGGACTCCCTTGTATCCAACCACTGTCTCTTCCGATGCTGTAATTTCAGCAAAAACAGGACCCTACTCGTGGATAATCCTTGACCGCAAGGTCTAAAATATGGCCATAATAATTAGAAAGCGATTCCTAGCCATTACAAGAGAAGAAGAAGAAGCAAAGATAAATCTCATATAATACGTTAAGGACACTATTTTCGGTATTCGCTTTAAGAAAAGGGGGTTTAAATTAAATGAAGACTTTTAGACCCAATATTATAAAAAGTCATTTTAAAGCTGGAAGTTATACCTTTTACATGACTTTTCTAAATCTTATACAGTCCAGTCCCTGTCATCGTGTATTTGTTTCTACGGCACATATTCGTCATTTTAACGATAGGCATACATACTTTGTTACACAAGTCTGAATCTTAATAATTTTTATTGTGACTCAAAAAATTTACTCAAACCATTTTTTGCCTGACTGAAAAAGTAAATGATGAAAAATATCGCCATATGCCGGGGAACCTTTGTGTGAAAACGATTGCTGATTATCTTTTTAAAAGAATAGTGAAGAAACCTTTATATAAGTTATGTAAATGTGATGCATATAGAATATCCAAGTATTATACTGTTATTTTATCATCATATGATAAAGTCTGTAATGAAATTAATGAAAGTTGCTGATGAGATTAACTAAGCTTTTTAGCTCACCTGAGCACAAAGTGCTCAAGGTGAGCTTTTGTGATCGCCCTGCGTCCGTCGTCGTGCGTCGTCAGTCGTCCGTCTCAACAATTTGCTTTAAACGACATCTTCTCTGAAACCGCTGGACATAATTTAATGAAACTTGGCAGGAATGTTCCTTGGGTGAGGCTCTACAAAAGTTACTAAAATAAAGTTGATCCATGAAGAACTCTGGTTGCCATGGCAACAAAAAGAAAAAAAATGAAAACTTCAAAAATCATCTTCTTCAATACTACTGGCCAGATTTTAAAATAAATTGGTACAGATGTTCCTTGGGTCAACCTCTACCAAAGTTGCTAAAATTATTCCGATCCGTAAAAAAAAACATGGCCGCCAGGGGCAGGGCTTATTTGCCTTATATGTATATAGAGAAACCTTTAAACAACATCTCCTCTGAAACCACTGGACAGAATTTGATTAAACTTGGCAGGGATGATCCTTGGGTCAACCTTCACAAAAGTTGCTAAAATAAACTTGATCCATGTAGAACTCTGGTTGCCATGGCAACAAAAAGAGAAAAAAAAAGAAAACTTTAAAAATCATCTTCTTCAAAACTACTGGCCAGATTTTAAAATAAATTGGTACAGATGTTCCTTGGTCAACCTATTTATCTCAGGTGAGCGATTTAGGGCCATCATGGGCCTCTTGTTTAATATAATGTTATAAGGAAAACAAAAGGAACGTTGATTTGAATGCTTACATTAGTAATTATAACTCATTTTAGGGATTTGGCAAAGTAAACACGTACATTGCAACACAAGGTAAGTTATGTCTTTCAAAATACTCTGGGTGTGTTTAGAAATACCTCTTATTGCTTTAGTTTGGCGTTTGAATATTAACCTTGCATGTATAATAAAGTTTTAAGACAAATACCTAAAATCAAATTTTAGAAATTCAATACTTTACCACTACACTATGTTTCATCAATCTCGTGATTAACTTTACGTATAATTATTTCAAGTCATGCATAAGACTCCTGTTCTGATATTTGGCCAGGTCCCTTAAAAGGAACACTGAAAGACTTTTGGAGGATGGTTTGGCAAACAGACAGTGGGAAAATTGTCATGCTTACGAATCTCGTCGAGCAAGAAAAGGTATCTTTATTATGACAAAAGAAAAAAAAATATTTCAATTGAATAGTCAGGATTTAGTTTCGTTTAAACTGTTTTTACTGACTACATCCTTGATTAAGGTGTTGTTTATAGTAGCAAACAGAAAAAAAGCGTCAATTATGGAGTGTCTAAATATAGCACTGACTATAACCCGTATACCATTTCATGCTTACTTTTTATATTTGTTTTTGACATAGATGAAGTTACTAGATTCCAGTCATTCAGGTATAAAAAGGTTACAAACGATCCAATTAAGACTTTCAAAGCTAGAATAGTGTTTAATACATATATTAAGAAGTGGGATTTAGGTTTACTTTTTCATATGTAGAAGTTTGATATCTGCATCGAAGGACCAAAGTACACTCTTTTTGAAGAAAATGAAATGTACACCTTACGATAACCGTGAAATCATTTTTTTCTTTGTAGGTTAAATGTGAGCAATATTGGCCCGATGGAGACACCTCCTGGTTTGGTGACATCCAAGTCCGGTTTGATAAAGCAGATGTGTTTGCTGAGTTTACCATACGCAAGTTTTCGATAAAGAAGGTGAGAACTAACCGGATGTCACAATTCCATGCCAATTTACAACTTTAGGATTTTATGAAGTATTTCTAATATATTAATGTTGATGTGTATTAACTTAAATGGAAAATGTTATAACTATAACCGTACATACATCCAGTTTGAAACTGAATGGCCTATACAAGGTCAAGTGATTTTTATCTATCAAAACTAAATTTCACTTAAATTTTTTCTCGTTTAATTGACGAAACTGTCTCCACTTTCTCTTCACAAGACAGTCCTGTGTTCCTATCTCCTCAAAAGATTGGACTATACGAAATTTATGAATATAGAATGTCTTTTTACTTTTATATTCTTTCAGATTTCTAGTTACACGTTCATCTTATTTTCAGGGAAATGCAAAAGAAAAACTTGTTAAACAATTCCACTTTACCACGTGGCCAGACAAAGGAGTTCCAAAGTACGCGTCATCACTTGTTCATTTCTGGAACAAAGTAAAACACGTGCCTACACGTGCTCGCGGTCCAATAATCGTGCACTGCAGGTAAGTTTAAATAGATGTGTTCGGTCCATCATTTATCCTTACCATTCACCGAAAGTTGTATGTTGAAGCATAATATTATGAATAAATAACATGCAACATTTATATTCCCAGAAAAGTCGATAGATTGAAACAGACAGATTGAAAATAACGAAACATATAAAACGCCATTTTTTTAACTGACGACTACACACGATGATTCCCTTACATCACAGTCGAAAACCGGAAACGCTCGAAACGTCATGAATGAGGCAACAAACAGGCTTCACGTTTTTCTCACCGAATCACATTTAGCTGTCGTGATTGACACGTTACATCGACATAAGACAAACTTGTTTACATAATTCAAGCATGCAGAGTTCAAGTTACTCGTACAATGAAAAACTTAAATGTGCTTAATTTGTATCTTCAATTATTGTAACAAGGGGAAGTAGTTAAATTGTGAAAAACGTCTCAAATTATCCAATACATGTACTTCATATGTTTCGGCCTTATTACCAAAAACAGAACTATCCTTTTTTTATCAGAATGGGGTTCAGTCATTTGTATCGATGACCTTTTGACCTGTTAACTTACGGGACTGTGTGCATTATTAATTACATTATCCATTAATGGCGGACGGATTTCCATAAACTTCCGTGACAAGGTTTTGATTCCTGAATATACTGGTTTCACTGGCCGTCTTGTGCTAGATTTCGTTTAATAGCTCTACTTTTTCAAAAAGGACATATTTTTTATGTTTTCGAAAGTTGGGCCGTTATATATTCAACACTCACGATACCTCACAGCGATTTAACATTTTACATTGAAGTATTGTTTGCCTCATAGTTTGTTTAACACTTAAATTTTTCGTTGGTTGATAAGAGCTTGGAGACTAAGGCATTTAACGTCAGTAAAAGTTGAAATTAAAGGCTTTAACAGCTGTTTTATTCAGTAGCTTGTAATGATTTTATCAAGAGTTTGTGTGATAAAGGCGTTTTAATCTAAATAGTTACATTGTTAGATCTGCATGGTGTTTTAGTATTCCATACAGCATTAGGGAAATTCTGTTTCTGATAAAGTCGAAGAAAAAGGGGGTTTTCCCCACTTTTGGAAAATAAAATATCTCTTCGTTGGTTCGTCTTTTGCGCAGTTTTTTTCTAGTCGTGATTTTTATCTATATTACTAACATAGTGCCTTGCCTAAGGCCAGCTGAACTAAGAGTTAACAATTTGCGGTCAGTTTTAGATGTTTAAACTAAGGGTAAAATGTGGATTATGTTAAGACGTTTTGCTCTTGATAAGTATCTAGGAATTGAATATAATATATTTTGTTTTCAATGACGGAAAGCTGCCATAAACATTATATCTACAGGCAGTAGCTTTTAACCTCATTACCTCCTGATTTACAAATCCATTTTACTTCAACATATGTTGCTCTGGTGATAGTGTGTTTGATAGGGTCTTGAATTTATGCTTTGATTTCGTCATGAGATACCATGATCATGATCGTTTAATATCCGGTGGTGATTTGGCCAAAACTTTTCTTCTTAAATTATATCAAAATTAATTCTAAACCAAAAAGAAATTTATACCAATCTTGGTTTCCTTTGCTTACGATATGTAAATCTAGAAACCAGTATGTGAATCTACTACATATAGTTACATATAAAGAAACCGTCCGCCATTTTGACCGCCATGGTCACCAGGGGGCGCTGCTGACTTCGGTCTATATCTAAAAATAATAAGTATGGGATGTTTTGTATGTGTGCCATGTGTCATGCTTTTAACAATGTGCACGATTTTATGCTTAACAACACCGCTATAAGTTATAGTATCCCATTGTATCATTGAAGCAAACCTCCATACTTTGCTATGCCTCCCTACTGTAATGTTGCCTTGACTTCCACTCTCTCTAGTGCCGGTGTAGGCAGGACAGGCACGTTTATCGCCCTGGACTATCTAGTAGACCAGGCTCGAGCTCTGGATTATGTCGACGTGGCGGGATGTGTGGAGACACTTCGTAGACAAAGGCCCCATCTCGTCCAGACATTGGTATACATTTTTATTATAACGAATTTAAATAATATACTCTTGATATTTTTTGCGCAATATATTAGTTTTAATTTCTGGAATGGATTTCACAAACTGTACAAAAAAGTTTGATAATTGGAATAGAGCGGATGGCAACATTGTTTTAAGGCTATCGAACTTTATTCAGTTTGTTTCTTTATAGTTTTTAAAACTGAAAAATGCTAAACTAAATAGTACTTCACGCCAAGCAGGACATATATTATTTTCTTGCACCTATCATTAACTAGTGTTTGTTCCCTTTTGGTCTTCAAAACCATTCATCTTAGGTGCGCTTTTTGGATTAAATGGCATTTGGCATTCTATCATTTCTTCGAATTTTTTGTTTATTGATGCTGTTATCACAGGACCAGTACATTTTTGTTCACCACACCCTCGTGGAAGCTCTGATGTTATCCACTTCCGCCCTGCCTGCCGCCCAGTTTCCAGAGTCTTACCGACAACTTTTACAGACAGACCCGATCACGAGGAAACGGAACCTTAGTTTGGCATTTGAAGTATTACCTGAGATGTCATATTTTGATTCTTCTTTTGGAATATAGAACTTTGACATAAACATTTATACTTTTGAGCTGATAAGCATGTAATGTACTAAACTGTTTTTATGACTAATCAATGTTGCAATCAGTAATAGTTTAGTAGAAAATCCTCTATATATTACATCGTCTATATTTTTTTTATATATTAAGGACTCGTCAAATTTTTCAGCTATCGTTCGCATTTTTGAAAATTGTTCAAATGTTATATGTACAATAAGCGCTGCATGATACTATGGTGTGACAGTACTATATCTTTATGAAGTAGATATTGCCTCCAAATGAACATGTAAAAAGAAGGCATATGTATATTTTACATAGCGTGATGTAAGTAATGTATGCCTGTTCCATCTTTTTTATCATTATTTGTAATCAAACTAGTTTCGGGGACAACCCTCGATATGGACACTAAACATGTAATAATGTCTTCATTAGACCCTGAAGAAGATGTCCCCAGTGCCAGAGGAGAGTCAGTATGTATCCGCCAAGCAAGTGAGGAACAGAAAAAAGAATAGATATCCAAATATATTGCCAGGTGGGATACTCTTTACTTTCCATTTACGGTTGAAATTCCCAGCATTAAGGTTCATGTTTAAACGTTTATCATTCATCATCATCAAATCATGTTGTGCTTTGCTTTGTTATTTGCAAAGACCTATCAAACAAAGATTAGTAAGTCTAATTCTCACAAAAGCACGTAAGAAATTTCTCAATAGAAAATTGCATTACCATCAAAACGAAACCTTTAACATAATATGTTTTTTGGAAGAATTTTATATCTCTGTTTTATATGTCTTAAAATACAATACAATATTTTTGCATCTAAGAGACATAAAGAAAATCAATCATAATGCTAACATTAAGTCACAATTATAAATTCAGCTGTGTCGAAAAGAGACTTGCCCGTTAGAAAAAAAAATCCGATAGTGTTGACATCTGTCAGTTTTGACATGGAGATACTTGACTTTAACGAAGTACCTAAATGTCTAAATAAAAAGCTAATCTGATAAGCTCTTTTAATGTTTAAACACTTTTATCTTATCATTCTGTCAACAAACCATCAAGCCAATTGCTTTACTGATACACAAATTAATCAGATACGAGTGGTTTTTTTGTAATAGAAAAGAGTTTATACTTAAATTTATTAAAATTTATCACAAAATTATCAGATTTTCTTTCAAGTACGGTACATCTCTTCCTTGTTATACAGTTGCTGACTACACCCCTTCCCTGGGGAGTCCCACAAGCAGTTCAAATCAGGAGTACATCAATGCTGTTTTTCTTCCGGTATGAGATGTTTCTCTCGAGTAAAACATAAAGCATTTCTTTTACGTTCTCTTTGAAGCATATACGTTTTATCTTGAAGCCCATGTGATCCGTGAACCTGACCAGTACTTTTGACATTGGATTATAAGATATTTCGTTAAAAATTTTGGGTAAATTTATTAAGCACGAATTTTGTGCGTTGAATTGATTTAGTGCTGTCACTCATAACAAATATGCAAATTGATTTATAAGAAATTAAAAAGACTTGGTCCGGGACAACATCTTTAGTATGTTAAATTTTAAAATTGTTTATAGTATTTTCCAGGATATTCATAATAGAAATATTGGTTCTCAGTGTATATCAAATTTGAAAGAAAATAATCAAAGATGGTATGTCCGCTTTATCGAACTTGCTCATTCTCCCTTTCACTTATCATTAGCTTTATTGTATATGATGGGAAAACGTTTTCAGAGGTTTCAATTTGAATATACATTGTGTTATGACATTTTCTCTGCGAATTCTATCCGATTCAATGAAAGATAAACATTTGGAATAATTATCTTTTAAAGATGAACCATGAATCGAATTAAAACCCCGTTTTACTAGAAACTGTGCATTTATGTCCTCTAGACTTACAAAGAGCAAAGAGCGTTCATTGTGACCCAGATGCCATTGCAGCAGACGATTCCCGACTTCTGGCGTCTGATATATCAACACAAAATCCATACCGTTGTCATGTTGAACCACGTTGACGAGGCTGAGGTACAGCTGTGCTGAAACAATCCTACGTTACGCTTAGACTTATGCTTCCAAGGCGTCTTACTGATTAAATGGCCTAAAGCTAAATTTAAATATATATAATGTACATTTCATATTTAGTTCTCAACTGGTTCTTAACTACGTTAAGCATTGTGCAATACAAGAGGTATTTCAACAACATCATCATACAAAATATAAACGAATTTAATTCATGTTTATAAATAACCTTCACACTATCGCTTAACTTCCAAAGATGTGTGGTTAATAAGTTTGAAATTGAAAATCTATTTCATTACAAGTCTTAACTGTTATTTTTTATATAAGATTAGAAAGCATTAAATTGGACATATTTAACGTCGATGCGAAAACACTTTCTATTGCTTCTCGATTGTTCTATGTTGGACCAGAACTGGAGAGGTATTAAGAAATACTTGCCCCAGCAGGTCAACTCAAAACCTTAGGATCCGTTGTCAATGAACACTTTATTGCTGAATCTCAGCGTTCTCTGCAATGTGCCTTTAACAACATCAAGATAGTCAAACTGATATTTTTGATTGATAAATATTGTCTAAAAAGAAACTTGTTAACGTTTTGTATGACTGAATAATTAAAATGATTTCAGGGAATGGTGCTTATGTAGAATGATTGATTAGCTAAATATTCTATGAGATGCGTATTAAATGTAAGTGTATACACTGAGACATGTTAACCATTCAATAATAGGCCTTAATTATTAAGAATCCGAAATATATTGGCCGGAAGGAGACGAAATGAAAGAATACACAAATATCAAGATTAAAAACATCGGTTCGGAAATGTCTGGCGATCATCGAATCGTTCAACTTGAGATGACATATTTGAAAAAGGTATAAACTGTTTGCATATTTTCTGATCCTGTTACAGTAAAGGTACCCCCCACCCCTTCTAATACCAATCTTCCATATCTTGCCACTGGGTCGGAATATTTCTATGAAACTTTGTCACTTTGAAGACATCCAAAAATAAAAAATGTTTGAAAGAGATTTTTTCTAGGTTTTATTTAATGTAGGGGAGATAATCTGTATTTAAGTTAACATTGAAGTCTATGGGAAATATACAATTTCTGTGAATATGAAAAACTGAATTTAATTTTCGAGGAAATTCACGGTTGAAAGATGCATTATATGATTCTGATTCAAATTTCATGAACACATCTGAACTTAACCGTAGGAAAATGGATTTTTTTGTAGTTTTCAGGGGAGATAACTCATGACAGCAAAATTATAAAGGGGAGGTAATAAAATAAACAAAATAAAATAATAAAATAATTTCTGTCAAATGTTATAACATGTCAATTTGCCTTTAAGATTTCCATGGTTTGACATTTTGAAAGCTTATATTGTGAAATTATATGCATGGCTTTGATGTTTATAATGGGGCACATACCTTAACCGGAAGTGAAATACAGGGTATAAACCTTAAGAGAAATGCATTCGGTCAGTAATATACTTGAATGGATTGTAAATACAAAAAAAAATACGACTTAAAATCGTCCATTGAAAACCAGAAGGCTTCATCAGCCGTCTTTTGATATATGCCCATGAGCACTGCTGGCTGTAACTGGACGAATGTGGATTTTTCAATCTATAATTGCTCTCGTATTTCTGAATTATGTTTATTGGGAAGGGGGGTGGGGGGAGGGTAAAAACTGTTCAATATATCATAGAAAAAAAACACACATATACCCGTTTTATATTTAAGATGATTCGGGCGTTTTTTTTACTCATAAAAATGTTTAAAAGATATATCCGCACATAAAGGGACAGGATATAGTGATACTTGCTTTTGTTTAAATTTTAGACCATAACCAACATGGCTACAAAGATTAGTATTGGTCTGTAATTGATTCCGTGCAGTGTATTAAGTAACACACTGAAAACAAAGGGTTTCGTCACAAAAAAATGGTTAACTTACGTAGAGCAGCAGTAACTATTCGATGATAACAGAAAGATATGTACACTCAATTTCTGGACTGGACTGGTATGGATATACAATTTTCAATATATTCATTAATATAAAAAAATATGCAGGTTTATAGCACAACACATAAATTGGACAGCTATATATAAACTCTTCGTTCTTTGCTTTTTACGTTTTACATTCATCTCATTTAGTATGAAGTATATATTTAACATTTCAGATTATTTGAATTTGTATCATTTTAACATCAAAGTTAAAAGCAAACGAAGTTATAGAAATATACTTTTTATTTTAGGTAAATGGGTTTAGGTTCACACACATATGTTTTGAAGTTTTAACATATGAGAGACTAATTCAGGAAATAACTGTAACGTACATAAAATTATTAAATAGAATTTGCAAACAATAACTTTTGTTTGTTTTCTTGGTATTTCATTAACTTTTGTTTGTTTGTTTTCTTGGTCTTTCATTACAAAAGCATATCGTGTTTAAATAAATAAATATATTTCTGAGAAGCAAAGAGTTAATAGATGTGTTTTCAGTCCTAATAACCCATACTAGTTATCGTTCTGTGTTTTAGACTAGAACAATACAGCAGTTCCAATTCGGGGCTGGCTCCCGGCCTCGACTTTGCCCTCCGATACAGCGGACATGTTAAGGATGATGGACCTCGTGCAGGCCTGGCAGCGACAGTCCGGGAACCACACCATTCTCGTACATTGCATGTGCGTTCTGTTGATGCATTTAGACAAAAAAAAATTAAACATGATACATTTAATTTGTTATATGTCTCCATGGTCTGAAGAACATTTAAGAAGTATACTTGACTAAGGTTGGCTTTGATGTCAATGAAATGCTTATATAATGTATTTATGGAGAGGGAAATTCATTTTTAACAATGAAAATGAATAACATGAGTAACTTAACTACTGTGTATATTTTACAAAGTGTTTATTTAGATAAAACCTTAATATTTTACTACGATTAAAAAAAAAAAAATTCAACCCTTTAAATTGCTAAAGCTTTTCGACATTTCTGAATTATTGGTGCATTTGGAAATAGCCACATATCTATTTCCCCTTTATATGTTCACTCTATGAATTACTCAGGAACGGTGCCGAGCGGAGCGGCCTGTACTGTGTGATATCGGTGGTTCTTGAGCGGATGAAGGTGGAGCAAGACGTGGCCATCAGTCACGTGATAGAGGAGATGAGAAACCGCCGTGAACAGATCATACCCACCGAGGTAGAGTATTGCAATGACCTTCCGACTAACGCGTCGCAACACCATCGGCTTTTCGATGAAAAGAAATACACATTTAGTTCAAACATGTATATTATATAATATGTTGACTTGGATACAAGATCTTAGATCCGATACTAATGATTTAGCCAGAAATTTGAGCATGAAAGGACAGGAAAGAATCTTGACCTAATATACCGTGTCCATGAACAATAATCATTGGTTAAGTAAATCATTTGTAATAGAAATTGGCTTCTTGGATAGCTTTAACACATATAACTATATATGAACTTCAGCTCGACCTAAAATTATTTCATTGATAGTGAATGCAACACGCATAGTATGAGACGATTTTTCTTTGGCTTAAAACATTTGATATTGTTGTCTATTTTTGTCTATTTTTTTGTCTTTCAGGAACAGTTTCAGTTCTGCCATGAAGCAGTGTTGGCGTTCCTTGAACAAAACGATACTTACTCTAATTTTGCAGCTTGATATACACACAGCTGTGTCACTGACAAAACAAGCCGGCACAAAATCTTAACATTAATGACATTTAGTAAAAAGACTTCGAATTACATCAAAAAGTGTGTTGTGTTTGTTTCGATAGAATCGATTTTTTCAAACATTCAAACACGACCGCATATCTTGTATTTCTTTATCAGCGCCGCACTTTGGCACAATCTAAAATTGTGTTACCGGTCAAAAATATGTATTTAAAACATAAACTCGTTAAACATGACAGTTGCATCTCAAAAAAGAATAGTGTTAGAACACACCAGTTATTGCGTTCAAACAATGCATTTCCAAATGACGTTCGTTACTGACGGAAATAAACAAAAAAGGTGGAAAAATATATGTTTTTATTCGTGCAAATAGTGTTCACATATATCGTATGGTGTTAAGTTTTAAGTTTATAATCTCCTTAAACTTTAAAAAAATATACTCATATTTATATTTTTGATAATATAAATTGTATGATGTAATAAGTTTGTAAATAGAATTAAGACATGCATATACTTATATCCCTATTTTAATCATTTGTTTATGCTTTCGAGAAATTAATTATGACTTTTTTAATCTTTGATATTGTGGTGATTTACAGAAATGTCTTAGTTGTTATCTACAATTTTGTATTGGTATAAAGAAGTGTTTATGTATGAAGCAAATTGCAAATCTTATTACATGTTGACTGAGACTATGTCATTGATCATACAAATTTATGCCAAATGTTGACATTTATAACAGTTTAGACAACACTAGGTTAAAAAGTATGCGTGTGGGTGTTGTTGTTTCCTTGACAACGATTTTTTTCCAACACGACAGCGTGTTATGGTATACTGTGTCAGCATCTTAAGTCGGACCATAACTCTTACCCATATATCTTTTAATTGTTTTGCCGGTGATCAAATGTATGTAATATATAATCAATTAAGCATCACAATTGCATCTCGAAATAGGAAATGAAAATGAATTGGAACAAAACATTAGATACCCTTAAACATTGCTGATGTTTTCGTGCAGTTTTCAGATAACGTTCGTAACAAACGTAAAACATACATGTACTTACTATGTGTGATTTCTTTTTTAAGTTATTATTTTTGCAATGAGTGTACTCAGTCATATTTTAACATATTTTACTCTGTTTTACTATTATTAAAGTGACACAAATTGTATATGGACAAAGCATTGCGCTCACATCTAATATAATAACATAATGTAATTTCTTTGTAAATAAATACTTGTATCTCACGTTCATTCATTTTGTTAACTGATTAGTTTCCTATTTTTAAGAAATAAATATCAATAAATATTCTGTAGGGAAAAAAGCGCAACGTTTGTGTCGGATTGTAGTCATGCATTAAATTTTTAAAATACATAAAGATATTTAAAGACACTAGAAATGTTTTAAAAGAATGTTTCCTTCAAATGATCTAGGACTGGTTGCATGTAGTTAATAACAGTCAGGTAATAAATTTTTTTTTTTCAATCCTTGGTATACATGTAAATAATTAATTCTAAGTAATCATAAAGTGGGGCATGTATCAAAGAATGAGATGTAAGTTGTGTTTGAAAATAAATCATTTCTAAACCTACTAAGCGTGTTGTTTTGATAATTATTAATTAATATCGTCATACATGTATTTTAAAAATACTCTTTTCATGATGAAATAAGGCACATTGATACAGACAGTATATTATCCAATATTTAAGTAACTTGCAACCCAGACCTATTTACTACCAAAGAATAATAATCTTGATAATCTAAAAGAATCATGTCAATGAAATGAACACATTTGATCCGAATACCGGTACATTTAGAAGCTCTATTTCTCTAATATAATTACTTACAGATTGCCTAAAGTGGGCGGAAATATCTGTTCAAGTTATTTCAAAGATTCATGACATCAACCTCTCTCCCTGGATCAACACACTGGGCTCATTGTACCGCTGCATGCCAACCTACCGGATACACAAAGACGAAATGGACCAAAAGGAATTTCATTCCATTGGGCAATGACTTAACAGATTGTAACACATCGCTTTGCCTTATATACAATCACAATATGGAGAGTCATACACATTTCTCCTGAATAAACTATGAAACGGCATACACTTTTTTTAAAGTTAACTTCACATATAAGTCAGCTGAAACTTGCCGAGATACCTGAACGGCCGGAAGAACTGGTAATTCCTCCGACTGTTTTCAGTGTCCGGGACAGGATGCCATTTGAAGATAAGCTTCCAGCTGAAACCCCCGGCCTCGGCGCTAGAGCTGATTTGTGGGGTATACTGAAAAGTGTCGTTTTTTATCGAGTCTATCTGCGGCATCACCAAAGTGCTCGGGCCCATCGCTATCCGCGACAGTAGTTGTTCCAGCCACCCTGATGCAACCGACAATATTAGAATTATATGTGCACCATTTGGCCTATATATTGCTATGACCTCTCAACTATTAAAAGAATTCTGCAAACTGTTTTTTTTCGATTATTATCGGAACATAAGATAGCAAATCGGTTTCCATAATAAAATTGGCTGTCATGTTCTATATAATTTGAACTTTTATTTGATCACTTCTATTATAAAGTGTGGTATTTTAACGTCTTATCAGATACAGTGGACAGTTGAAGTTGTTGAATAGCAACATTTTCAACTCATTTGATTGCTTGTGTATACGTCATAACTTCGGACGTTAGAGTCAATGTGGTCGAACCTGTGTTGACTTCACAGTGGCATCCAGGAAGACAGCAACATCGGCAGTGCAATGTTCGAAACCCAGGAGTCTGGCTCGGATTAATCCCTCCCTGCGTGGAAGGCGATACAGGGTGGTATCCGGCATATCGTCTAGAGCTGCATCTAGCGGACCTTTCAAGTTATCTAGAGAGGTTTAAATTATATATTATATATAACGTCGTAGACATGCGAAATGATACCACATACAGTCACACTATCCTATCACCGGGCATTCAGTCATCGTCTTATTCGTATATGCTGAGTGCTAAGCATTGGAGCTGTATCCGTACCATTATGTATATGATAGAGTCTATTTTATTGACTGGAGAGAAGTATTAGTAGATTTTATCCAACTTAGAATTCACCCTTAATTTGTAGAAAACACTTGATTTAGTCAAATAAATTGATTGATCTATCTTGTATATGGTAAACAGAAAATAGAGGTATTTTATTGAAATATATCGCTGATAAATTTGAATTTTCAGAGCTTGTGATTGGCCAATAATTTAGAGTGACATCTAATTAAGGTATAGCTGAGTTCAAACTCGCGACGCTCACTTGGTCACAGGGACAGGTCTATCAACCAGAGGCAGGACTTGACTATTTGAGATTACCGTCGCTTCGACAGTATTTCAGTCATATAGCGACGTCCAGTTAATTACAGGTGTAGGAAGACCGCGAATGCACGGAAGCATCCGGGTAGAACCACCGACCTACCGCAAGCAAGTTGGAAGGCTTCCTCACCAACCAGAGGCATGTATCAATGTGAAGTTAACAAAAACGGATAGTGTGTGATTAAATCATGGTGTGTTTTCAGTCAGTAGGAATGAATAAAATATTTTGTTTGCGAGGGTCATGATGAAGAGGTTTAATGGAAGAAGTGATGGTGGTTCGGTTGTTGTGTTAGAAGCAGCTGTTATGGAAATAGAGCCTTTATAGTGTAGTGGCATTAAAGAAATATTGGAAATAGCAGTGTTCTTGTTAAAGACCTCAAAGTGGTGATATACATAGTATGCCTAATCAATTTTTCGTGAAATAGTGGCTGTCGGTTTTGGATTTGTTGACAATTGACGATAGTAGTTTGTAATTAACTTGGGACGAATAAAGTTTACCAAAATCTGAAATCGTCGACCATGATGATTTCTCGCAGTAGCTTCGGACTAGATCGGCTTCGAATACTGTGAACCGTCCTTAGCGACGTACTCAGGGCCTCGTTGTGAAAAATTATGATCACGCATGCGCTTGGTAATGCCGTGTCATACGGTATCGTCTTACACCTGAAAATGTCAAATATCAAGAGACTGCAATTATATGAATAAATCCACCCTTGAGAGTGTGCATGTAAAAAGGGATATAAAAATATGGATGAATAAGAAAAACAAACTTGTGTTTCATACAGCGAAATAAGTATCAGGCACATATTAAACTCCACTCAAGTTAATAATGGACAAAAAAGCCTGATCAATGAAATTCATCTGACAATAATGGGAATACACGTGGTGAATTATCAAAAACGAATACAACTATTTTAACTTAGGAATGGTTTTCTCCCCCTTACAGACCAGGTAACGAAAGAGATAGCTTTTGGTTCTTTCGTTGTAGACACCTGGCCTGCGTTGAGTTACCGTTAACAGTCCCTAACCTTAGTGTCTACATCTATGTTATTAAATGCAAGCAGGAAACCAACTCGCAAAACGTTGCGAACAGTAGCGAGCGCTACCTTCAAATGAACGCAATCCTGGTACCCCGCACGCTGGTAATCGAACCATTCAGTCCACTTACTCGTGGTCTCGGGCGGTCCAGGGAGATAAGATCAATGACGTAACTGTTGTTGGCGTAGTTTGTCAACCCTTCTCGGTAGGCCTGTAGATACCCGGGAGACAAGCTGTCCACGACAATCACGACAGGCTGATCCAGTTCCCCTGTAATTCGAAAAATGTTTGTATTCATAATTCACCATCTCATATTACAGGGATTTAACAAAATCACTGATCGACATTTGATCTTCAATTTATCCTGTTTGTCAATTAAGGTTTAATACGGAGAGCCGTAACTAATTTTAGAACTTGTGGTTTGACCCATTTTCAAGTTACTATTTAGTTTTGCTTCATATTTGTTAGTTTTGTTTCATGTTATTATGTATTGCCATTTTTTATTTAAGACGCATTTAATCACAAAAAGTGAAACATACGACTAAATAAAACCCGGGTGTGATATACTGGAAAGACATACCCACGTACTACTAGGTAGGATAAGAGAGAATGAAGCACGCATCACTCTGTCCCAGTGAGCTTTTACTTCTCTATTACTCAAATAGACTACCTACATCTACAATATAAGCCACCTAAAATGAAAGACCTCTCGTTCTGTTGGAAGGTACCACTGGTCTAAAAATCAAAGCGTGAAACTTGAGCTCACCAAATATGAGTTCATTTGGATTGTAGCATCAAATGGGAACAAACAGATGTGTGCACCCGCATGTTTCGATTCATCCTTTTTTTTCAGATCAGTATATTGCTAGCTATTGCAGCTATCAAAATTCCAAACTGGAAACTTTCTAAGATTCTCACTCCAGTACACACTTTTGGCCCTTTTCTATATTTTTTTTTTATCTTCAATATTCGTCACTTAATTAAAATTCCAAATTAATAGACCACACAATTTTTTTATTGCCACCAATATTGGTGATATGCAGGATATATACATGAATAGTACATGGCACAAATGATAAGTAAAGATTTACAAATGAACAAAAGATACAAACACAAACACATACACGCATCATTTACATGAGACTGAAGTCACCAACATACAGTACCTGAGTTAAAAGTTCTTATCATACTATATATTTTGTGCTGCTGTAGTTTCATTAATATACCTGACTAGGTTTCGTATTTACAAGACTGTTTTCATTATTAAATGAACACCCCTCGTATTAAGATATATAAGAACTCAATTATGCTTTATAAAGAGTTTTATACGAGGTTTTTCGTGAAGTTATAAATGAATGGGAATGATACTTCTAAGTAAGATAGTTCATTGCAATTAAACAGTCTCGGGTAAATGAACATTTGAACCAAGGAGAGTGATATAAAGATCTTCTGCTTCTAAGCTTACTTATGTCTGGGTCAGTATTGGATCTGTGCAATAAAAGCCAGCGATCGTATTGGTTAGCTACACAAGAAGAAACGCATGAATCACAATATCGTTATATAATAAGCCGCACTTCTCTGAGTCTAGGAGTTGTTTCAGGAACACGACACCACAGTCTAGAAATGTGACGCCTAGTGTGGCTATATTTTTGTAATCTGCAAACACTGTATAGAGGCGACTTCATTATACAGGGCTGTAATAATATAAAGTGCATAACACTGTCATCTGTGGCCACTCTGTTTATCCAGAGTTCGTGGTGTAAATTATTTATGGCGAATTTTATGAAACGTTTCCATTGGAGTCTCGTGGGCATGGAGCCAGGATTTGAAAGGCTTACGTTAATAAATTCATGTAGGTCAGTTATCTGTGACAAATCCCGTCTGACATTGCCCTTTAGTCAAATAATGAAAGTATCAATGCGTAAATATTTTACGACTTACGCAGTTTGTACCTAAGCTAAGAATCGAGTGCAAAAATATAACTTTTCTTACAATCACAGCACAATATAATTTATTGAGACCAAGCATCGTCTCACACAAGTCAGGATCTGGTGACGAGAGGGGATGCCTTGGAGTTTTTTAACAACAAAATGTTGGAATCTGTTTAAAATGCGAATGTCATTCTGTGTAATATTGTTCCATAATTTACCCCCATATAAAGTAACAGGCTGCAGAGTTTTAATATAAAGATCTACTGAAACATTTGGGTTGATACCGTGTTGGTGCACACCATGTGTTAACATTGTAAAAATGCACTTTTTGCCTTCTGGCATCGCTCTTTAATTCTTTCTGTGTATTTCAAATTACCATCTTGCCGTATGCCCAGGTGGATTCGCGTGGTTTGTTTGTGAAATACGTTTATCACCATACATAATTGCTAAATTTGGAACTGTGCGCTCCTTGCTGAAAACAACAACTTCTGATTTTTAACATTAATGTCAATTTGCCAATTCTTACAATAAAAAAAAACTATATCGACCATTTTTTTTTGTAGATTAAGGGGCGACAACGCTAACAAGGATATGTCATCTGCATATGCCGGGTTACCTGACCTTGTTTGCCCAACACTACTGCCTAGGTTTGAATTCTCCAGTTCAACGAGAAGTGTATTAATGTAAAGTAAATAATAGAAAGTTGACAGAACACTCCCTTGCCTGACTTAATTGTCTTATAGGAACAGGTTTCGAATGATAACTATTGACTTTAACAATGCATTTCAGGTCCGTATAAGAAGAGTGCCTTTCCAGTTACTCCAAAACACCCCAATTTTATGAAAAGGCCCTTGTGCCAGACAGAGTCGAAAGCAGCCTTTTGGTCTAGCAAGGCTGCATAGACATTACTATCCTGCTCGATCTGGTGAAAAATTGTTTCCTGAAGGTTAAAAGACGTGGTGATGCAGCTAAGGTATTTGTAGAAATCTTGCTGTTGCTTAGAGGGAAATTCTATACCCTTTTCGCTAATGATGGCATTAACACGATTAAGTTTTTTTTTTTTTTTTTTTTTTTTTCAAATATCTTACTTAAACACGGACTAAGTGATATCGGTCTATAGCTACCAGGGTCGGTGCTAGATTTCCCCTTGCCTTTATAAAGCGGTATGAGCAGGCTTGTAGATCATTGCGAAGGAGTACATTCACTAGAGATAATTGCATTAAAGAGCATCGTTAATGCTTTAATCATGATTTCTCCACCGAATTTTACATGCTCATTGACAATATTATCTATTCCTGGAATTTTTTATTTTTAAGGTTACGTGCAACGTTTCGGACTTCGTCTTCGCTGATTCTCTCGGTAAATCGAGTCGACAAATCGTTAATTATAGAGAGAAATGCGCTTAGTTCTGACTCTAGACGGAGTTACTACAAGAGAAAACATTTTTAAAGTATAACCGTGTGCGACGTTCTCACTTTGGAATCGCATTTTGTTAAAATCAATATCACTGTAATTTTTATTAGATCGGCCGCTCTTTCCAAAAGAAACAGTAATCTAGTTCTGCTGCATTAACAAGATCGTCAATACATAGCTTTATTCTCATATTCGTATTGCTTCTGACGTTGCGGAAAGCTCTTTTCGCGCGTTTATACGAACTATAAGTATCGGATTTTGACTCCCTATGTTTACCAGCCTCTATCCATAACCTCCGAAATCTACGAGTAGTTTCATGTAACTCTTTTAGTTCGGGGCACCAATAGGGTTTCGCTTTATTTCTTTTTTTGGAAACGACAGACGGTAATACAGAACCTGACGAGTGAATGGCGGATATTATCATACTGTTAAGAAAGTCAGCACAGCAATTTGAACTGTCAGACATTATGCAATATAATTCATTTTCAAGAGCATGCTCGTATCGCTTAATATGATTTAATGCATTTATTCCATGCTATATTGTTTTAGTATCTGTTTTCGGTAGCATTTTTGTTTCGGATTCAACGCTGAACATCATCGGTGTAATGGTCAGATGTAAAAATATTTGCACTATCTTCTATCATAAAATGTCTGACACACACAATGCCTAGCCTAAATTGACTCACAATAGCAGAGGGTCTTGAAAGACGATCGCGACAGTTTCATCATTATTTTCAAAACATTCAGAATTTCTTGATTCTTTGTATATCGATAGTATATTTACATTATATGATCTACTAAAAAAATGAGTGTTTTTTTATATTAATAATTAATTATACACTATGTAGCCGTAGTGTATGATGAAATTTTACCTATGAAAACAAAGTCTATTTTTCTTCAAATTGATCACAATTTAACAGTAAATGTTATATTATAATGTTGGTGAAACATCAGTTTGGTTTGGTTTAGTTTGGTTTACTAAGTATCCATCTGTTATTAAATACCCTTACATATGGCTAAAACAAACCTTTATTTTGAAACAAAAGTACAAACCAACAGTACCGATATATGTTTTAAACTTAATATTTTCTATTGTTCAAAAATTCAGATTTGTCTTACATTTTTTAATGAATACCATTTAGGTACTTATCTATAAGATAAACGCTTAAAAACAATAGGTCACCAGGCCAATTTATAAATAGAGACTGTGACGTCAATAGACCGGTGTTGACACATAGGTCACCAGGCTGTTCTTCTTTACCGTTTCAAACAATTTTCTTTTAATTGCGTATCGACAGTTGTGATAAATATGTGCAGTACAGTAGACAATTACGGCATTTTTTTATCCTTACTCCGATTCAAAATTTGCGTTTGATAACAGTTCTGAAAACTTTCTAGTTGAAATATAAGAGCAACCCGTTTTCGATCTTGACTTTTCAGTTATCTAGCGTTTTCATTGCGAACTCTGTTATATTGTATTACCGGTGATAGTGTAAAATTTACTGGTGTGTGATAATAGACGCGATCGCCTTTAAATCTCTTAAATTATTTTAAATAATCAATCAATGACCACGAGACCAACCCATTTCTAACCAGCTCTCTGTCCACCGCTACCTGTTGGAAATACAACAAACTTGCCAACTTGTACCCTTCAAGCGGCCCCTCTGCACCAAATGTTTTACTTTTGTTTGTTTAAACAACAGTAACGTCATTTCTTGCAACCGATGGTCTCGTTTAATGCACCAAACAGTAAAAATTATCATTATTTTGTACAATATCAATTAACTAGTATTTTGCAAAGAAATGTTTATTTCTTTGTCCACATGAATGGCCGTGTGTAACAGAATGGCAGATGTTGGAAACTCATTAATGTGAACACGTGCATGAAAATGACATGTCCTGAATATAATATACCCACATTATTGACTGATTTTTACCTCGATTTAGAATAATATTCTAGATTTCAGAGTAATATTTCACTACTTTTACCCTCTATATTTACCTATGAGGCATAATAATGATATATTCAATTGCAAAAGAACACATTTACTTAAACTTTCTATATTTCAATGCATCATTCTTTCCGAAAACATATGTTTGGCATAAATATTTGACTATTGTTTATTCATTTGTTGGTTTTAATGTCCAGCGACAGTATTTCAGTAAATGAAGACTATGCTACTTGAGACAGATATGATGTTGCCACACTACAATATCACACTATAGAGTCGTATGGCTTGATACAACATCCAGTCACTTTATCCTGTCACCGGGTCAGCCAGTCCTGTAACTACCCTTATATACAGAGCGCCAAGCAAGGGAGCTTTACCGGTACAAGATTTACGACTTTGGTATGGCGCGGCCGGGGATCGAACAAACGACCTCTCGCTCCCGACGTTTGAGTATTGTATGGCGAATATGATGTGCATTTTCTTGTACATGTATATAAAAGTAATGATATATTAGATGATGGATCTCAGACCAGACATAACATATTAGAATTCGTACGAGTTATAATATGATTATCTTTATGTATTTTTAATGAATTATGTGTAATAGTGAAATAGACTTGTTTACACATTAATATAGGAATGGTATTACTTTTTGCTATGCTGTGCATGCAAAATTGTACTTCTCTGTGATAGTGTACATAAAAGTACGAGTATAAATGGCGATTCACATTGCTTAAAAGGATGTTTGAAATAGCTTCAGTCTCAGATCGAAAAGAAAATATCTGAAAGATCTGAAAATTGTATAAGTAAGATCATTTTAATCGGGAGTTTGAATTTTCAAGACTGACTTTAATCGACATTCTAAGTTACCAAACTTTAACCTCCATGACACTCTCTTGCACTCGTTTTCCGCTCCATTCACGTTTTAGTGAGGGGCGAACGGTAACAACTCTTCCTGGAGAATGCCTCCGTGGTTGAGTGGAAACAGTCACAGACTTCATATCACTTAGTCTCTAATAGATGTAGGTTCGAGTTACGTTTGGAATTACGGCCTGTTTACTCGTAACTATTATGTAAGGAAGTCCTCCAGTTGGCCTTCGATAAACTGGATACCTAGATATGTTTCTGTTACATGTTAATTGTGAGTATGTGAGTATGTTTTTCTTTTCTTCAAATATAAGTGAATGTTAATCGGGTGTGATGTTTCTGGTTGCATTGATCTCTCCGCTTCATTTTGTTGATGCCCTGGTTTGCACTGTATATTGTTGAAAGTAGGTTAACATTACAAGAAGAACTAAGATAGTCATATGTTGAAGCATCGTTAACGTGCTTTAAAATAGAATCTCGTTATTACGATAAAAGATCTCGTAATAACGAGATACTGATGTTCTTATTACGAGAAAAGATGTCGTTATTACTACAAAATCTCGTAACGAGATAAACATCTCGTTATACCAAGAAAATATCTCGTATAAATGAGATAAGTATCTTACATATCTCGGTATGACGAGAAAAGATCTTGTTATAACGAAATATTATATGAAAATTACGACTTACGTATCTCTTTATTGCGAGATATTATCTCCTAATTACCAGATACTTTCTCTGTATTGTGCTGTATGCACATTTTTCCAAATGAAAATGCATAAAATGCAAACATATATATAATGAAAAAATAATGAAACTAAATAAAAAAGGGCATGATGTTTGTGCCCCTTACCATTTCTTTATATATAGATCTACCTTCATCTATTATAATGCTGCTTTATCCGCAATTTCAAACCCGGCGACATTGGTTCCGAAATCAGAACCAAATGTTACTAGATGCAAAGAAATTTGCATTAAAGTAATAAAACATCATTTTCTCGAGTGCCGATATATGCCATTTTAAATCTACAGAAATCCACAAACCACGCTGACACATTCAATTCATGACTTTAAACCACAAAACCTTTATAACAGGTATAATTCATCTATCATTTAAAGATGATAATAAAAAAACAACTTATTTGTCGGAAAATGTAGGAGCTATATACATGCTAGACCCTGAAAAGGGAAAAAGAATGACACAAATGCAAAAAAAAAAAAACAACAAAAAAAAACCGCTTGATATGTGTATAATTCGCTATTAATTATTCATAGTTTCAATGCAAACCTAGAGCGTGTTATATGCCCATATACCGTTGGAAATATATGATTGGAAAATCAGTTAGTCGCGCAAACACCCTTACAATATATATACCCTTGATTGGCGCTCAGCATATAAAGGTAGTTCAAAGACTGGTTGAACCGTGGACTGGGCGTGATAGCACTATATCTGTCTCAAGCAGACAAAGTCTCAAAAGAACTGAAGTTCTTTCGAAGGGACAGTATGTTTGTTTGTTGGGTTTAACGTCCCGCCGACAGTATTCTAGTCATTTGGAGACGATTTCTACTTGAGACAGATATAGTGCTGCCACACTGCTGTATCACGCCGTAGACATGTGATATGATACCACACCTAGTCACATTATCCTGACACCAGGCCAAACTGTCCTGCAACTAACCTTATAAGCTGAGCGCCAAGCAAGGGAGCTATAACAGTACCATTTTTACGACTTTGGTATCTCGCGGCCGGGGATCGAACCCACGACCTCCCGCTCCCGAGGCGGACGCCCTAACCACTCGGCCATCTGGGACGTTAAACCTAACAAACAAACAATATATGCAATACAATAATCAATCATACAGAAACGTCATTTGCAAGAATATAGCTGAGCCCCCCCCCCCACACACATGTACGTTCATACGCACATAATATAATATATATATTCATACGAAGACCTAATCCATTTAGTGTTTTGCAATGCGAGATAAAGTCCTTTGCCCAGGGGTATCAAAGCATTACACACAAATTGGTTGTTGTTCATTGAGACGTAACGAGGTTATTTTAGTCAGATACAAGTTTACACATATACTCGTATGTATCCAATATATCGTCATTACCCATGTCGACATTTCAGGAGGATTTGTGATTTTAGGGAAAATATACTTTCGTCAAAAATTGAGTATTTCGAACCGGTAAGACATTACTTATCTAACTTATGATTAACTCGTAATATCAACAAATATAGATATGTGTTTCATATTCAGTTGTACATAATCATATTTCAATTCGACCGCACCTTAAAAACACAAAATTAGTAATAAAGTATTTATTAAAGTCAAATGTTTCTCGGGTCAGTTCAAAATACAAACTGCAGTTGTATTTGCTTGTTGGATTTTTATCTCTCTCTCTCTCTCTCTCTCTCTCTACCATCGGCTCTTTAGTCATAGTATCTGAATGGAATTTAGCGGGATTCGAACTCGGATACATCCTTAAAAGTTTTTTTTGTACAGCAACGTCGCTAAATGCTCTTCTCTGTGTGTCCCGTGTCTGGAGGATATTGCAGATAGGTTTGTATACATTATCGCAAATGGACACAGTCCCTACAGAAAGAGGATGCTGTTCATAAGACGTTTAACTAAGCATACAACGGGTCTTAAGGTATTCCATCATTAAATTACAATCCTGGTCGTTTAAATGCTTAATAACACTAGCATCCATTGACTTGAAGTTATTTTACTCAGGGTCTATAAAGGCTTACATTTGCAATAAAATCCCACGATCACTTGTTGAACAATGATCGCAATTTAATAATGGATGGATGGATTGATGGATAAATGGATGGATTACCTTAAAGACTCCAAAATAATACAGCATTGTTTACTACCACTACTACTCTCAAAATGCCAGTGAACACCTTTCAGATCCCAAAGCTAGGATGATGGGTAGAGAAATTATGAGACTCATTAGAGAGAATAATACTTTATGCAAAGGCCAACTGCTATTCTTCCTGAAGGAGGTTTCGTTATATAGTGTGTTTTTTTCTTCTTCTTCTTTTTTCCGAGTTTTATGTTTGTACAACTTCACAAAATAACCCTCATGAAACTGAAAAAAAACTATGCTCCCTCCCCCCCCCCCCCCCCCCCCCCCCTTAACCTATGTTTACAACAGAGATCCACGGAGGATGGTCGTGTTGGCTTTATATTTTCGTTAAAGTCAATGTAATTTGACTTGACTTGACTATTTGAGTTTACCGTCGCTTCGACAGTATTTCAGTCATATAGAGACGTCCAGCTAATTACAGGTTAAGGAAGACCCCGAATGCACGGAGACATCCGGGTAGAACCACCGACCTACCGCAAGCCAGCTGGAAGGTAGTCAATAATCAAACAATAGAATCCACGTTGATTTCTTACTAAAAGTGCGTCCTCTCATTCACGTTCCGTGTGTACTGATTTATACACTCGTGCAAAACATTAAGGCTTTAAATAGAACAGGATATCATGTTTTCATGGTCTATATTGTACTCGTGAATTATCGAACTACCCGGGTCTGGTGCAATACTAATTGCTATTTTATGTAGAGCTTTTAAAAGAGGTGTAGGACTAAATACGTGTTTGAAAGTTTAAGGTAACCTCTCTCTCTCTCTCTCTCTCTCTCTCTCTTCTTCGCACAGTGGTCATGCAGTTTGTATTGAAGACGGGATTCGAACTCGGGACTGCGACATACCAAATCCATTAAAAGGTTCAATGGCAGACTCCCACTAGTTCTAGTTATATATGTATTATCTGTCGCAAATTATCAAAGATGGGGTATTTTCTTTTTCAAAAACTAGTATCGGTGTAGGAAGGGACATCAGTATTCGAAAGAGAATTATACTTTTTGCAACGATCTATACAATGTATGTCCTTTTTTTCTTTTCTCTCCGTAGAGAGATTTAGTTGTATGTTGTTCTTTCCTTTCGTTTGTACGTTAAAGTTATCATTAAACTGGCAAAATTATTACACCCCTTTATAACAGACTGGCTGTTTTACCAGTCCACACAGGGTGGTCATGTCGGCTTTATATTTTTGTTTTAATCATTGTGATGTAACAAATTAAAACAGATGCAGTTATATGTTGCTTTCTCTCTAAAATTAAATCCGCGTTTAAAGACCACACCCAATATAATATACAATGTCATGTTTTCTCTCGAAATAAAATGAGCTTTTGAGTCCTAAGGAAGTATATGCAAAACATTGTTCGAGCTTTTTGGGGTAATATAAGTGTTTATTTAACACGTTTGTGAAAGGATAACCTCTCTCTCTCCTTTAGCCAGGTGGGAGAGGTCGAAGGTTTGAGTCTCCAATAGAAACTTAATAGAACCTGGTTGGTAAGCCGCTAGCTAGTACCGTATATAATGACATAACTTACTTCAGGACAAAGGATTATCAGAATCAGAATATATTTTATTGACCTATACCAGAACAAGTATCTCGTCATACATTACACATATGTAACATATAGAAAGGGGCCGCCGTGGCCGAGCGGTTACAGTCGTGGACTACAAATCTCTCAGCCTCTCACCGCTGTGGGTTCGAATCCCGGTAGGGACTTCGGATTTTTCATGTGAGGAAGCCTTCCAGCTGGCTTGCAGTAGGTCGGTGGTTCTACCCGGGTACCTCTGTGTACTATTGAAATACTATCGCAGCGACGGTAAACCCCAATACAACAACAACACATAAAGAAATACAACTATAACTTGAATGAATATAAAAATAAAAATTAAAAATCCGATTTTCTTAAAAATATTCCCACATGTCATATGGAAAGTGGATGCTGCAGGCTTTAGGATTATCGGGAAAATATAGTATCGTTCGTGAGGGCGAGTATCTGAACAAATAGGGGTGACAGCTTAATAAAGAGATTACTTTTACATTACATTACAAATTCAGCGTGACTCTACTTGTTTATATTATTCTCCCTATATCTGTGTTGGGCTTTAGGGCGCAGACTGTGTATACCCCCATATAAAGGGAACTACTGAAGTGTGACAGGAGCCTTCGTGGTTTTGTTCAATTCACTCCGGATTGAAAACGTGAAATTTATGATAGATATAACTTATTCAAACGCCTAAGCAATCCTGACTTTAATTGATAACACACATATTTTTTCTCAATCCCATAGAGAATAAAACCGTCAGACACACCCATCGTAATGTGAAACGTCTCACTGCCTCCTTAATGTAGAAGGTGTAGAGTCAAAATATGTTTGTACCTATATATGTAAATGATACCCAAAAATTGAAGCTCATATTTAAATAAAGTGTATCAAATGATCACCCAATGTTCGCTGTTCATACTTTTCATGTCAAGCTCGAGTGGATTTAATAAAAGTTTGTTTATTAGGTAATTTTACATGTGTATTTTGATTGAATGCTGATAATAAGAACTTGTAAGTTTCCCCGACTCATCATCGACATCGTCTCTCCGTTAAGGAGCTCCCGGGCCTCACATCAGACCGTCCCGGGTGTGCGAATTATTGTAGCGTCCGCCTCGGGAGCAAGATGTCCTGGGTTCAATCATCTGCCGCAACATACCAAAGTCGTCGCTCAGAATATAAGGGTAGTTCGAGGACTAGTTGGCCCGGTGTCAGTATAATGTGACTGGGTGTGGTATTATGCCACATGTCTACGGCGTGTACTGTAGTGTGACAACACTATATATATATCTCAAGTAGACATCGTCTCCAAACACTATATATACTATCGTCTCTAACACTATATATTACATATCACTATTATAATGAAAAAAAAAATTGTAATTTATTTCATTGTAAAACGTATCGTGTATTGTTTTCTTTGTATCGCAATACGTATTGCCTTTCCGGCAATACCCGGTCAGTCCTAACAATTACATATACATGTGTTTCACTTAGTGGTGGAAAACAAGCCAGGGAAGAATTATTTCTAATAAAATATCAAATATTTTTCCAGAAACCCCTCTTATCATTGCAATAAAGATCAGTTAAATTATTTTCTAAATTTTTAAAAAAAGATTCTTTTGCATGTTTTTTTCATGTTATTCACTTTATTTCTAAGATTCTTATACTTAAACCAATCATTAAATTTACCTGACGATTTAGCAATGTTTTTCGCTCTCTCGATACGAGAGGATTTCCTTACACAATACCTGGCGGTCAAGGATCGAATAATACACAGGATCATCGTTGATAAAAAGAATGAACTGGTAAATGTTCACGATATGAACACAACAAAATAATGTTCTTGATTCTGCATTTTATAAACAAAAATATTCTTTTTTATAAAGAATTGTTTTTACCAAGCAATTGGATGTTTATAAAGAAACATATATAAATGACACTCGAGTACTTATTTTTTGAAGTAATGATAAAGATCACAAATTGCATTAGTGGTTAGCAATGGTTATCAAGTAATAGCGGTTTTTGGTAGTAGATAAAACATTTTATGGTCATATCATGAATCTTTAAATTAGAAATGAGTGTTAATAATTCCATTAAATCTCCTATATACAATGTTATTAGATATTGTAAGGCTGCTCAAGATTTACTATATTTTAAAGAAGGATACACTGCTGTTTGGATATAAATAACATGTTACATGTTACTAAAGTTTTACATAGATTCATCCACGTGACTAATAGCAACTGTTTCTCTGTTAGTACGTTCCCTCCAGTTGGTCACTGTATGGTTCAAGAACTGGTATTACAATTCATTAATATTGATTATGTCTCTAAAGTATATAAATCAGAAATATTATGTAATTATGTGGACTATTTCTAATTATACATGAGTATGATAAAGAAAGACTTTCTACTTTTGATGTTATTCAATCCAGCTTCAGGTCAAATTTAATTCAAAGTGTGCATATTTTCTGCATATTGCATTATGAATGTAGATAATTCTTAATATATGATTAGTAAATGTTAATACTGACAAATTATTCGAAAGATGTCCGTTGTTGACAACCTGAATACGAGATCAGTTACTATGAATAGAGTAAATGCTCTATGTGGGAGAAACAGTATAGTTCCAAGTGCTGGAATATCACCAGGCTGAATCATGAAGGGACACATGATCACACTAAAGAAGGACGACTTTTAATCAATGAAAGTGACAAGAATAGAAACAATACTGTATACGCTTTAAATCTTAAATTTACAAAAAATGTATTTTCATGTATAAGTTTAGTAATTAACCATTAGTTACGAAATCATTATCACACATTGACATTTTGACATTAATACATACAGTAATATAATTTAAATATATTATTCATTACATATTATGACATTTCATTATATGAAATTACTCTAATATCAGTAATCATTGAAGTCCTAGAAAATAGTACCAACTTACGTATAAGGTACATTGACGCCTTCGTGATGATAAATGGACTTACACGATATACTGCGTTTAACATAAAAAATATCGTTGTTTTTTGGATTTCGGCATTGGGTAAACTCTCCACCATAATTAGCTGACGTCGCTATTGTGAATACTGTACAGCGACGGTTAACCAAAAAATCATTAATTATCCCGTCTTTTGCAATAGACTCTGTTCGTGGCTATTTCTCGGCTGCCATGCGTTATTAGCATCGTTTGGGTATTATACATTTAATACGAGAAAGATGAAAAAGCTTTTAACAACAATATATGTAGGATATATAATACATAAATAACTAAGTCAAACTAATCATAAGGCTCATAACATATAAATCGCTGATCGGGCTAACAATCAATAAATCATCGTGAAGATTCACTATACATTTTAAAACATCACTTAACATAAAAAGATAAATAATATAACACCAGTATAAAATATGTGAATCAAATATTCAAAATTCTGAGAAATCACACCGCAACATAATCTGTCTACAGGTGTTACCTGTTGAATCACTATAATAAATCACTGAGCACTAATGACTCCATTCAACCACAGTTAATGATTGAAAGGAGCTTGCATCAAAATATATGCCGCCTTCTAAAGCATGATTGGATATCTCATTGAAGTGACACCCGCATGTTAGGAAGAACGTGCGCCCACGAAACAGAATGCAGGAACTCCTGAATACGCGGGTAAGATCAGCCAAAACTCAACACATGATATCTCCTTGCAAAAAATAATATGACCGTCACAAATGTACGTGAGATGGTACTACAAAATGGGACCTCCGTCTGCTGTACAAATACAAAAATTTTTTTAAAGATTTTTTTTTACCACAGCATATTGTGTTAACAAGAAACATAATAGGAAATGACCAACAGTAAAACTAGTTTTTTTTTTTAACAATAAGAAACATAGCTAAATATGTTAATTTTTACTTGTGGTGGCAGTGGTTATCTACAACTGTAAGGGGAGGTAACTACTGCGTGGAGTTTGGGATCGAGCGACACGGTCTATTGCCCATGCTGCGCTTATTGCTCGCATGTTTAAATGGAATTAAGAAACTTTAATAATTCTACTTATATTTATTCCACAGAGAATTTAGCCGACATGTCACGTGACTGGTTCGGTCCTTTGATCGCAGGGCTTGTGAGCCTTTCTATGTTTATCTCGCCAACGGAGTCAGTTTTGGTGAGTATACTACACATGCTTTCTGTATACTACACATGCTTTCTGTATACTACACATGCTTTCACACATACTTTCTGTATACTACACATGTTTTCTGTATACTACACATGTTTCTGTATACTACACATTATGTATACTACACATTCTGTATACTACACACGCTTTCTGTATAGTATTTCCAATAACCCTTGTAAACCCTGGTGGCTGGTGTCGAGTTAGAGCGACTGATTCTGAAGCTGGACGTCAAGGCTCCGATCCAAGCAGTGAAACAACAAAGCCATAAAGATATGCTGTTACTTATTTACCTTGCTTGATGGTAGTTCCAATGCCATGTGCCAGGATGAAATAATTGGGTTCGATATCGTTAACTTGAGGGCGTGATATCGCAGTGATGTAATTTATACATATCTTCTGTAAACAAAGAGAAGTTAATAGATTAAGGTAAGCCATCCATACATGGTGCTTCAAATCCTTATAAAGACTTCAGTGCAGATGAAAGAACCCATTGACTTAGAGTTATAGACTATTTTTATCAAAGTCTACAGAGGCTTGCATTTACCATAAAATTCCAATGATTACTTCCATGATAATGATAAATGATGGATGGATTACCTTAAATCTAGAAACCAAATGGAAAGAAAAAGCTATTTCTCTTTCATTGCTTTTAATTGTTTGTGTGCACGAAGGATTGGGCGGGTAGATTTAGCTGGAAAGTATAATGTAATAATGTTTCAACTGGAAGGTGTATCTTTGAATTAGCATATATGCGAGTGTAACTTTTAATGTTATCTAGAGGCATGTCTCGTGAAGCATTGAGAGTTATATCAAAATCAAGAATAATAAATTCATAAATAATTTGTGAGCTGCGTAGCGTGACATGCTATATTTGTACTGGTTTTCATGAGATAATCGACCATCCAAATGTAAAACATCGTTTATATTATGGAATGTACCGCAAGCGACGCGGGGCGCTGCGATTAAGTCATAAGATTTAAAATGTAAATGATAACATATTTACAGTTTGTCACGTTCGTCATGCAGCTTTGCATTGGAACCGACTCGAGTTTGGTTGACAGTTTCGCGTGATGTTTTACCACCATTGACTTGTAGATATAAGACCAGTGTATACATGGAGTTCCAGCTATTAGAAAATATTTTTATTTTCATTTATTATCTAGCTCGCCAGCGTTTGCCCTTAGTTCATCAAAAAGTTTTTTCTGCTAAACTGATTTTTCATGTTTACAAATAATGATATAGATGGATGCAGGAAGCCAAGAATTATATACCTCAGCTACACATAAACTCACGTATACTATAATTATGCTCAAAATGATTTTTTTTACTTAAGGTATTCCCATCCTAATAGCGATCAATTTCATCAAAGCCATGCATATAACTTAACAATACACATGTATATAAGTTTTTAAAGTGACAAACAATGGTAATCTTAGGGGCAAATTAACATGTAATGATAAGTGACAGAAGTTCTTTTATTACCTCCCCTCAATTATTTTGTTGCCATGAGTTATCTCCCCTGAAAACTAAAAAAAAAGTGTTTTTCTCCATTTTTTTGTGGTAAAGTTTAGATTTTTTTTCATGGAAATTGATACAAAATCATAAAATGCATCTTTCTACCATGAGTTTTTCTCATAAATCAAATTCAGATTTTTATATTCATAGAAAATACATATTTTCCATAGGCTTCAATGTTCACTTATATGCGGATTATCTCCCCCAAATTAGATAAAACTTGAAAAAACTCTTGGTGAAATATTTTTATTTTTGAATGTCTTCAAAGTGACAAAATTTCATAGAAATATAACCATCTAGTGGCAAGATATGAAATATGGCTATTAGGATGGGAATACCTTAAAAGGTTTGTTTCTGTCATTAACGTTTTGAAATATTTTGTCGGGATGATATAATGTAAATGCGTATCTACATAACTAGCATATTTATCATAACTCAAGGAACACTGTATCCAATAACAACAAACAAAAAACATCAAGTTCAGTCAGGCGTTTTACTTCACAATATACAATTGTTTGGCCTGGTGTCGTCGAAAACAAATACTGTATTTATGTATGATTTTCATGCTCAGTCTTAAACCATGACCATTAGGTTCTACGAGGTCTTTTAATACTAGATACCCTAGGTTCAATTAGGAGGGTTTTAGCCGGAAATCGAACCGATTTTGTTTATTGTTGTTTATTCATTTATTTTTTCGCGAGAACTTGTTGAGTACCCAAATCACATATTAAACGGTCAAAAATGCAATAAGATAAAAATAATAGACATTGTTCTTTTGATTAAATCCTAGTGATGTATTCCTGCTGTGATTTCAGACCAAACCAGGCGGATGTGGTTCAAGTGTCGGTTGCTACAGCAACTGTGATGGCACGTGTGACTTTGTGGTCACGTGGTCAGCCACAGGAAGTGCCGTAGATTTTACTCTGGCGCTGACGCTTCAGGCAGGTTCACAGGACCAGTGGATAGCACTTGGCTTGTCGAGTGATTCAGTTATGGTAAGAAGGTAGTAGACGGATAAGTAGTAGTAGCTGTTGTTGTTTTTGTTGCACTGGGTTGTTTGTGGGACTTATTGTAGCGGTTGCTGTTAAAGAAGTAGTAGGCGTGAGATTTCTTTTTAGTACCTGAATGAAATCATCAACTTATCAAAAATTATGTTATTTAGTTATGTCATCAGCTGAAATATTTTGTGAGTGAAAATCTTAAACATAATTTATATACATGTATACTGTAATATTGCATTACTGTAAAATCATTATATTTTATTGACATTAAATTTTGTTGATATTTTGCCAAAGGGAATTTCGTGGGTAGATTTATTATTGGATTCATGTTCTAAAATACTCATTGTTATTTAAATGATTTTTCTTTCGTGGGGGATAATATTCGTTGATAAACCACTCCACGAAATCAACGAAAATAGATGCCCAACGAAAATTAATGATTTCACAATAGTCCGATGAGTGATTTTCCTTGCACCCCTGCTTATTCCGAGTCCCTATCACTTTATGAAATTGACCCACATGATCATTATAACTAGAACCTCGATTGTATACTATTCCCCTTGATTTTTTTAGCTCGACTGTTTTTCAAAGAAAAAAGGTTTGTCATCACTCTGGTGTCGTCGTCGTGAAAATCTTTAACCTTTGCCATAACATTTAAACTATTTAACCGTCTATCATCAAACTTCAAATATTTGTTTACTATTACAAGAACTACATTCTCATCAAGGGCCATAACTCTTATGTCCATTTCGACCTAGTCGAGCGTTGGCATCCGCATGTGGTGCTCTTGTTTGTTTTCCTTTTTCGCTAGCCTGTCATATTGTAAAAAAGCCTATTCTGAGCTCTCTCTCTCTCTCTCTCTCTCTCTCTCTCTCTCTCAGATATACATACATGTTTATGAGCTTCATTTATAGGGAAGTGACAGCGTCACTGAGTGTGCGGTGTTCGGTGGAAGCGCCCAGGTCTACAAGTCCTATAATGTTGATGGTGGAAAGTTTAACGAGAGACTGGCTAACCAGGTAATCACCAGTGTAAATTCTGACTTATTTTTTCAGTCTGTCTTGTCAAAATATATCAAAAAATTCAGAAATAGTTTGTATTGTAAAAAGTTTTACCACCATAAAAGGCCAGTATTTAGGCGTATATATTAACAGCTGAAACTGTATGTTTATTGTGTAAGAGGTTCCGTTTCAAGTGCATTTTTATTTACAAAAGAACAACCAAGTTCTAAAATCAGTCATATCTGATTCCCAATATAAACTGGTCATACGGATGTTGACTATTTGAGTTTTGCCGTCGCCTCGACAGTATTTCAGTCATATAGCGACGTCCAGCTAATTACAGGTGGAGGAAGACCCCGAATACACGGAAACATCCGGGTAGAACCACCGACCTACCGCAAGCCAGCTGGAAGGTTTCCTGACATGAAAATTCGAATGATCCTGCCGGGATTCGAACCCACGCGGTGAGGGGCTGAGTGAGTGTAAAAGTCAGCGACTTTATCCTCTCGGCCACGGAGGCCCACATACGGATGTTGTTTCCTGATGTTTGATTCTATGTTGAGCAATATTAACCGTTTTTGAATGATATATTGACCTTTGTTGACCTATGCTAACCCATATTGACTGTTACTGACCGATGGTAAACTATGGTGACTGTCACTGACCGATGGTAAACTATGGTGACTGTTACTGACCGATGATAAACTATGGTGACTGTTACTGACCGATGGTAAACTATGGTGACTGTTACTGACCGATGATAAACTATGGTACAGTTACTGACCGATGGTAAACTATGGTGACTGTTACTGACCGATGGTAAACTATGGTGACTGTTTCTGACCGATGGTAAACCAAGGCGACTGCTATTGTCCGATGTTGATTGATATGGACCGATTTTGAATGATGTTGGGTCTGAACGCTGACTGATATTGAACAATGTTGCTTGATGGTGACCAATGTTGACTGATGTTTACCGATGTCTTCCTATGTTGACAAATATTGATCTTAAGTCTACTGATGATAACCGATACTAATGCATATTAATGTTGACTGCTTCCCGATGTTGACCAATTTTGACTTACATGAATACTGATACTTTGGTTAAAAGTTAGATTGGAATAATACGATAATGATAACTTATATTGACTAATAATGAACGATGTTCAAATATGTTGACTAATGCTGACCGATGGTGATCGATATTGAAGTTTTGACATTTGACATGCCCTCCCTTATACTTCTCCAGCAGGAAGGCATCAGCGCTATCACCACCGGTATCAGTGACGGAGTCCTCACCTGCAGCTATACACAGACCTTGACCTCAGGCAACAACAAAATATTCGACCTCAACAGCGACTGGACCCTACTGGTAGCTAACGGCGCAGTTCAGAACGGTTAGTGGTCGGTTGTCATGACAGTCATTCTGCTCTTCCAACCTGTCTCGAAAATTAGCGGTTGTGAACATCCTATCCCCTGCGGCGACATACCAAAGTCGATAAAAAATTGTGCTAGTAAAGCCCTCTTGCTTGGCATTTAACATATAAGGGTACTTCCAGGACTTGTTGGCCGGGTGTCAGGATAATGTGACTAGGTGTGGTATCATGCCACATGTCTACTGCGTGATACTGCAGTGTGGCAGCAAACAAACATAGTGTTGCATTTTTAATTGTCATAAAGTTATTTATAAACGATTTGGAATCTCCTCAAATGATATATGACACATGCAAAAGTAAAATTGCTACTGGCACAGCTTCTATCCAAGGCACTCAGCGTAAGATGATACTTCTAGTACTAGTTTAACCCGTTGACAGGGTATCATAACGGCTTTATCATGAAATGTGTCTATAAAGCGTGAAAGTGCAGTAAGGCAATATATATATCTTGTGTAGTCTTTAAAAAGCTTGACATAATGTCTTCGTGCGTTCATGCCATCTAGCCAATAAACTGAACACTTTTAATCCTCTACAGACGAAAAAAGACAACACAATGTTGACCCGCTGCCGTTCATTTCAAGCGAAGAAGTCGACTTCCAGTCTAACTCGGACATCAGTGGCAGCGCCGTGAACTACATGGTCAAGATTCACGGTATGTTATTGTTGACTTGACCCTTGACCTCGTCAATATTCGCACACATGGTCAAATCTTTGACTAGATGAATAATAATTGACTGCATTTAAAATGGTGTATCAAATAAATATTTTTTTCTTTCCCATGCAGACTGCATAAATGTATATAATATTGTATGGGTCCAGTCCCGGTGGCCGAGTGGTAAGAGCGTCCTTCCCGGAATCAGAAGATCGTAGGTTCGATGCCCCGGCTGCGACGTACCAAAGTCGTAATATAGTACTGGTATAGCTCCCTTACTTGGCGCTCAGCATATAAGGGTAGTTCCAGGACTGGTTGGTCCGGTGTGAAAATAATGTGGCGGCATGGTATTATGCCACATGTCTACGGCGTGATACTGCAGTGTGGCAGCACTATATCTGTCTTATGAAGCATCTCCAAATGACTTACTGTCGGTGGGACGTTAAGCCAAATAAACAAACTCACAGTATTGTATGCGAAAAAAAAAAGATGTTTGCAAATGCGTCAAAATGAGTCTATATGACGTAAAAGATTAATAGAATATCATAATAAGAAATGAAATAATTGTCGAGTAGAGACGCCCCGCATTTAACAAGTAACCTTATGATTACGGGGAGATACAAAAGAGTCATACAGTCAAGACACGTTCTCTCTTCCACTTGAGTTGTCGCTTTGTGCAGGTATGACTGACCCATCATCACATTTATGTTCAATGGATGTCTCCCCTATTTGTAGGATCGTTCATGATGTTCGCCTGGATATTCTGTGCCAGTATCGGGATTGTGCTGGCTAGATTCTTCAAAAGGGTGTGGCCTAACGACCGCCTGTGCACGGAGAAAGTCTGGTTCACTGTACGTACATACGCACGAACGCACAGACAGACACACACTTATTGTCATAACGTTGATATGTACATATTTAGATGTTTATATATAAATTATCATTTATTGACCCTTCAACAAATGATACTGACTTCAATATGTATATCAATATCTGTTAAATACTTCCATATTAATAATGCTTGTCAAAAAGCAAGGCTTGTTCATCTTGTTCACAATACAAACACTTCTGCGTTGTCTGAGTTTAAATTTAGATCATTTAACAATAACGATAAAGGAGGTTTAAAAAACTTTATTTATTTTACATCGATTACGAAACAAGTTCTCACAACTTGTTTTAATCATTCTCGATGGCTCTGGTGGCGGCGTATGTGGTTATTATTGTGGAAAGAAACCGAAAAGCCCGGAGAAAGCCCACGTGCTTGGACGGGCGACCGCTACGCTATCCAGGCACCCAAAGGAGAAAGGAGGTGATAAAAGGACTGAGCTGCTGGCGGCGGGACGTTTAAACACGATTAACAAACAAACAAAACATATAATGCAAATACAGCCAAACCTGTTTTAAGCGGTCAGTCAATGCAACAAGAGAAAGTGACCGCTTAAAAGAGGTGATCGCTAAATGAAGGTGAAATATATAACACAATGCTATTTAAGCAATATTCAAAAAGACCGCTAAATGCAGATTGACCGCTTAATACAGGTGGCCGCTAATGCAGGTTCAACTGTATTCAGTTGGTACTATTGATTGTTCGATGGTGATCAACGTTACCTATATGTTCAAATGGATGTCCGAATACCCTTATATTCAAAACATCAGACCGACCGGGAATCGAATCTCTTTTGTTTCCTGTGACGCTGTCCGTATGCTCAGTCAGACAAATGCGTTTGTTTTATGCTTAGAAGGTAGTTCAGGACTGGCTGGCCCTTTGTCAGGATAATTTGACTTGGTGTGGTATCATGCCATATGTCTAAGACGTGATACTGCAGTGTGGTAAAAAGTAGAAATCGTCTCTAAATAACTGAAATACCGTTGGTTGGACGTTCAACCAAAAAGCATTCTTTTATCGTGTTGTTGATTGTGACATTTCAGTGCCACCGGGCGGCCATGGTGATGGCCTTCCTGTTCTGTATCGCTGCCTTCATCATCATTTTTGTAGAGGTGAAGGACTGGTCCTATGTAAGTATCAACCAGCCGAGGCTGCCTGTACGATCGAACCCTGCTGGGGCGGATTTCTTAATATATACAAAACTTAATATTCATATTAACTCTACAAAAGTGCAAAACGGAGACACAAAGAGAGAGAGAGAGAGAGAGAGAGAGGGAGGGGGGGCGCAATCATTCTCAGTCAATCTCAATTATTCTCTGTTTATTGTTCAAATTCATACTGAAGAATACATACAGCGATTAAGAGGAAAATGAGTGATAGTTATTTTTTAAACACGTTATATTATTTTTTCGAGATGCAATGAATTTATTTCCATGTTGGTCTGTTACTGTACTGTAAAGTGTTTCATGAAGAGATTGTATGACTGTCCGTCTGTTTGTCCTCAGCTGAAAGGTTCAACCGTCTGGCAGAGGGCACATCCCTACCTGGGCGTTATCGTCACCTTCTTCGTGATCTTGAACGTGAGTAGTTTCCTTGGAGAAATGGGGTCAGAGGTCACTGGAGCTCAAATACAAATAAAATAAATAATATGACCATGTGTGGCCGGATGTCATTGAAATAAATCTTAGTCGCATTTTTTTTTTTTTTTTTTTTTTACACTGTACTATTTTTTTTGTCACCTACTGGTAAGCAAAGATGACACATAGGGATCAACATCACACTTCAGCAGGCGACACACGTGTTCCAGAGACACACTTGTTACTTATTGAATTATCATTTTTATATCAAATCTTCAAGTGTATGACAAGGAATTGTGAAGAGAATAATAAAGATGCGTACACATTTACAAGGGCCGCCGTGCCCGAGCGGTTACAGTCATGGACTACAAATCATTCAGCCCCTCACCGCTGTGGGTTCGAATCCCGGTAGGGACTTCGGATTTTTCATGTGAGGAAGCCTTCCAGCTGGCTTGCGGTAGGTTAGTGGTTCTACCCGGGTACCTCTGTGTACTCGGGGTCTTCCTCCACCTGTAAGTAGCTGGATGTCGCTATATGATTGAAATACTATCGCAGCGACGGTAAACCCCGATACAACAACAAAACAACACATTTACACGACATTTAGCCTGATTTAGGTGATATTGGGAAGACAAAGGCAGCTCCACATTGGAAATATTATGATACCTTTCAAAAACTATAAAATTCAGAAAAGGTAAAAAATACAAATTATTAAATAATAATAACCTAGATTCATTAATTGTCTCTATATTACTGACATTAAATTGGCCATATCATTTCTTAAATGATAACGGATAAATTTGTCTTAACATGGAGTCATTTGCACTAAAGAAAGTAGCTTATAGGCCAAATGACTTGTAACTTAAGTAAGGAACACGCACATAATAAAAGTTGTTTAAGTTCAGAAAATTTAATCTTATTTGGCTGCTTATTGCAGGTGATAGTAAATACAGGTGGATAATTGAATATAGGCATATAAATTTAAATACATATTTGTGTGAATGACCTTCAGCCCCTGATGGCCCTGATCCGACCCCACCCTGATTCCGACAACAGATTCCTCTTCGACTGGGCCCACTGGTTCGTCGGCACTGTGGCGCACATCCTGTCAGGTAAGAGGTCGTGTGTGTCTTAATTGGCCTTTGAAATTTAAGTTGTATTTAGATGGATGAGAAACGTTATCTCCTATAGTACCTAAAAGGATAATTAAGAAAAAGAAAGCAATTAAAAGGAATGAAAATGATGTAACATTTGTTGAATTTTCTTTTCTTGTAAGATTGTATTTCTTTACTTTTCTATGTTGTAGATTCAAGATTTTTCTTTGACCACTTTACATTCAAGCACCATTATTTTCTCCCTTACAGTGATCACATTGATCATCGGAGTGACCCTGGCCAAAGCCTCGGTACCGTTCTACTGTGTGTGGGTGCTAGTTGCCTGGGCCGCCTACCAGGTTCTCGTGGAACTCTTCCTAGAACTCCATGAGTGCTTCATCGCTGGACAAGGTATGTAACTCTGTTTGTTCAGTGTCTAAATATGTTAATTGTGACCTTCTGGTATCCAGAATCTAAATATAATGGCGATACCTGTGTAACTATGCTACTGGTACCCATTATCTAAATATAATGGTGATACCTGTGTAACTATGTTACTGGTACCCATTATCTAAATATAATGGCGATACCTGTGTAACTATGCTACTGGTACCCATTATCTAAATATAATGGCGATACCTGTGTAACTATGTTACTGGTACCCATTATCTAAATATAATGGCGATACCTGTGTAACTATGCTACTGGTACCCATTATATAAATATAATGGCGATACCTGTGTAACTATGCTACTGGTACCCATTATCTATGTTTAATGGTGATACCTGTGTAACTATGCTACTGGTACCCATTATCTATGTTTAATGGTGATACCTGTATAACTATGCCCAGGGTATGTTGTATGTAATTTTGCTCCTGGTGCTTATTTCCTAACGTGTGTAAGTAGGGTTTTGTTTCACATTAATATTTCATATACATGTAATTATAATGCTAATATGAGTATATAGATTTTAAAAATATTTTATGTGGGATTAATGTTCGTGTTATGTGGATTAATTTTTATACATTGTATTAATATATCATCCACGAATACTCAGTTTTCTTTCACTTAGATCCACGAATACAGGTATCCACGGAATGCAATTTATACACAATCAGCGGAGTCAAATATCAACGAAACTTAACGATTTCACAGTATGGTTAATTGCATTTTGTAACTCTTTCTGTTTTCAGGAGACCGATACCTGCAAGACGGATCCCTGAAGGAACCCCGTGGCAGCTGGCTCAAGAAGGCAGTCCTGTGTGTACACGTGATCATCATTTCCGGTTTCACCATAGCTTGCATCGTCATCGTGGCCATAAACTAAACTCCGCCCACTTGCATTAACGCCCATTTACAACGACTGACAGTCTTTTCAAACGCATTTAAGATTTTCTCGATACACACGTACAATGTTTGTCACTTTTACATGCAAAACTAAATGTCGTAGTCGCCTTAATAATTCATTAGCTATAAAATCTAAAAGCATTAAAAAAGAAATTTCGAAACCAAAATATAGGCTGATTTATGATTACCCGGTACATATGGAAAAGATGCGAAGATCCGCTTTTGTGCAATGAAGTGCGTGGTTTTGAAACATCAGTTGAACTTGAATAGAACCACTTAAGGGATGGTTGTACATATCACAGGCATTGTTTATATTCTAATCAGATTTTACTTTCATGAATTATGTGTGTATACTATTTGCAATAATTAATTAAGATAATTTCGGTTTCGTTTTCCTTTTTGTTGACATTTTATCGTGTTCTGTCAAATATGACATCGATATGGGGCTATTTTTAATTACCAAATAATTACATGTTTATCTATCCAAGATTATATATTAAATGCACTTATGCTTTAATTCGTAGTTGTCTTCCCTTTTTTTCAAACCATTGTATAGATATATGTCTTAGGTAAATAACACCATTATAATTATGCATAGTGTGTCTATGAAGACCATAAACATGACAGACACATCAAAACCGAATTTGCATACATTAAAATTTTAAACAGCACCA
>CM037795.1:18402011-18422874 GCA_021229015.1 Solen grandis
AAATAATGTAAAAATTAGAATCTTTTCAAATCTTGGTCAATGTCATAAACTATAATGTGCGATGTGCATGAAGTGGCGATTTTTCCGGTTCATTGATTTTTACAAGATTTGTGTCCCTTGAAACTTAGTCTCTGTAGCTGATTGATATTGCAGCCTTGTGAACGCAACTCCTACATTTCAAAACTTGGTCAATGTTTTTACTATAATGATGTGCATGAAGTGGCGATTTTCCGGATCATTGATTTTTAGCTCACCTGAGCACTTGTGCTCGGGTGAGCTTTTGTGATCACCTTTTGTTCGTCGTGCGTCGTCCATAATTGCTTGTGAAAACTCTAAAGGCCATTGTTTTAGCCCAAATATTTGATCAGGGTGTTAGTCTACATGATATCTCGGATGAGTTCGAAAATGGGTCATGTGGGGGCCATAAAATTAGGTCACCAGGTCAAATCTTTGAAAAACCCTGTCTACATGATATCTCATCCGAGTTCGAAATTGGGTCACGTGGGGTCAAAAACTAGGTCACTTGGTCAAATCTTAGAAACACCTTGTGAACACGCTAGAGGCCAAAGTTTTAACTCAATCTTCAATAGATTTGGTCAGGATGTTTGTCTATATGCTATCTTGGATGGGATCGAAAATGGGTCATGTGGGGTCAAAAACTAGGTCACCAGGTCAAATCTTAGAAAAACCTTAACACTCTAGAGGCAACAGTTTTGGCCCAGTCTTCATGAAATTTCGTCAGGATGTTCGTCTACATATCTTGGATGATTTCGAAATTGGGTCACTTAGGGTCCAAAACAAGGTCACCAGGTCAACCCTTAGAAAAACCTTGTGAACACTTTAGAGACCACAGTTTTAGACTAACCTTAATGCAACTTGGTCAGAATGTTTGTTTACATCAAATCTCAGATGAATTCAGAACTGTGCAACATTGGGTCAAAAAGTAGGTCACCAGGGCAAATTTTAAAATAATCTTGTGAACACTCTAGAGGTCTACATTTTTGTCCCAGTGTTCATTAAACTTGATATGAATGTGACTGCATGAATTCCCATGTTGAGTGCAAAATCAGGTAGTATCAAATGTAGGTCATTTAGTCAAATGTTAGAAAAACAATTTAGATATCAGATTTTTTGTCATTATGCATAAACAGCCATCTTACTCAGGTGAGCGAACAGGGCCATCAATTGCCCTCTTGTTCGTGACGCGCCTTTGTCTAAAACGAAAATTTAGTTGTTTTTTTTTTTTTACCTGGAAAAGGCATATGGAAACATGGTATTATGGAAGATTTGCATGGATTTTGGTCTAAGGGCCATTTTCCGATATTTATAGAATTTTTTTTTATCAAACAGACAAATTTTAAAGTCAAATGTGATTGTCAAATGTGATTCGATTTTATCCAATTGTTTTAGTCAAGAGCAGGAGTTCCACAGGGAAGGATTCTCTCTGTTACCTTTTTAGTGATAAAATTTATAGTATTTTGAAATGTTTAAATTCTGGTGTTGATTGCTCTCTACGTTGACGACTTATAAATTTGCTACAGATCCAAAAATATGATTACTATTAAAAGGCAGCTTCAACAATTTCTTTAAATGGGCATCTGAAAACGGATTTAAATTTTCTTAAATCAAGACACAGTGTGTGCATTTTTTTCAAACTAAAGATTCATCATCGTTGACGCATATTTAACGCTGGATGGTACTCCTATTCCTGTCGTTGACGAATGTAAATTTCTTGGAGTGATATTCGAAAATTTTTTTTTTTTATTTCCAATTGAAATACCTCAAGAATCAATGTCTAAAGGCACTGAACATAATGAGAGTAGTCGCCATACCGATTGGGGGCAGACCGGTCCTTTTGAATTTATACGTTCTCTTATTCGTTCAAAACTGACTATGGCTGTATCGTTTATTGGTTCAGCCAGAAAATCATATTTACCAGTTACTGGACAAAATTCTCATCAAGGACTTCGCTTGGCACTTGTCGCATTTAAAACATCTTCCTGTTGAAAGCCTTTATGTAGCTGCAAATGACCATCCTTATTTCTACGTACAGTAAAATTGCCTTTACAGTATATTACAAAACTCAAATTCAAACCCAGTAATCCAGCTTATGATAGCGTATTTCAACCTAAATATAAAACATTTATGAGAGAGCAAACCTAAGGTTATCAAACCTTTGGGTTTGCGTGCTCAGAATCTGATTTCAGGTTTAGAATTGACATAAAAGTCATTAAAACAAAAACACTGCCACAAATTCCACATTGGACACTTAAAAGACCTGATGTTAATCTTAGGCTTCACAATTCTAAAAAATCCATCACTGATCCAATTTAATTTCAGTCAAAGTTCAACGAAATTAGGTTACTTATGGAGACCATTATGACATTTATACAGATGGCTCTAAAGATGGCAATACGATCACATTGGCAGTCATAAGCTTTACACATTAATTATATCGTTTACCGGATGGCGCTTCGGATTTTTTCTGCAGAGCAAAAGCTATTGAGTTAGCTTTACATGCGGTATCGTCTATCCGGTCCGATACATTTATCATATTATTTGATTCCTTGTCTGTTCTATACAAGATTTTTTAATTAAACATCATCACCTATCTGTTTCGATATATCCTGTTGAGTTCCCATTCATATGGGAATTCGAGGTAATGTTAAAAGCTGATCGTAAAGCAGCCTCCGATTTAGACGAAGCAGATATAAAAATTTCATCATGAAACTTTTAGGATTCGATTCTCATTATTATACACATAACTGTATTCATTTCTTCCTGTTCCTTAACGTATACATTGGCAAAGTTTAGGACTCCTCATCCGCGGTGTTCATGGAGCCACCCAAATGCCGTAATATGATATTCATTTCTTCTTTCGACGAAGTCATGTCATACTCTCTGTTTCTAAGTTGAAATAACCAAAATCGTACGCTTGGGTCATCCTGTATACCAAAGGTCGCAGAAAAATCCATAAGTTCGTCCGCGTCATTAAAAAATATTATCTCTTCGAACAAGTGCTCCATATTTAAAGATAGAATTCTGAAGTAATTCAGTCAAATTTCAAAAAAAATCTTATTGCCTGTAACCGTTGCTCGTAAGATACGTAATTTTCTTTTTCGGCGTAGCTGTATAAAATCGATTTCGATGTTTATTTTTAGACCAAAATCCCCCCTGCAAATCTGCAGAAGTGGACTCGCCCACTTTAACCTGTTGATCATGTAGTATGCGGAGGAGGCGGAAGTTAACCCATATATTATAATTAACACATACTTTCCTATCAATTAGGGGGTCTTACTTTATCAATACGGATCTAACCAACAAACATTATGAATCTTACATATACAATAACATACCTTTGACCCCTTTTTGTAATAAGTAAACTTAACCATGTCAGTGTGTACAGAATGTATATAAATAGACTGCAAGATCACTATTTTAAGAATACATCTGAGTTCCCGGAAATACAGTCTATTATTAGATTGTAGGAGTTCAGTTTGTTTTCCATTTTACGCCGAATATCTTTTTTTAAAGATATTTCTTGTATAACAATAACCCTGATTAATTTGAAATGTATGTAAGCAAAATCACTATCATAGAAAAATAATGCTATGTCAGTAAAACATCCATTCGCTCGGATTGCATTCTTAGCATCTAAGGGCTCCTTCTGGTTTCTGATGATCAGAATTATCAGTACATAAATATCATGGAGAGTAGTATACCGGTCGGTTTGGGTGTAAACAAAGATGACGTAATAGGCGGCCATTTTGTTTCTATTTATAGTAACTCATTTGCATATAAGCGTTTAAGGTTGTGCGCATGGCGGATTTGGGGGCCTTAGTGGTCATTTGCTTGGTTGTTTAGGGTTATTCATTGGATCTCAGTTGGTATCTTTTAATAGTAATAATTAATTTACTTAACAACAATAAATAATAATAACAATAATATTAATTTTAAAAATCACATCAATAATAATAATAATAATAATTAAATATATAGAACATTCATAAAAATAGGATGATAATATATATCAACTAGGTCTAAATACTAATGCTCACCTTTTACGATGTTGACTCCTCGGCGTCCTTTGCTCAAATGAAACTCGAGCTAAGCGACAGCTATTTTTAGAAACTATTTTTAGAAATGACATTTCTCAACTTTTGCACTCGTTTCTCAAGCCACCCGCGTTAACAATAGACGGTCTATTTTTAGCGATGGAACAATAGCGATATTGATTTAGGGACGGAAATGCGAACAATGACTATACAAGTGTCCAAAGTTAATCCTTTTAAAGTCGCCACTCTGTCTGGCGTGTGTTGATTTAGGGACGGAAATGCGAACAATGGCCTATTCAAGTGTCCCAAGTTAATACCTTTAAAGTCGCCCAAGTGACTGGCGTGTGTTGATTTAGGGACGGAAACGGGTACAATGACCGACTGCATTGTATGAAACACAAAGTGAAGGTGTGTTAATAACGATTTCATTTATTCCAGAGTTAAACTCAGTCTATTAATGTAAAGTGAGAGATAAAAAAAAATAAAAAAATGTCTGGTAAGTTGATAAATACATTATTTTTTTTCACATTTCACTTTGTATACATATAATCACAAGCTTGTACAATATTCATACAATTTATTTTATTAATTAAATTGAGTTACTTTGAATGTTACTGAATTTTATTAATATTTGCCAAAAGGAAGAAATTTTTTCGGCGTAGCTGTATAAAATCGATTTCGATGTTTATTTTTAGACCAAAATCCCCCTGCAAATCTGCAGAAGTGGACTCGCCCACTTTAACCTGTTGATCATGTAGTATGCGGAGGAGGTGGAAGTTAACCCATATATTATAATTAACACATACTTTCCTATCAATTAGGGGGTCTTACTTTATCAATACGGATCTAACCAACAACATTATGAATCTTACATATACAATAACATACCTTTGACCCCTTTTTGTAATAAATAAACTTAACCATGTCAGTGTGTACAGAATGTATATAAATAGACTGCATGATCACTATTTTAAGAATACATCTGAGTTCCCGGAAATACAGTCTATTAGTTCAGTTTGTTTTCCATTTTACGCCGAATATCTTTTTAGCTCACATGAGCACAACGTGCTCAAGGTGAGCTTTTCTGATCGCCTTTTGTCCGGCGTCCGTCGTCCGTGCGTCCGTCCGTGCGTCCGGCGTCAACAATTGCTTCAAACAACATCTCCTCCTAAACGGCTTGGCCAATTTGAAAAATATTTTGCAGGAATGTTCCTTGGATGAAGCTCTACTAAAGTTGTATAAATGGTTCTGGTCCATCGCATAATTAGGTCACAGGAGCTAAAAATAGATTTTAAAAATGAAAATTTAAAAAATCTTCTTCTCTGAAACCACAAGGCCTAGCCTTTTGATTTTTGGTATGTAGCATGATCTTATGACTGTCTACCAAGATTGTACAAATCATAGCCCTATGGTGATAAATGACCCCGCACCAGGGTCACTTGTTTTACATAGAGTTATATAGAAAAATCTATAAAAATCTTCTACTATGAATCCATAAGGCCTAGAGCTTAGATATTTGGTATGTAGCATCATCTTATGGGCCACTACCAAGATTGTACAAATCATAGCCCTATGGTGATAAATGACCCCGCACCAGGGGTCACTTGTTTTACATAGAGTTATATAGGAAAATCTTAAAAAATCTTCTTCTATGAATCCATAAGGCCTAGAGCTTAGATATTTGGTATGTAGCATCATCTTATGGGCCACTACCAAGATTGTACAAATCATAGCTTATGGTGATAAATGACCCCGCACCAGGGGTCACTTGTTTTACACAGAGTTATATAGGAAAATCTTAAAAAATCTTCTTCATGAATCCATAAGGCCTAGAGCTTAGATATTTGTATGTAGCATCATCTTATGGGCCACTACCAAGATTGTACAAATCATAGCTATGGTGATAAATGACCCCGCACCAGGGGTCACTTGTTTTACACAGAGTTATATAGGAAAATCTTAAAAAATCTTCTTCTTTGAATCCATAAGGCCTAGAGCTTAGATATTTGGTATGTAGCATCATCTTATGGGCCACTACCAAGATTGTACAAATCATAGCCCTATGGTGATAAATGACCCCGCACCAGGGGTCACTTGTTTTACAAGAGTTATATAGGAAAATCTTAAAAAATCTTCTTCTGAATCATAAGCCTAGAGCTTAGATATTTGGTATGAAGCATCATCTTATGGGCCACTACCAAGATTGTACAAATCATAGCCCTATGGTGATAAATGACCCCCCACCAGGGGTCACTTGTTTTACACAGAGTTATATAGGAAAATCTTAAAAAATCTTCTTCCATGAATGCATAAGGCCTAGAGCTTAGATATTTGGTATGAAGCATCATCTTATGGGCCACTACCAAGATTGTACAAATCATAGCCCTGTGGTGATAAATGACCCCACACCAGGGGTCACTTGTTTTACATAGAGTTAAATAGGAAAATCTTAAAAAATCTTCTTCTATGAATCAATAAGGCCTAGAGCTAAGATTTTTGGTATGTAGTAGCATCTAATGGTTCATTACAAAGATTTTCAAAGTCTTGGCCCTACGGTGATAAATGACCCTGCGCCCAAGTCTTCTCTGAAACCATATGGCCCATTGCTTAGATATTTGGTGTGTAGTATTGTCAGGGGTAAAATGTTTTAGATTAACTTATATCAGAATCCTTGTCTGTTTAAAAACCTTGACATCAGTTGAAGCAATGGTACTCAGGTGAGCGATTCAGGGCCATCATGGCCCTCTTGTTTTAAAGATATTTCTTGTTTTTTATGAGAACATATATGTAAAAGTAATTAACTTCATAAAATTCAAATCACACACACACACACACACACACACACACACACACACACTACCTTTCAACTAAATTCACCCCACACTCTCTCGAACACATTTTATACATATTTTGATCACTTATTTTTAAATTAGAAATTTGACTAGTTATTGTCATTAGTTTGGCAGTTATAAAGTACCAATTGTCCGTGTGTCCACCATTTTCTGTTTCGTCCACCAGAGCGTGACCTAATTCATGGGTTAATGTCGAAATAAGATGCATCTCACTCTGGTGGTTTTTCAGAAACAGAAAAACTTCCGGCTCTTCTACACCGTCGTCATACGTAGTAGTATATCCATAACAGGTGGGATGTTCGGTGTCAATTAATCGGATGGTCAGAGTCATAAAATTGACCATACCCCCACCAATTATGGTCTGTAGTGCCGCAAGTATCTGTGAAAGGAAAAAAAAATCTGAAAATAACCATCTAAGAAATTAAAGAATGTTTTAGATGGCAGTCTTCATTCTGTTTACATATTTTGTGACAAATTGATATTGTAATAGAAAAGATGACTAACCTGGTGGACAAGATCCGCTGCTCTTGTAGGACAGATCGCACTTTTCTCCGAAAATACAGGGTCGCCTCCTGTCCCTTTACTGTACATTACAGGAACAAATGTCTCTGGAACACTTTCCATCATGACACAGTTATTTGGAACGACAACTGATGTCTTCTCCCCCATCACTATAATTTTCACATCTTTATAAAACAATTTTCCTTTTAAAAACGTAACAACGTAACAAATCACATCTTCTAAAAACATAAAAATGGTAACAGGAAGCATTTTTTTGTTTTTTTTTGTTGAGATTTTCCAAAATGTTTAAGTCACAATGACAGAAGCAAAACTGGACAGAAATAGACATGAATGGTCAAGTTTATACACGACACCAGTTCCTTTTTAGGGTCCAGTACCATTTATAAGAAAATATTGGTTGACTTGAGATCGGTTTAAGATAGCCCCATAAAGGGAGCTGGCCAATGTTTACGTTAATCCTTAGCTTTACCTTTACCTAGGTAAAGGATTAAATTTTGTCAAATTGCACGGTTTTTAGAGGGAGTTAGAATTAGGGATATGAAGCGAAATATACATCGATATGTTCTGTGTATTGGTAACGTATCAAAAAGGTAGAAGTTATTCAAATTTTGTGACAATTGGAAACGCATCATAAAGGTAGGTTTTATTCAAATTTTCAAATAATAATCTAATAATTTTGTTTGAAAAAGCTTTAAATCAGTTTTTTCCTGTCTAGTGCAACCGTTTACGATATCGATTTCTGTTTTTATGTCACCAAATGTTAGAATATGTAAAAACCTTTCGTTTGAACCTAGGGTTATCGATTCGATTTTCAACCGTTATCGAGTTATGACGTAACAGCGATTTTTAAACCCAATTTTCAACTTTCTCAAAAGATGTGTCATGCGATTTCGAAAATGTATACGTTTATGGGACTATCTTTATTCGTTCTCGAGATATTTAAGTTTTAAAAAAGTCACGTGACCAGAAAATGGCGCCAAATTCAAATTTTCTCCAAAAAATCATATTTTAGGTTATATTTCAGTCATTTCTTGACCGATTTGCATAATCCTGGTATCGATAGAAAGGTCTCATGTCAAGCTATATGATGAACATAATAAATTGGAAGTTCAATGATTCCACAACCGGAAATGACATCATTTTGAAATTTCTTCACTCCATAGTAACCATTTAAACTTGTTTATAGCACACACACACACACACACACAAAGATATGTGATTGGCTAATTTATTCTTGAATTTGATTGGTTAAACTCAAAAGCACACCTGATTTGTTAATCTGATATGACGTCACTAAACAATTCGTATTTAAAAGACATTTTTAGGAATTTTGTTCATTCATTTTATGAACGACTTGACCATGAAATCAACGTTTAAACTTTCGACACATACCGTCGAAAAGCACTTGTATGCCAATGTCTCATGTTTTTTAGTGAACGTGTCATGTACAGAACTATTCAGATGTGAAGTGACAAAAACGTTTAATGACCCTATTGGACTTTTGGGATATACAAATACACCAAGCAAGAAAATCAAAGTCGTATTTACCAGGACCAAAAGGGTGATTTTTATTATAACTGCTTTCCCCGTTGCCTAGCGGAATAACTGGCTTGTCTGGACACGTCTTTCTATTCTTAGAGTTGACGGAGGTGTAGCAGCCAATCAGATTCAAGAATAAATTGGCCAATCAGAGAAGGCTTTGAAGGTGAGCATCAGCCAATCAAATTCAAGAATAAATTGACCAATCAAAGGAGACTTTGATCTATAAAAGACGGTGACGAGATCACGTATGTCATTAGAGTTCTGACACTCGAACAAGAAACATGGCAAACTACAGATGTAAGTACAGTCTCGAGAATAATCGTTATGTACAAGTATGCGAATGGAGAGGAGAACTTAGGGTGGACATCAGAGAATGGCAAGACGGTAAACCGACAAAGAAGGGTATCAGTTTACCCCTGATGCGATATAAGAATCTGGTGGACCGGTTAGAGTATGTGGACAAAGCGTTGGAAGACAAACAGACGTATGAAAGTCACCTCGGTGGCAATGTTTATTGTAATATCACCGAAAACAGCGTCTATGTGTACATTCGTCAATATTGGAAGCCTCAGGAAGAAGTGGTTCCCACCAAAAAGGGTATATGTTTAAGACCTACTGAATATATACAATTGAAAAAATGGTTACCAGAAATCGGGAGAAATCTACCAGAACTGGCCCCCAAAGATACCACATGAATATGTTGGGATTTTTAACGTGCTATGAATGTAACCCTAACGATTTCATGAATTGGTGAAGTAAAATTAGCAACCAATGACGATCCATTTCTAAAAAAAAAAAAAAAAAAAAAAATAGACATAAGAGACTATTTAATTACGTGAAGGGTCTAATACATTGCACGTTGTTAATAGTGATGGACGTTTTACCAGAGGACATCTGTAATTTGATTTACCATCACATGGTAGAAGAGCCATACATATCTTTGAAATATATAGTTGATTATGAGTTGTTTAAAGCAGCCTTATACGATTCATGTAGGAAAATGAATTTGAAAACTAAAGTGTGTATTCAGCAGTGGCTATGCAAAGAAGACACGCTTGAAACATTTAAAGAGTCTTTAAAGAAGTTATCTAGCAAGTACCATGTACGTATTAGTATTAAAGTATTCACCATAGCAGAGTGGTATAGATACGTCATAAATAACGTAAGAGTAGTGAACCTCATACATGATTGGAAAAATGGAGGATGTATATCATTTCATTTAGGACCTGAAGATCCCTACATAGAACAACATTTCCAGTTGTCAATATTAGATGTTAACTTTTAGGCAGACAAGAGTAAGACATTTACGAATTATATAAGAAGATTTCTACACGTTAGCTTCACTTCAATAAAAGACACCAAGGACCAGAGCAATTCTATAATCGTCAACAGATTCACAAAGCCTAATTTGATGTATTATAAATCATAACACGTTTGAATATTGGTCAAAACAAATAAACCGACCAAAGAAGCACTGGCTAAAGCCGGTTTTTACTATACTGGCACTGCGGACAAAGTGACTTGCTTTTCATGGGGGTAAATTAGGGAACCCTCAGACGAACTTTGGACCGAACACGAAAAATGGTCACCTCATTGTGTCTATATCCGAATGGTATGCATACCTTCTAAGAGTGTCGATGTGATTGGCTGAGGACGTCTATTTAAGTACCGAATCAGATATTCAGATATGTTTGGACTCTTGTTTATGATGGGTGCTTTGATTGATGATTTACGTAGGTGGTGGACTGAGCAAAAAGTGACCCTAGATGAAGTAGAAATAATGTGTACTATATGTACAATTGAGACAAAATCGATTGCACTTATACCTTGCGGACACACGTTATGCTCATGTTGTGGGAATCGATTTCGTGAAGAAGGAAAATGTTGTTTTTGTAAACAGAGAATTACAAATGTACTGCGTATATACATTTAAATGTCATTTTGTAAATTTTACTCTATTTTGTAAATAAAAACAAAATGTCAGACTGGAAACAGTATTTGTCTTCTTTATACTTTAACCCTAAGTCCCCAGCTAGTTTTCTGGGTCCCGAAAAGTATCAGTTGGTCAAGACAGAGGGAAAATTTAAAATCGGTAGACACCGTATTAGAAAATTGTTGCAAGATCAAGAATCTTATTCACTGACACGAGGCGTAAGACGGAAGTTTCCGCGCTCAAGGGTGATTGTAAATGGTATGGACAGTCAATGGGATATAGACCTGATGGACATGGTTGATTTGTCAAAAGACAATGACGATCGCAAGTACGTTTTGGTGACAATAGACATTTTCTCACGTTTTGCTAGCGCTCGTCCAATAAAAAGTAAAAAAGGTGTAGATGTAACTCGTGCGCTTCAACACATATTATCAGGATCAAGGAGACCGAACACAGTTCGGAGCGACTTGGGTATGGAATTTAGATCAAAGGATGTCAATAAATATTTAACTAGTCTAAATATTCATCACTTTTATGCGTATAATACAGAGACAAAAGCCAATTACGCCGAACGATTTATCAAAACCTTGAAACACAAGATATTCCGGTACCTGTTAAAGAAAAGGACAAAGAGGTATATCGACGTCCTAGAAGATATGGTCCATAGCTACAATGCAACAGTACATCGTAGTTTAGGCGTTGTGCCTAACAGTATTACCCTAGAGAATGAAGGCGAAAGCCGGCTGCAACAATATTTACTGAGAAATAAAAGAAATCTTAAATCGACAAAGAAGTACAAATTCAAAATAGGCCAAACCGTTCGTCTTTCCCACATTCGAGGCATATTTGATCGCGAATATTCGCAAAAATGGACCGGTGAAATTTTCAAGGTGGATACACGTTTCAAAGTTAAAAGATTGGGACGGACAAGCTGTCAAAGGCACATTTAATAATCAAGAGCTCCAAGCTGTGACTGTGGACGCTACAACCGAGTACCACATTGAAAAAATTCTAAAGAAAAGGGTGAGAAATAAACAGAAAAAAGTTTTTGTACGTTGGTTGCACTGGCCTAAACAGTACGATAGCTGGATCCCGGAAAATGACGTCATCAACTATTCATAGTCACGTGACCCTCTCACTATATTAACCTGACTTTCCTCAGTTTTTCACATTTGTGCTATAGACTTCGAGTGGACAACACCATGTATATCACTAATATCGTGTTTAGCGCCAATATCGGATGCTCTATTGACTTGAAAAAACTATGCTACCGTATAACCAATGTAAGATTTGACCCAAAGACATTTCCAGGTCTGATATGGCAACACAAAACGATCGGTGGCAACTGTTTGATTTTTGCCAACGGAGTTATCAACTGCAACGGAAAAGTGACATGTCCGGCAGAAGGACGTCAGCGATTGAGACAATATGCGAGATGTTTACAGCGAATGGGGTACCCAGTACACCTCACAAAGGTGAGATGGATCACTCTTTCAGCAACATACACCTTGAGCGAACGTCTGGACTTGGAACAATTGGTAAAAGAGAGAGTTTCGATCGTTTACGAACCTGAACTCTTTCCTGCCGCCAATTTCAAAGTAAAAAATGTCAATTTCTGCTGTTTTCATAGTGGGAAAGTGGTCATTACGGGAGTGACATCGATGAAACAAATCGATGATATCGTCTACCCTACAATGATTGAGTTGGAACTGTATACGCGTAAGAAAGACTGAAGAGACAAAGAAAAGAACATTAAAATTATGGACAGCTTCTACCTCTATCTCAATAGTCAAGATTCTCTCGACATACGTAAGAATAACAACCCATCTGAGTGTTGGATTCAACTACCGAAATCGTATCATTTGGATGGACAGTGGTCTTGCTCCTTAACAGAAATCACACTAAACTGTGATTTTACACCAAAGTCAAAACGATTGTACCTGTGCTGCGATTTGATTGAAGAATCTTACGTAAGAAATTCTCTCATACCAGTGCTTAGAAACGTAGAGGTCAATTCGAGATATAAGAAGTTGCTGACTACAGAGTATAATCAACTTATTTATAAGCCAGTGACTGTGTCTCAGCTGACAACAATACGACTGTTTTTAAGAGACGAACATTTGAATTTAGTCACATTCACGACCAACGAACTGCATTGCCTCCCTACATTTCAAGAAATCATGGGCTCGATAGAAGTATATGACCATCACCAACAAAAATGGGTTCCCTATAACCCTGACCCCGAGGAGTTGTATCAACACTTGAAGGATTTGAGGGACGGGTACGTTCAACCCGACCACCTTGGACGGTATTTTATAGGGAGCGGTAGATTTAATAGACAAATAGCCGAAATGAACAAACAAAAAGAAACCCCTACCGTGAACTTAGTGACACCCGTAGCACAGGCCAATGCAATAGCGCAATCGGAGATTGATCGTGAGCGTAAGAATAGCACTGACAAAACGCGTAAGAATAGCGCCGGCAAAAAACGCAAGAACACATCTCAAACTATCGCACCAAAACAGCCAAGATTGGTCTATCCCCTAGACAACGCCTTTTAAACATGTATCGTCAAGATTATCATCAAGAACATGTGTCATTGTTTGTCCCGTCCCCTACTGACCCGTCTATCGTCTCGAGAGAATGGATCGACTTTCGACCCGTGAATCAAGTCGCGGATACGTCGGTGCTAGAATTTAACATACCGGGCCAATCTGCATATTATGTCGATCTTAGAAGGAGCGTATTGAGCGTAAAAGCAAAGGTCGTTAAGGGAGATAAATCAAACCCTACAGATACTGAAGTGTTTGCTCCAGTGAACCTTTTCCTAAGTTCGATCTTTCGCCAGGTGGACGTGACCTTTCAACAAACACCTTTGCCACATACGGGCACTAACTACCCGTATAAAGCCTATATCGACACTATATTGAACTCTAACGAAAACGAACAGAAGGGGTCATTGACCACTCAGTTCTTTTACAAAGATAATGGTAATGTAGACACTACTGATGGCAAATCTGGAACCAATGAAGGGTTAAAAACAAGATTCAATAAGGCCATGGGCGGTGCAATCATTGATATGGAAGGACCATTACATGTGGACATATTTCAACAACCTCGACTGCTCATGAATGGCGTATCTATAGGATTAAAACTGTGGCAAGGACACGGTTCATTTGGAATTATTAGCGATGCGCTGAACCCCGATTACAAAGTCCAAATAGTTGATGCACGTTTCAAATTATGCGTAATAAAACCTTCGAGCGCCATTTTACTTGCCAATGAGAAAATGATCCGGGATGTACCTGCCAAATATCCCTACCTTCGATCGGATATAAAAACAGTGTCTGTAGCCGCGGGGCAATATAGTTTCAATGCGGATGACATGTTTCAATGTCTCTTACCCAGTAAACTGATTGTTGGACTGGTGTCTAGTGCCGCGTACAACGGGGACTATGCCAAGAACCCTTTTCATTTTCAACATTACGACCTCAACTCATTGGGTCTATACATTGACGGTCAAGCCATCCCCACACAGCCCCTGCAACCCAACTACGCTTCGGACCAGTATATCGATTGTTATAGTACGCTCACCCAGCACAGAAGAGACATTAATATCACCTCGGAAGAATATAAGAAAGGATTTTGCTTCTACTTATTGAATATTGATCCTTTCTACACGTTTAACAGTAAGAGACGAGGACACCTCCGCCTAGAATTGAAGTTTACCACCGCCCTACCAGAAAGCGTCACGTTGATCATGTATGCCACTTTTCCGGAAATTCTCAACATTAACGAAGCCAGGGCCATATTTGTGAAATGAATAATCGAGAAAGTGACAGCGAGATGTACACAGTGACTGTATAGTAATTGTGACTTTGTAAATAAAAACAAACAATAAATGTATACTTATTTGTATTTTATTTGAAGATATATAGACATAATAAAATTGAAATAAAAAAGAAAAATGTCTCTGTTTTTAATACGAAATCCAGTCAATTGAACGTTTCTCCTTCTTTTTTTGAACACGTATTCCAGGGGGAGGGTGAGCTACCCTGTGTCTTTTCTTCATTTGTAATCTAGAGGGTGAAAGAGGTCTGTTTGAGGACGGCTTTGGTTCTTCGCTTACGGGCATGTGTGTCCTTTTTTCGTCACTCGTGGATTGCTCACCAAATCCTTCTATAGTTCTCTGTAGTCTCTGATATTTTTCGTAAGGAATAAGCACGAGCTTTTCCATGACTACTGAAGCACAGAGTCTAAATAGACTGACGCTATTTTTACCAACGTAAACACCAGTTTCTGTTTGTCTCGTATCGCTATCTTCTTCTCTTCAAATCCGATCTTTTTATCCACCAACGAGTATACAAAACGGCGTTGACGCTTGAGACTCTTCTTCTCTGACTGAGTCAATGGTATTTTAAACTTGAGTATATTGTTGGCAATCTGACTTAACGCTCTCAATTGTTGTTTGGTAATAGTATGCAATAAAGCTTTACTTTGTGCTGACGTAGTCTGTGTTAATAGATGAAGAAAATGACGTTGCTGTTTTATCAATTCTACCATAGTTATTCTTACGTTAGTCGATAGATAATAGGATATTCTCCCGGAAAGATATCCGTTCTTAGTCGGTATTTGTCTTTGGCATGAGGACTAGTGTCGACCAATAAGTAACCGTATGTCAGGGCATCTTCATACGCTTTCAAAAATCCTTTGGATTTTCCGGGGTAGAGTTGTCGACCTAGAATGCCTACTTGCGATATATCCCTTACATTTTTCATCAGCACCATATACCAAGTATTAAGGGCTATGGTTCTTGCGTGTTTCCCGCCCGGGTATAGATTCTGAGTTATTAGTATTACTGATATCTTTCTGTGATGGCATCCCTGGGTGAATAACAATTCCATGTCCTTGTTTCGCATGACTTGATGCATTAAATCGTCAATGATAATCAGTTTATGACGTCGGTCATGGGTAAACTCGTTCAGTTCTTCTGTTGATGGCAGCCCTTCTTTGCTGTAAAAGTTGGGAATGGTCCGTTCCATATGATCAAACACATCTTGATGTATCCCATAGCAGTACAGTATTTGAGAAGGCGGGTCATTAGTATACATATCCGGCAAATGTTTTAAAAACTTGTACACCCATTGCGTTTTTCCGCTTCCAGTTTGACCACTGATACAAATACTTGAGCAGGGTTCAAAAGGTACTAGAGCTTTCATTATTTCTTAAGTTTAGGACTGGGGAGGGCGTATCCTATACAGCTACTTAACAAGCTGATCCACAGTTCGCTACTTCCGTTTTGTAGGGACAAATTAACGTTGGAAACGATGATTATAATGTAGACAATAATCATCTGACAGAAGTAGACAATTTCGGCTTGAGGTACTCGGGTACCTAACAAATGCCACTTTTCCCCGTTAGATCGAATCTCTTCGTCATGGGGTAAATAAATAAACGTTTCCCTTTCGGGTGTAATATCTTCGTTTGTATTCATATTCTTACGTATATCTGGGTAGTATAGATAAAAAAAGAGCTTTTATTCTTACAATTTTATTCACATAGATGAGACATATTTAAATTTAACTAAAATCAAGTCATGACGTAAAGCAAACATACAAAAAAATTAATCTATATGAAATTACACTTAAACCTTACAAAAAATCAATCAACCAATGACAAAAAATGGATCAGACAATGACAAAAAATCAATCAGACAATGACAAAAAACTGACCAATGACAAAAAAACTAATCATCTATTGACAAAAAATTGATTTTCCAATGACAAATAATTGACCATCTAGTGACAAAAAATGAATAACCAATGACAAAAAATGGATCAGAAACAAAAAAAACAGACTTTGACAAAAAATTGATCAATGACAAAAAAAAAACTAATCATCTATTGACAAATATACAATACATCAATATTTTATATACAATGTTCAAAATCCGTATGGTACAGTATCAAAATTGTCATCTTCTTCGTTTGGTATAACCATTTGATATTTTTGTTTTCTTCTCTGTTGTACAATTTTCGTTTTCGTTTATCTCTACATATTTTTCTAGGATTAGTTATCGTTATACTTGGATTACTTTTGGGATCTGTCACTATCTGTTTCACACTGTTAAAGTTTATCAGTTGACTATTTGTGTAATTCAATGTGAAACCTCTCACCTTACATGTTTCATTGTTTTTATTGGTTTTGTATGCGTAGTTTTTAGGGCCACCAGACACAAACTCTACAATGTGCTCTCCTCCCCCTAACTCGTCCGTCAATTCACCCAAGTAGTCCCCAAGAGGTGGATCATATTCCCGGGTCTACTTACGTAAATGACACTGTCTGTATCGTAATAGAGTACGCGTCTGTCGATTTGTTCTAGCACACTGTACAGTTTGAGTCTGGCCCAACATGTCGTAAAGGTGGCCAAATAGATATTGGTCTTATTGTCTTCGGGCTGGCAGTCCTGTTTGTATATCCATTCAATCTGTATTGTTTCATTAGATAATATGTGAAAGTCAAGAGGTGTTTTCATTGGATCGGAAAATAATTGAAAGAACAAATTGGGTTTTTCGCAATTTTCTTCCGATCCAATGAAACTCCCTCTTTCTCAAAGTACTGTTTGATATAAGTCATAACATCCTCTTTCGTTTTAATCCAGTCAGGGGGGCCACTCGCTTCCTGTTTAAACTTTAAAAACGTGTCTATGTATTTGGCAAATAGCCCCCCTTCTCTGGTTTTCGGGTCATATTGAGTCGATTCCTCCCAGTGGTATACTTCGTATATTTTCTGAATTGTGTAACCTAACCTAACCGCCGTCTGAATCTCCGGTGTACACCAAGTACCGGTCAACACCCTTTCGTCATCGGAACACGTACATGAGTCACGATTCTCGGTATCCGCACAGGTTCTACATAAAGGAAATTTCAGTTTACCATTGGATCTATACGGGAGGACTGGATGATACAGTCCTCGGGGTGGTAAGATCTTGACTTTGGCAATACCGAAATAATCATTTATGTCTCCGAAATCTTTGGTTATCATTTCAGGATGACCAATGGGATACCGACAATACTTGTTGACCCACGGATACAAGCTCGTGAAATCCACGTACTTGATTTCTTCGTGTTCTTTTGTTTGATAGTAGAGTTGACTGGCATTGGTGCGACCGCCGAAGAAACTCTCTCTTGGGTCTAGTCTGTCTGTCAAGTCCAATTGTCCAATGAACGCTTGAAGATCAGGGTTTTGTTTTTTCTCTTTTAAAAATTCATGGTCCCAAATACAAACGTACTTCATTCCTAAACTTTCTAGGTGAGTTTTCTTTTTATAGTCAAGGCATACAACTCGCTCAGAGATTGGTGTGTGAGTGGATGACGCGTCTCTTCACGATCCTCTGGGAAACAAATAGGGCAACCATGAAACACAAATCCGTGATATTCATAGACCGTATTTGTTTCTTCATGTGTATGATACAGTCTGAAACTGTTGCGAGTCCCATGTGGACTCAAGCATGGTCGTTTCAGATTGCTGATCGACGTTCTCTTCAGTATGGTGTCCCTCCGTCATCGATGTTTCGCCCCTGAACCATAGACATCTGATGGAGGGTGGGGCCCACCGCAACACGGTGTGAACGTCGATAGCTTACTTCTTCCAGCTTGTCTCCTCTCGTCGTAGCCACAGCCAGCTAGACGAACGCTCTGCAGCTTGGCTCAGTTTCTGGATAAGCCGCCGTCTGTCTCTGCCAGTAGTCCCAATCGCTGTCATCAGTCGACACATAGACTGAGCGAAAAACCCTCTGACGCCTACTTCTATCGGGAACAGCCATGTACGCCAACTTAGTTGCTTACAGCCGTTCAGAAGCTCTGTGTACTTGGCGTTCTTTCTTTCATAGGCCTCCTCGCATCTGGTCTCCCATGGTACTGTCAACTCAATCACGATGAGTCGCTTTCCTGTCTCAGACCACAGTACTATGTCGGGTCTTAGGTTTGTGTGCACTATGTCTGGGAACACCAGCTTCTTATCTAGGTCGACCCTCATGTTCCACTCACTTGTGCCATCCAGGATTGATGATTTCTGTGGGAACTTAGCGCTTGCAGTTTCACCCTGCTTCACAAAATTGATGTGCTGTCTCTGGGAGTTACTCCTGCGTTCCTTTTTTCTCTCTTGTTCAAGCCAGTCAGCCACCTCTCTGAGGACGTAGTCATGACGCCATCTGTATCTTCCTTGAGATAGTGCTGTGGAACAGGAAGAATCAAATTGCTCTAGGGTGCCTGGACGTTCACAGAGGTGGCATTTTGGATCATCTGTGAGTCCCATCGGCAAAGATTAGCTGGGATGGCAGAAGGTCATGAACTGACCTGAGTAGGAAGGAAAGTCTTAATGGTTCATATTTCCATATGTCCTCCCAGGTCAGCTTCCTGTCCATGGAGATCACTCTCCGCCTGGCCGACCGTCTCTGTGACTGCCCATTTCCTGCCCGTACGTGTAACAATACCAGCATCTCGAATCTGCTCATCTGGGGAGTCTCTTAGAGTAAGTACCAGTCTCGTTTTGGCTGTCTTGAATTCCTCGACCAGTGATGAAAGCGGGAGTTGAAGCTTATTGCTCTTTCCATATAGCCCTACACTGGAAAAGCTTGGTGGAATTCCTAGCCACTTTCTTAGATGACGACTGGTGATCCTCTCCAAGGCTTCTATTGTTGAGCTTGGGATGTCGTACAGCATCATGGGCCAGATCAGCCTAGGTAGTAAGGCATGCTGGTACATCCAGGCTTTGAACTTTCCAGGTAGGTTGCTTAGGTCTATCTTCTTCAGTCCCTCTTCTACCTGGGTCTCTAGTTTTTTGACATCTCTGTCTTCAAGGCTTGCATCAAACCATTTCCCTAGGCATTTGATTGGACTGTTGGTAATTGATGGGATCTCCTCATTCTGTACACGAAGAGAGAATCTGTCTGTTGGTTTGCCCTTCCTGATGATGAGAGATCTGGACTTTGCGGCCTTGAATTTCATTCTAGCCCATGACGCGACGTCTGTCAGAGCTGTTAGCATCCATCTTGCCTGTACATGTGTAGCTGTTGTTAGAGTGAGGTCGTCCATGAAACCTCTACCAGATGGAAGATATATCCCTGATTCCGTCTTTGGTCCGCGTGTCTCTCTGAGGGCTGCATTGATCAATAGGTTCATGCCCATGATGAAAAGTACCACAGAAACTGTACATCCTGTGACAATTCCTTTCTCCAACTTCTGCCAGTCTGTCAGCTGGTCACCAACAGAGAACCTGAGTCTTATCCCGTCAAGGTAGCTGGTGAGGATTTTCTGTACATGCTGCGGTATGTGGTAGTGCTGGAGAGCTGTGTAGATCAGCTGGTGAGGAATGGAGCCATATGCGTTGGCTAGATCGAGCCAAACCACTGTAAGGCCTCTCGTATTAGTTGATTTATGGCACTTGTGTGTTCTACACAGCCGGAGAATCCTGGAACTCCTCCCTTTTGGACCGAGGTATTGATGTACTTGTTGGCTGTGAGGTAGGTCGTACACCTTATGGCTAGTTCAGCAAAGAATATCTTCCCTTCTACATTTAGCATAGAGATGGTCCGGAACTGGTTGATAGTTGTAGAGTTCCTTTCCTTGGGAGTGAATATTCCCTCTGCTTCCTTCCAGGCCTCTGGTATTTCCCCTTTCCTCCAAACCACCTTAAAGATCCTCCATAACCGTTTAAGTATGAGAGGGCACATCTTGTAAACTTTATACGGGATGGCATTGGGTCCAGGAGCAGAACCATATCTAGCTTTCTTGACAATATCCTTTATGTCACTCAGAGTTGGTTCTGATGTCGGGAACTCAACTTCTGGAGGAGGTGCTGGTTCAATCCTTTCACAGTCCCCTAGTGCGTCGTTTCTTATGGCGTCGGAGTGTGTCTCGTGAAGGTGTCTCTGGACCTCTTCAACTGGTGATTCTAAA
>CM037795.1:18422974-18472974 GCA_021229015.1 Solen grandis
TGTGATCCTTTAACATTAAAAAATCAAGAATAATGCCCCCCCTTTTTTTTACTCTTTTATAAAATTTCTCAATTTGCATTGCACACTCAAGATCAATGTTCATCACAAGATTATGTCTGATATAGGATATTATTTGTTGTTTTAGGACTAATAAAATATCAACGAATCTCTTTTGTCTGTTTGTCATAATGTCGCTTTGAAAAGTGTTTGACGCTATTTCCAAAAAGCACTGGTTCGCAGGTGAGTTAAATAGATAATAGGACCAATTTGGTCCTGCAACAGTATGGGCAATAATTTTGTGCAAGTAAATTGCTGTCTTTGTGTTTCAAGGATCGTTTAGATAATTTTCACCAAGGCCTAATTGAGAATTTTATCAGGTGTAAAATACGGCATCTGATATCCGTGCATATTACTAGGATTGGACGTGGAACGAATTAAAATTGTTTTTGCTAACCAAGTAATTTTAATGCAGCTTTAATTTAATTTCAAAATGAAATTTTTTTGTTGGATTTAACGTCCCACCGACAGTATTTCAGTCATTTGGAGACGATGTCTACTTGAGACAGATATAGTGCTGCCACACTGCAGTATCACGCCGTAGACATGTGGCATGATACCACACCCAGTCATATTATCCTGACAACAAGCCAACCAGTCCTGCAACTACCATTATATGCTGAGCGCCAAGCAAGGGAGCTATAACAGTACCATTTTTTACGACTTTGGTATGTCGCGGCCGGGGATTGAACCCACGACCCCCCGCTCCCGAGGTGGACGCTCTAACCACTCGGCCACCGGGGACGGTAATTTTTTTTTTTATATAGATCATGAGTCAACTTGTGGCGAGGAACACGTGTCCAGGTCGCCTGGATAACCATACACTAGCGATCATACGGACAAATCTGGAAACAGCCCTGACACAATATACCGATTACCGGAATCAGCAGTCGGGATATAAACATGTCCCGCTCAAGGGTAGAGAATTATATTTTCAAAACAAAATATAATAATTATAATAAATATAATAAATAAATAAAACAATTAAGAAATGGTGCTGGTGTTTTCTCCATTCTCGAATTTTAATGCAGTTGTTGGTTACTTTAAAGCAACCTTTACACTTAAAAGCTGTTTACAACAAAGATATTTTCGTCTCTTCATAATTCGTTCAAAAGTTAAAAAATAAATACAATAACCAAAACAACTCAAGTATTATGTAATTGAGCAACCCGTCTCTCTCCCAAGACTCCCTCCTTCAACTACCGGTAACGTGGCCATATGGGACGTACACCTTGATGCAGCCAGTTTCCGGATGTCCAGGGTCTGGCGCCACCTGGCGGACGGGATCTCGATATTATGATACTGAAGATTCGGACTCGCATAACTATTATTCTGGGGGTATAGCACAGGCACTGAAAGGTACTATTTATACATTTGTCTTTTTTTTCTTCTCAAAATGAATAAATTAAATAAACAAAGGTCCTTCTAGTGCATTTCACAACTTTAAATAGGAAAGCAAAATTGCAAATGTCATACGTTGATTCATTTTTTTTTGTTTGTTTCAAATGTCTTGAAATTTCGAGGTAATGCGGCAAAAGATACACTTAAGTCAACAATATTCAAAAACTGACATGAGCAATCGATAAATCGCGTAAATATGATATCTATTAGGATATTTTTATTCTATTCTAAATAATATTAATTAATTTTTTTATTAATCCACTAACCCCACTGATCATCACTCACCGTTGATAATTGTATAACAGTACTTATTGTTTTATGTTCAATCCACATGTTGTTACATCTTGTAATCTGTGGTTGCAAATAAAAAAAATATGTTCTGTTCTGTTCTGTTCTGAACATCAGGTGAGATAAATAGAGCTACTTCACTGCGGGCATTCTAAAAGGGGACCCGCTATATTTAAAACAGGGTGTTGATGCGGTTTATGGATAATTTGTAAATCTTTCTTCGCAGTTAAAACGACGTTCTTCTAACAGACAGTTTATTTTTGTTACAGTCTAACAGACAGTTTATTTTTGTTAAATGTTTGGCTTTGTCTAACAGAAAGTCTATTTTTGGTTACAGTCAACCATTTTTTTTTTTTTAATTTATTATATTATTTGCGCGAAACAATATTCCGCAAATGTAATTATAGGCGTCGGACTAAATATAAGGTCATAGTTCGAATCCAACAGATCAATTTTTTATTTCGTTTTTCATCTGGTAGCATATTTATAGCTTCTGAAGTAGTAAGAAAGTTTTCTAGAATTGCTTTTAAACAGCAGAGCAAGTGATATTTTAAACACAGATAACTGCTTTCTGTGTCGCTGTAATCTTACATTTGGCAGTCATGTGTTCGAGCTATAACTTTACAATTTGACGCCTGCATATCGCACGTTAAATTTTGTTACATATTTATTATTTTACTGTAGTCAGTCATATGCCTTATTAGCCTCTCTATTCAAATTAATTTAATCGGCCTACCTTCTAAAGACATATCGCGCGTGCTAAATTCGCGCATTTCCATTTCAAAAAAAAAAAAAATAGTCAAAAATAATGATGAATAAATAATAAAAAATATCCATTTCTTCTGAATGACTGATTTGGTGTCGCGATATCGCATGCTAATAATTTACCGACGGATATTTCGCGATAACCCTACCCACCAGGTAAGTGACGTCATAGGGGGGGTACGGGTTAAGGTTACTGGTAAGTTGTTAATTAGCACCGTCTCTAATTGCTGGGGCCAAACTGTCGAAAGATGGCCTTTCTTTTGTTATCGACTACAGCACTTCCGGCGATCAGACAAACTATTCTCCGGGACCTTTTTGTTTTACAGGTCTCACCTTGATTGTTGTATAAACAAACTGTCAACTTAGAAGGTGGGAAATGTCAGTACACACGATCTGCAACTACAGTTAGTAGTAATGTTTGTTCGAAATCTGTATTTATTTTGGACCACTTTCCTAATCTTCTTGGCAAAAAGAGTAAACATTACGCAAGCGTAAATTCAATGCACGGTTCAACACCGTAAAAGGCAAGTTAAATTACAAAAAAATCTTATTTTAAAAGGAATAACGCAGATTAATTGATTGATATTAGTCTCAAATAGTACACGAGTGTAAAACCCCTTGGGAAACTGTTGGTTTTATTGATCTAAGATGGTACTGATTATAAAACAATGCATGAAATTTAGTTGTCAAAATCGGCGTCAAACAAAAAAATACCATATATATTCTTTGATTATACAGACTTTATATCGCGCGGTCCTAAATTCGCGGAAGGCCCATTGCGCGAACATCGCGAAAATTAGACCAGCGCGAACAATACTGATACTATATATTTATTGGTTAATTTTTGTAATGACTTGAGCGGGTAATTTTTTTAAACTCTCGATTACAAATATTAACCCACTTAATGTATGTTTTGACGATACCGTTCATATCCGCCTCTACACGCATGCGCACAAATGTTGATCACAGGTGCAAAACGTATACTAGGTTACCCATAAAACCTAGTGGTTTTAATGTCAGGTTAAACAGGTCAAAAAGTTGTAAAAATACTGCAATCCCATTGGTCAATATATGATTCCATACATTAAGTATGTATAGATAGCATCGATCTTTTAAAGGCTCATTATTCTTCCAAAAGCAGTGTATATGTTTCAGACAGGCAAGCAATGTGTATGTATGTGTGCTAAAGACGGTTACAATGTGCAATCTGTACATACACGTTGACACCAACGTTGTTACAATGCATAAATATGAAAAACTCTTTTACTGGTACTTACGTTGTTTGCAAAATAATTATTTTGCACATTCCGTATGTCTTCGTCAATTTGCTGACGATATCCATAAACTTTCCGTATGTCGCCGGTAACAAATCACGAGTGCATAAATTGATGACGTAAAACAGGTAAACAAATTGCGATTCGACATCGGTTAACTGTTTTTCAAATTCAAATTATTTCCAATGTTACAGGCCGTCTTGGGGAATACTCACCAGTGCAAAATGTAAACAATGATAGTATTTTGACATCCACCCCAAACACTAAATTGCGTAATTTGATCAACATTTTCAATGCATTTCACTGTTATTTCACAGCAGATATTTGCACATAATTTACCATCATGATGAAATACAATTAGCTTTTAAAGAGCATGACTTGTTTTGTTTTTTTTCACATTGGCTTTCAATACCATTTAGGCTTGTAGAAAGAAATAGATGGTTAACAGTTTTTGTGACATCCAGAGTTTAAAAGGAAAGTCGGAAATATATACATTTGCTAGCTACACCCTTAAAATATTTAATTATCGGCTTTTTTTGTGGGCCCGTCGTGGTACCTTATATAACAGTTCTTCTTTATTCTTACTGTTACTTAGCCCATTCATAAATAGAATCACGAGTTAAGGTCATGACCCAGTGGACATACTGAATCTTACTTAAGGTAAAATGTTTAAAAACGAATTTCATGAATGGCTGGAATCAATATCATGACCCGATGGATCTAGAAACTTCCTCTGTTATTGTAAGTGATTGGGGGACTTGACTTTACGAGACTCCACGCTGGCTCCAACTTTTTCAGATCACACAAAATTGAGAGGGCGAACATTTTTAAGGTGTTACTTTTGCATCCGCCAAGTAGCCAAGTATAACTATAGATGTTCTTATCCTGAGGAATATGTACTGTGGTACAGACGTTAACAAAAAAAATAAAAATAAATAAATTGTTGTTAGTATCATCCACTTTCAGGCATGTTTACCTCAAACAATATGGAGACGTATTTTTGTACCAAGACCGCTGCATCGACAACATCAACGGATGAACACTGGCCCCGAGGAAACTTCTGCATCTTGATGTACGGGGGAAACTGCCCAGCAGGTGAGGGAATAGAACCTTGGTATTTATAATGTGACAGTGTAGCCATCAGTTTGTATTGTATCCTTATCGTTATCATATCTCATGAAACATTCCTGTGTGTAAAAATACATGTATATACATGTGTATAGAAGCAATGTTACCGTGTGACATTTTTACTGTTACCATCGTGTGCTGTCGTTTTCTGCCATCTGTTTCGCTCAAACGCAAATTTTAAATGCATTAAAATCGGTGTATTCAGACGCTTGTCAATGTACGAGCGCATTAGACGAAAAGTCGCTAACGTTAGTGTTTGTATCTCTGTTATAACTCAGCGTATGGAATGTAAGTAGGGAGTCAACTCCCTTACAGCTGCGAACATTAACCTAAACTGAACGCAGGGCAAATGTAATTACAGGTTTCTCAAGCGGCTACATGTTTTGGGACGATGAGGATTCAGACAACCATAACAAGGTCAGTGGTACACTCCCTACAGGAAGTTATGACGCAAACACCAAAATATACTACTGCTGCAGGTACAGCTTTTTTGTACACTAAGTGAACAATCTGAAAATTGATAAAGTGTAAGGACTAGCAAACACTCTTCTGCAAAATTGCTCTTATTTTTCATTATTTTAAATATACACAGAAATGTATAATATTACAGTTCCCTTTTCTTATATGTTTTTTACCGCAAACGCAGTACTTCATGCCTTAAATGTTGAAACATCGGTTACCTTGTAATTTATCTTGATTGATCCACCGCCTCCTTCTTCGTGTAAAATTTAATGCAGTTTGTGAGTCTTACAGCATCTATCAGTAAGCAGTAAGATTACTATCATGGGTATTTTGTTATCCTCAAAAGGGATGATGGTCCGGTCTCTACTGCCATCCTCTTACCACGTGATCGACCGTTCGTGCTTCTCCGGTTCAGAAGCACGTGCCAGAGCGTGCTGGGTATGCACAGTAGGGAGGTGACCATCCGCTGGGATGACGAGGACTCGTCAAACAAGGACTCGAGCGTTGGTGCCCATCCACTTGACAGCGGAGGCTCAAAAGATCACTTGTTACACTTCTGTTACTACACACCATCGGGTTCTGGTCTGCCGCCAATTATAGGGTAATCACTGGGTGGAGATATCGTTGTGTTCTATGTTATATTGTTAACTAGACCCATTTTATAAGAAACCAATAAAATACGTAAAACTAATTTCTAATTTTGTTTTGATACTAAGCACCGAACCATTCTAGAGGAAGATTTTAAAGAATTATATCGTGGGTTCGGTCGTCGTTGAAAGTATGACGTCAGTTCCGGTCAGTAATGTGTATATATCACTATAACCATCGTATGATACTACGCCGTGCGATTGACTTTGACTTTTCTCCACTTTACACTTCAACAAAAAAAAAATAGAACGTCGCATATAAACCACGCCTCCTTAGCGAGAGGAATCAAGTGCGCAGTTTTATAACTCGCGGAATTGACTGCAGGTACTTGTCACATTGTGTAATCTGTTTCATCACGTTTTGCGAGGAACTAATGAAAGAGTTTAAATAAACAATTACGTAGTTTCAAACGAAATAGGTGGCACTTAAACTCGGGGTGTTTTAGCAAGAGTGATTTTGAGTCTTGAATTAATATAACACAGCAAAAGCAGTGTGGCGTAGTTACTGTCAAACAGAGTGTGATATTTGTCCTTGTCATCATGGTCTACGAACGTGTTGCTTTTAACAACATCTAGCCATTTTAATTGCGGTACTCCGTGTAGGAATTATATAAAATCCTCGGTTGTCATTTCAACACTTTTCCAAAACACACCGCCTTATAGGGATAATGATTTTTTTAAAGTCCGTCTCGGCCGACACTTTCATCACGAAAGTTAACTGATAAATAACCAGGTGAAGCCAAGGGGCGGAGCTACGTTCTGATTGGCATACACAATGCCTTCTGTTTCTACAGCAAGAGGGAAAGCGACCGCAGTTTTATCGGTGTAAAATTATTGGAAAATTTCAAAGTCAATTGCACGGCGTAGTAACGATGTATTAACTTTTATCATATGACATATACACAAACACTATTATGAGTATTATTGATACATTTACTGTTTTATGGACAATATTGTTTAAACGTGTAGATTTCCACAGATGAAAAGACAAGAAAAGAAATAGATATAATCATTCTGCATCTGGAATTTGTTGTTATTATTGCACAGCTCCCTATAAACTATTACCATCACAGTTTGACTTCTTACAATCTGCAGAACAAATAAATCAGTACGGACCTGAATCTATTTTCTCCCATGTTCAGCATACGAAGATAGGGATTTCCCTCATGGAAGATAACTCTATCTTCCATGTCACGTGATCAGCTTTCTTCCATGTCACGTAAATAAACAATGATGACTGTAAGTTATAACAAAACTAACTTGTTGTAATTCATGTGAATAGATATATGTTTGAAAATATTATATAAATCTAGTTAGTTATCCCTTTGTAAACATTTATTTCTACGAATGTGAAATAAGGCTTAATATTTGGGGGGAATATTACGTACCGTCAAGGACTGGTATTATTTTAAGCAAATGGTAATTCCCAGTTGAACGAACATCAGAATTTAGGTATATACTTGCGTGTGAACTTTAAAATGCCGATTTCTTTCATGTTGTTATTGTTTTAATTTGTAAAGCGGCAAGAAAAAAAGTGCAAAAAAAAAAAAAAAAAAAAATGAAATCGCGATATGTTTATTAAATCGAGACTGACGGTCTGTGGCAAGTAATAATCGTTCATGGGAAAAAAAATCCATCATTTGTAAATTCATGAAGGATTGGGATATCTCACCCTCGGGATCAGAGCCTCGTCCCTGCCTGAAATTTCTGACCCTCGGGTAAGATATCCCTATCCTACATGAATACTCATGATGGATTCTTATAATCTTTACCGGGTCAACAGAAACACAGAGAATAAATCATGCAAGCAGTATACATTGATAGAGACACAGACAATAATAATTTGTTGGGCAGTGCCAGTATACATTGATAGAGACACAGACAATAAATAATTTGTCGGGCAGTGCCAGTATACATTGATAGAGACACAGACAATAAATAATTTGTCGAACAGTGCCAGTATACATTGATAGAGTCACAGTCTATCAATAAGTCAGATGTCGGACAGTGTCAGTATATATTGATAGAGACACAGTCAACCCATAAACCTAGTGTCGGCAGTGCCAGTATAATTGGGTTGATATAGTCAATAAGTAATTGAGGTGCCGGAAGTGCCAGTAACATTGATAGAGACACAGTCCATCAATAAACCAGGTGCCGGAAAGTGTCAGTATACATTGATAGAGACACAGTCCATCAATAAACCAGGTGCCGGAATGTGCCAGTATACAATAAAAGTAAATGCAGCAGTAAAAAGTTTCATGCCGTGGGCACGTTCACCGACTTGACAGCATTTACCCCTTTCATTATATCTCCTTCCATATTTATATGGGGGAGACATATTGTTTTTGTCAGAGTTGTCGCCTGTCTGTCCGTCTGTCTGTCTGTCCGTCTGTCTGTCACACTTTTTTGTCCGGAGCATAACTCTGAAAGTATCAAAGCTATTAATTTGAAATTTCATTGGTGGATAGATCACATGGAGGAGAAGTGTCATGCAAAAGAAACGAAACTCTGCGCATCATATATTTGGAGTTATTACCCTTTGTTAAATATCAAATTAATTTTTGTCTGGAACACACTTAAAAAGTATCAAAGCTTTTAACTTGACACTTCACAAGTGGATAGATCTCATGGAGAAGAAGTGTCATGCACAAGAACCGCAACTCTGTGTATCATATTTTTGTTCAATCTCATAATTAATTTTTGTCCGGAGCATAACTCAAAATGTATTGAAGCTATTAACTTGATACTTTACAGGTGGATAGATCTAATGAAATGATGGAGAGTTTATGCACAAGAACCGTAACTCTGCACATCATATTTTAGAGTTGTTGCCCTTTTTTTTTTTAAGCATTACTCACGCACTATGAGACATATAGCTTTGAAACTTCGTAGGTGGATAGACCACATGGAGAAAAAGTGCAGTACACAAGAACAGTAACTCTGCACATCATATTTTTGTGGAGTTACTGCCCTTTGTTAAATTTCATACTATTTTTTGAAATACATATGAGACATATAACATTGAAACTTCATAAGTCAGTAGCTGTTACGGACGAGAATTGCAGTACACAAGAGCATAATCCATTTCCAAGGTTCCTTGTTGGAGTTTCCCCCCTTTTATACAATTTTGTGTCCTTAAGATAACTCAAGTTCGACTCATGCTTTTTAACTTAAATTGCATATATTTCATCCTAATTATTCTTTTACATGTGAAAAATAATAATGTATTCCTATTTTAAAGTCATTGTTTGCAAAAGTGAACTAATGTTTTGGTAACCGAAATCATGGTAGATCTACTTTTTCAAAGCAAATAAAGCGTATGTCACTGTGTGTCTCAGTGTATGTGTGTATGTGAGGGGATGGGGGTGAGGGAAGACACCAGTTTTCTTCGAAAACAAATCTCTAGTTTGGCTACTAGTTTCCATCTATCAGTCTCTCTGTGGAGTCTTTCAACCATTCTTTTGGCAGTCCAAATTACGCCACAGAATTATATCGCCCTTTCAGGTTCTCATTTACACATGGGTGTAGTGAAAAAATGCAGGGTAAATGTCTTGCTCAAGGAAACGGGACCTCTTAATGCCTAAGTCAATCACAGTGCAAGTATTCACTGATATAGGCACGGTCTTTCACTAAACAAGGTGTCGGGCAGTGCCAGTATACTTAACACAGTCATTCAATTAATCAGGTGTCGGACAGTGCCAGTCTATATTGACAGGTGTCGGATAGCGCAACAATACATTGATAGAGACACAGTCATCGATAAACCACGTTCTAGACACAGTCAGGCCAGGATTCCAAGTCCTTGTGTACGTCGTCTGTATCCGTCACTCTTATCCGTCTAAAACGAACGCTTACAACAACCAGTTGATTGTTAGAAATATTTTAAAAACTAGGATTGTCTGTGTATATGGTAGACTGTTTATGCACAATATAAGTATAAAAAGGCACAGATTTAGGGGACTGACGTGCTTTACGACACCTCATACGAGAGTCATTTTAGTGTTCTATTTCCTTCACTAAATTTGTATGTTCCAAAAGTAAGGCAGTTCTATGATGCTAGTTCGCACTCACCACCGGTGTTGTCTGTTTACAAACAGATGTCACACCCATCATTAAAAAGGCACGCACTTAATAAAGAGTTCAGTTGTATACAGTGTGCAACGTTAACAACTGCCTTATAACCATTGCCTCTCAAATTTACCTTCTACTACCATGAATATATAATGTCTTAACGCTTATGGGGAATGTAAAACAAGGGAATTTATCAAGAGAAAATGTTCGGGTGATGAAATGGTATATCATTACTAACATATTAACCGTATTTTTTCTTGCTTATAAATTTGAGAGATTCCCATCAACCCATCGTCTTCGGATTGTTATACCTAACTTACTTTTTATATTCTTTTTTATAAATACATAATATATTTTAACTTTAACCAGGGGAATTAAAAATTGATTGAAGTTCTTTGAAAGTGTTCGAAGTTGTGAGAAAAGAAAGAAATCCTATACGGACAGGCACAAAGCGAAAATATGGAATGCGGTATTCGCGTCCAAATACGGACACGGAGACATGGAATGCCGGCCTTAATTGATAAACTATGGACACAGAGACATGGAATACCGCTCTTAATTGATAAACTATGGACACGGAGACATAGAATACCGGCATTAATTGATAAATTATGGACACGGAGACATGGAATAACAGCCTTAATTGATAAACTATGGACACGGAGACATGGAATGCCGGTCTTAATTGATAAACTATGGACACGGAGACATGGAATGCCGGTCTTAATTGATAAACTATGGACACGGAGACATGGAATGCCGGTCTTAATTGATAAACTATGGACACGGAGACATGGAATGCCGGCCTTAATTGATAAACTATGGACACGGAGACATGGAATGCCGGCCTTAATTGATAAACTATGGACACGGAGACATGGAATAACACCTTAATTGATAAACTATGGACACGGAGACATGGAATGCCTGCCTTAATTGATAAACTATGGACACAGAGACATGGAATGCCGGCCTTAATTGATAAACTATGGACACAGAGACATGGAATACCGTCCTTAATTGATAAACTATTGACACGGAGACATGGAATACTAGCCTTAATTGATAAACTATGGACATGGAGACATTGGATATCGGCCTTAATTGATTGATTATGGACACGGACACATGGAATACCGGCCTTAATTGATAAACTATGGACACGGAGACATGAAATGCCGGCCTTAATTGATAAACTATGGACACGGAGACATGGAATACCAGCCTTAATTGATAAACTATGGACACGGAGACATGAAATGCCGGCCTTAATTGATAAACTATGGACATGAAGACATTGGATACCGGCCTTTATTGATAAACTTTGGACACGGTGACATGGAATACCGGCCTTAATTGATAAACTATGGACACGGAGACATGGAATACCGGCCTTAATTGATAAACTATGGACACGGACACATGGAATACCGGCCTTTATTGGTAAACTATGAACACGATGACATTGAATACCGGCTTTAATTGATAAACTATGGACACAGTTACATTGATACAGATACTGTTATTAGAGATAACGTGGAAGAAAAATATATTATGAAATATTCTATGTGACATGTATAATACCAAACTGGTTTATTCGTAGGTTGATCAAATCATATATGGCGTCTTATTTCGTTAAGAAATAGAACATTTTCAGACGTTTTACCTCGTTCAGTCTTGCTGGCCTAACACTACGTAAAATGGGATAACTAAAGTAACGAAGAAACACACACACATATATACACACACACACATACCCACAGATAGATAGAGACACACTTAGATATGTACCAGGACGTGGTCCCCGTGTCAGGGTCAAATGCATGGTTTCGCGGGAATCCGTACGTCGGTTAACAGTCCCAGGATTCCATGGCCATACGTGGTATTTGTACGAATAGGAATTCAATTGCTTTGAAGAAATATGGTAAGTTATCAAATATATAACTCTACATGCATATTATAACAATGTTAACATTAAATGTGACGACTACCTGTTTAGATATCAATGCACAGTAAAAAATGCAAGAAGTAAAATAGATCAATTTCTTTAAAGATTTATGATTTATTTAGTGTTAATATATTCTATTCGTGCTAATGTGTACATATGAGGACCTTTTAATGACTAAGAATAAGCTCATAAATTAATTAATTGACCAAACAGCATTTAAAATCTCACAAAAATTGTTATAATTGCAAACTCCCTTCAGTTTAGACTTACGTATAAAAAATAAATAAATAATAATAATAATAATAACATTTTACCACTCACTCTGTCTTCACACCTATGTTTTGTCAAAAATGAATGATAAAAGCTTTATTTCATTTTACTTTAAGTGAAAATATTAAATAAACTTTTCCTACACAAAACAAACACTATATCACTACGTATGTCAGAACTGTGTTAATTATGAATTAAGGTCTTATTTTTTCGGGGCTAGAAGCAATTCTTCAAGGTAAAACGCATTGTGTAAACACCATATTTTCTATATAACTTATTGTGTATGTTAACATTATTATTATTTAAACCAATCAAAATGACGTGAACATTGTGGACACTCTCCAAGTGGAGGTATTACAAAAGGCAATCTTCCTTTGAGAATTCAATTTTTAATTGTGATTAACTTTTATCCATATGTTTTTTCTTGGCTGCAATAAATATTGCTGACATACCATATGAAACAAGAATGAACCTTGATCAGAATTAGAGAAATATCATATTTGATTGCACATACATGTTTGTATCGCAGAGATCCATCCGGACAGCTGTCCAATACGTTGCGATTGTGCTGGTTACGTGGATGAACGGGATCGAGGCAGACTACCAATGTTTGTGCAACTATGACGTAGAAAAGGCGGTTTACCCCACTCCCAACGCCCAAGGGACGCCCATAGGCTATCTGTACGAATTCGATTGTAAACCGGATATTACAGAGCATAGTAACCATAACAACCATTTTGCAGAAATAATGTTTGAGAAACAGGTACTTAACAAGGACCCCAGTCTACCATATATTTGCTTCCATTTACACAAACAAACTGTCTGACATATTACTCTTTACAATATTTCTACAAAAAGTTTCATCAATATGTTCAAATCACCAAAAATATTTTCATGGCAGCGGAGGTTTACAATAGTATATAAATTTGAATTTCGTCATTCTCTCATGTTGAAACTTATTTATAAGAGTTTAGAATTAATGATTTTTCTATTAAAAATTAAACGCGGTGTTAACATATGTCAAAACAAACAGAAATTAAAGTAGTTATAAGAATCGTATTCGTTTATTTATTTATTTATTTATTTATTTATTTTACAAAACCGTAACTTTGGGTTCAGTATGAAAATAGTATATGTAAAGATTTTGTTGCAATATTCGTTGTTTATATTTAAATAAATTGTGTAACAAGGGTAGTAACCATGTTAGATGAGTACAGTTTACATTTACAAGCAAGCAATAAGACGAGGAAAACAAACATATAACTGTACTTCCTTGACACCATAAAGCAGTGGGAGCTTAATTAACGTTAGTATAGATTTTAAAGAATAGGACAGAAATACCAATATAAAAAAACAATAATGATAATAAAACGGTGAAGAGAAGGCGCGAGGATAAAGATAAAAATGAACAATGACACATCAGTATATATGGGCAGCAGCTATATTGTTTTAAAAGCAGTATCCAAAGGACTAATATATCACTTTGTGAACTGTGCTATATGGCATAGCGTTATCTCATTCTGTTAACTATATAACAGTACAGTCAAATATAAATCCGTCTGATCCGTAGATAGTGTATTTGTTACTTCAAAAACCCATATACATGTATTCGTTTACCATTTCATAGTAACACAATTATGACATTTTGATAAGTCTGTTACACACACATAAGTACACATATTACATGTTTTATCAGAGCTTTCTTATTCTCACCCCGAACAAGGTAAATCAGGTGATACCTTCTATTTAATCTTAGTTTATCGCCATGTAAATATATCGTGAAAAAGTCGACCATATATAGTTATGCCATCATCCACATTCTTCATTAACACTTCCTTGTGGTACTGCAATCCAGGGGTATTATTACCAAGTGGTATCAACAAGAGTTAGTACGATATTGTTGTGTGCAATATTATAGTATTACTTACTGATTGTAAAGTAGCATGTGTAGAACCAAGCCTGCGGTCCAACCTATTATTTAAAATAAGGCATCACATGCAATTAATAATAAAGCATAGACTAGATCAATATCTTGATACACTCTTATAATACAACATTGGCAAAATCAAGCTTATGGTATCATCTACAATTTATAATATAACATTGGCAGAACCAAGATTGTGGTATCATCTACAATCTATAATATAACATTGGCAGAATCAAACTTGTGGTATCATCTACAATCTATAATATAACATTGGCAGAACCAAGATTGTGGTATCATCTACAATCTATAATATAGCATTTGCAGAACCAAGCTTGTGGTATAATCTACAATCTATAATATAGCATTTGCAGAACCAAACTTGTGGTATCATCTACAATCTATAATATAACATTGGCAGAATCAAACTTGTGGTATCATCTACAATCTATAATATAGCATTGGCAGAATCAAACTTGTGGTATCATCTACAATCTATAATATAGCATTGGCAGAATCAAACTTGTGGTATCATCTACAATCTATAATAAAGCATTGGCAGAACCAAGATTGTGGTATCATCTACAATCTACAACATAGCATTGGCAGAATCAAGCTGTGGTATCACCTACACTTTAAAATATATCATTGGCAGAATCAAGCTTGTGGTATCTGGTGTTTGTAACGCTTCACTTGCCAGTAACATCTTCACGCGGTGCTTTGTCGTAGTGCTGTTTGTTTTACATTTATCTGTTTGGAGTCATGTTAAAGTTATATCTCTTTGTAGCACATCGCTGAGTATGTTTTCATGATGACGAAACAGATTGTGTTTTTCAGCTTGGTTACATTGAGCTGGAAATCAATCAGCAGATACAGACCTGTCCGGGGGAACCCTCGAAAGACGACCGTAGTAAGTCTTTATTTCACATACAATATTAAACTGGTGTAGTGATTTATATACAAATAGAGTTTTGTCCTTTCTTGTATAGGCTTTATGCTTCTCGCATTATTAGAAGCTTTTAGAGTCATTTATTATAATGGACCCTTGGTATTATAAGATTACCATTATGTATTTATGTTATATTTTCCACAGTCACAACCACTGTGAAACACGAGAACCATAAAATAACAAAGCCTACGACCACAACGCAACCTACGATAACAACGCAACCTACAACGACACCACAGTCTACGACGCCAACACAACCAACGACAACAACACAACCTACGACAACAACACAACCTACGACGACTACACAGCCTACGACGACAACGCAGCCAACGATCAAAGGTAAGAAATGTTGAATGATGAAATAAAAGTTCAGTCATTGAAAGACATTGCAATTTTTTAATATTGTGAAAATATTGTCGAGTTAAATATCTGTTACCTTGCTGGCAGACCACCGCTTGAGTGCACGGGCTTATTACAGTAGTAGGATATACTATCAGGGATCTAACTTTCATCAGATTTAAAAGAGAATAAAAATATGCGTGTTAAATGGAAAATAACATCATAATATGTCTGCACAATCGATTGTAATAGGATTTTGGTCAGCAATATAAAGGTATTGTTCAACGTCACAGCTATTATTCCTATTCGGTTCAGGCCGGAGATTGCCGAGTAGGTACGACTGGTTATGTGTTTCAGCGAACGTGACGGGCACCCCGCTACAGTATGTGGGTATTGGATACAGTCTGCTCGACGGTAACCCGGATGGAAGTACGACAGTTCCCCATCAGGACCCCGGGCTGTTGCTGAACCAGAGAATATTCGAGGTGCCTAGCAACTTGTTTGACTGCACTTCCTTACAGACACGATATTGCTTTTATCTTTTTTATCATTATTAAAAATATTTTTGATTAAAGTAACGTAGATGAACAGTCTAACATCTTACGATGCCAAGCTAAAGGATTTTAATTACACGAAATATCGAGAATTTTATTTTAATAGTTGAGCATTTTCCTCTCCGCACAAGCTGACAGAAGGAACAAATCACCGTGCTCTAGAAGCTACATACAATCTAACCACTTCCTGCGTGACAAACAATCAAGTTGCGTTGCTCAACACCGGATATGCCTACCAGCGCCACCTTCTGGACTCCATTACAGACACAGGTAAGAACAGATTACTTTCAGACTTATTCTAAATGAGGAATAAACATGACAAGACCAACGGATACAAAAGAAACATAATTCTAAACTACAAACTTACTGTTTTTTCTGCTAACCATAATCTAAAGCCTTAACGAAATATACAACGTTAACTACGAATTTACTTTAGGAGAAGTATCCATGTTCATGTTTCGTTGAAATACATGAGTGATATGGACATTTATACAGACTTAACTATGATGTATCTAGACTATATAGACTGTATAGGGGTTTACCGTCGCTGCGATAGTATTTCAATCATATAGCGACGTCCAGCTAATTACAGGTGGAGGAAGACCCCGAGTACACAGAGGTACTTGGGTAGAATCACCGACCTACCGCAAGCCAGCTGGAAGGCTTCCTCACATGAAAAATCCGAAGTCCCTACCGGGATTCGAACCCACAGCGGTGAGGGGCTGAGAGATTTGTAGTCAATGACTGTAACCGCTCGGCCACGGCGGCCCCCTCGAAAATAAGAATGGAACTTCAGTATGATATTCATACTCAAACTCCAACTATGCTAATTAGTTATTCAATAGGTGTTTGAGTATGATACTCAAATTTGAGTCTGATATCGTACTTAAGTATTTTCGAGAACACGGGGCTAGAATACAATAATTATTTGATGCTATATTTCAGGCCTCACTCAAGACCTCCTTTCTAATGCATTTGTCTACAATAAAGGTATGCATCTTCTTTTCACTTCCTATTGTACAAGTATAGTTTTCAATAAAAAGATCTAGTTTTTAAACATGAAATTTACATTGATCTACGTTTAATCTTTTCAACCTTTTCTGTAGTATTTTGGGTATCACAAAGCTATTTTCGTTCAATAGACCATTTCTTAGGTCAATATCATATTTGATATTGTTTATCCAACTTTCCAGATTTCATGACACTTCGGCAGTCCGTGGAGTCCTCCACACATCCGGTGTATAGAGACACATTTGCCACGTGCAAACTGGGTACAGCTCGGATAAACTTCGATAATGGCAATCCCATCAGTGTCACGCAAGAATTTGCAGCGGCAGTTTGCAAACTTCCACCGACTTTCCAGGATCCAATACCCTTCTTGCAGTTTATCGATCAGTGGGGAATGGTAATTGTTTGACCATCTTAAAATTAGTTCCTTGCTATCAAATTATGATTAAAATTAAACAAAACAATCTAATCATAAAAATTCGATATGATTTAAGATATCTAAATCTACAACCAAATCGCTAGATCCACTCAAAGTTGGCACACATTTGTTGAGATCTAGATTTATATGGAAATTGCGTTGATAGGTATTGTTTAATTAATTTCTTTTCAATTAACATGTTAGTTGTTGATTGAAAAAAAAACATGATTTAATGATAAGCCATTTCTTTTCTTTTAGGGAATTATAACGGAAGTGACCTTGGGAACACTGTCGCACAAAAGATATCGGACCAGCGTCAAGGAGGTGTTCAACGTTGCAAAGCAACAGGTACATTCACATTCTCTTACACATCGGCTTACATTACATTCACCTCTGTGGTAGGCTCAGAAAGTTGTTCAAAATATATGACATCATCCAGACCGTTGTTCAAATATATAATTTGAAGGAGACTAGATAGGCCCCTTAAACTGAGAAATATATATAAATAGCACCACTGATCCTGATCGAAATGATCATTAAAATTACAAATTATGAAAATAAAAAGATGGCTTTAAATTACGATATCCGGCTGAACCTGTAAATATTTACATTTGCAGACGAGCGTTTGCGGATTGTTCCCATTGACGAAATAAGGCAGAAAATAGTTCCGATAATAACAATTAAAATTAATATTTTATATACGTTTTATGATGATTCAAAAAGTATTTGTTCAATGTTTCTATGCTTTAGATCCGTAAAATACACTTAAAATCCGCGTTAAATGAGTGTTTTCTGTTTTGGCAAGATTCTTGTTATTGAGCCCATTGCAGAGATGTTATGTGAGGAACGAACGACAACTCTGCAGGGAGATTGGAAATTATAACATTTATGCCGAGATACGATAATCGCTGCCTTGTTCATTTTTGTTTTTCACTCATTTCCGTAAATCATTTTTCTTTTTTAAATAAAGCGGTTGCAGACTCTTTAAACATTCTTTTACCTTAATATGTTAACGTAAATATATAAAATATTTTATTAGAATCCAGGGATAATCCAACATGGTGGTACTTACAACGGCTTCCCATCCTCTATAACAATCAATGCGACACAGTTTGGTATCAACACAAACTTAGGAACTTTCACTTCCGCTTACACGGTTGGTTTCCAAACTGATCCCCAGCCAGTAAACCTTCAGCTGATGCCCGTCAGCGCAGCTCTAGACTTTAAGTATTGGAGTCAAGTAAGTGATACATATTATATGATAATGTGTGGCATAATGACCAAGTGTTGACAATTTTCCAAGGTAGAATAAATTACCAAGCCGTTTTCTTACAAAACTTAATTTATAAAATAAAATTCAAATAAACAATATTTACAAAATGAAAATATTACTAATATCAATAAATAATTCAAAATATGCCGGCTTTACACAGTCCTTTTTCAAGCTTCTTTAAATTCACTGAAATCTGCTACATATGAACAAATCACAATACTGCATCCACATCAGGAATACATGTAACTGTGTCACAATTGACCCTTCTGGCGATGGCTGTATATAATAGGTTAAATTCTTTTTGCTCTGCGTCGTCCTGAGCACCGTCGATCGCAGTGTATCCGAATCTCCCTTGTCGTTGTAACGATTACGTAGAGCGCTGTCCGGATCAGTTTTTCATATGGAACTGTCCTGTCGTTCATATGACGAATATATGGCGAACACACTCATATAAAGGTTACCACCTGTGGGGTTCCTTCCTCGTCAATACGTTGGACCATGCCCTGTATGCGTCCTAACTAAATACGGCTACAAATATATATATATACACAACTCAGATTTACTAATCACACAATGAATTACACAAACCGTTATATATAGTTATATTATATATAGTTGTGTTAGCCATATAACAAATCTGTAGTACATTTAGTTACATCAGTACATCAATCCAGCACATTCATCTTCAATTATTCTTCAACCATTCCAAATCTCTCTTCAGTTCAACATCACTCCGACCATAAAACAGTTATTGTCGAACAAAAGCTTCTATGTGCTCACTCCGTGAATATTAAAATAAATCAACACACTTTATTTATATAATTAACAAATCAACGTCTGGTTGTCAATTCTTCAAACTAAATACATTATAACACTAAAACTACGCTCGTAGATTTCCTCAGCCAACATCCTAGTAAATCTATTGACAAACAGCAAACATGCTATTACAATTGTATACTTATTGTTTCATTAAAAACAATTTAATGAACTTAAAACTTTTTTTTAACAAATTCCTACAGAACTTAATAGACCTAAACCTAAATAAAACGTTATACAAAAAATATAAATTGTACTCAAACATACTCCGTAATGTACTTTGGTTCATTATACAGCTCTCTCCCATAATGCATCTTTATAACTGACACCATTTTTCTTGAACGTACTGATTTGGGCCATGTTTATCATGTTTCCCTATTAAATCCCATGCATCTCGAAAAAACACAAACAACGAATTTCCACGCATAACGTGAAATACAAAGTATTCAGAGATATCCTGATATATAGGCCGTACTTAATGAATTTTTTGGTTTTAAAACCTCAGTAGCCTTTCTAAATCCTTAAAACTTAACCAGTCTTATTGAAATAATAATAAAACGGTTGATTATTCATACAAAACTGATACTAATAATAAGAGTACCTATCATTATCCGTATACCGATAAATGTAAACACAACAATTTTCTAACTTTGTCTGCCTGACAGTAAACCCGTATGGCAGTACACTAAATAGGCCCCTATAGATAAGGCCAAGCCTATGTTATTTTGTGATATAATGAACTCAGTTCAATGTAGAAAGGAATTAACAGATTTATTTTTGCTAGGCGCTAAGGCTTAAAAATACTTAAGTGCGTTCTCAGACTCACTCAATTATACATAAAATTAGAATGTCATATTTTGAATTTGATCATGAAATGGAACTACATTTGTTTTTCTCTATACGAGTTAAATGGGGGCATGGTCTTACCTTTACTCTCTTATATTTCCATACATCAAGTAATGAAAACAATATGACAAATGTATATTATTTACATATGATTATTGCTGATATCGTAGCTAATAAATGTGGCCCTGATCAGAAAATAGAATAAATTTACTTATAAAATCTTTATCAGGCAATCTTGATATTTGTTGGAGACAATGTTCATAGCCATGCTCTCTCGCAAATTTAATTTTGGCTGATAGTTTATAAACTTAAAAACCCTTTTAAAAACAAAAATATCATAGCCACGTTCAATTTTAGCTGATATTGGATAAATTAAGAAACAATTTTTATAACCACAATATCATAGCCACGTTCAAATTTGGCTGATATTAACCCTTTCCCACATAGAGGACACCATGAAAAGACCTATGGAACGAAACCAGATCAGCCTGCGAGTAACTCGCAGGCTGATCAGGTTTTATGCTGTTCGCTGCTCCTCAGTGGTCTGGAAATGAGGATTTTGTGATTAAATTTGGTAAGGTTTAACTGTGGTTTTCTGCAGATCAGGCTTTATGTGGTACCTATTGAGTGCGTCAAAATGAGTCTATATGAGGGAAAGGGTTAAACTAAAAGGTCAGATGGTGTAGCCTTGTGTTAATCAAATATTGTATGTTTCTCATTAGCGTTGGCATTAATTTTGGCATGAAATTAATCATGATCCTTTAATTTACAAAATTCAAGAATTTCGTTTTCCTTTATTTTGTTTTCTCTTCTAAATCAGCATTTGTTTTGCAATTTTTATCAAATTCAAAGGTTTTGTTTGATATAAAAATGGTTCATTGGTTTAGGACTAATTTGAATAAAAATCAGTGACTCTATTGTGTCTGCATTTGATTAGTGGCCCTTGTAGAATTTTTCTTTTCTTGCTCACACTTTGCAGCATAATGTAACTTTGAAAATGTTCACATTGTTTTCAAAAGCACTGATTCTCAGGTTAATTAAATATGACCATGTAGGTCCTGTAACAGTATGGTCAAGGATTTTGTACAAGTAGTGGACTAAGTGATCCGGATCCGGGGATTGTTTTCCTTTTTGTAATTTAGCACCAAGGCCTATTGTAGAACTTCCTCAGATGTAAAATATTGAATCTGATATCAGTGCAAACCAGCATATCATGGAGAACGGTTTAGGACGGGACGTGGAACAAAGAAAAACATTTTTGCTTATCACGTCATTTTTAATACAGCTTTTATTTATTTTCCAAAATGAAAGCGGTGTGTTTTGTTTGTTTTGTAAATAGATCATGGAACGTCTAATGGCGAGGGGCATGTGCCCAGATAACTTGGATAAGAATATTCTAGCAATCATACGGACAAACCTGGACACGGCTCTAACACAATACACCGGCTACCGGAATCAGCAGTCGGGATATAAACATGTCCCGCTCAAGGGTAGGGATACCTTCTATTTTCAAAAAAAGAAAGAAAGAAAAAAAAAAGATGCTGGTGTTTTCTCCATTTTTGAATTTTAATGATGTAAATTACTTTTAAGCAAACTTTACATATAAAAACCGTTTACAATAAAGATATTCACAATTTCTACAAAACAATAATAGAACAACCCGTCTCTTCCCTAGACTCCCTTCTCCAGGTTCCGGTCACGTGGCCATATGGGACGTACTCTTTGATGCAGCCAGTGTCCGGTTGTCCAGGATCTGGCGCCACCTGGCAAACAGGATTTCGTGTTCAAGATACAGAAGATTCGAAATCGCATAATGTTTATTCTGGTGATGTGGCACATACACTGAAAGGTACTATATACATTAATACTGTTGTCTTTATTCAGCCTGAAAAATAACACATAAATAGGTATTCTCTCTGACACTTACATTTACAGAAATAAGCGCCAAATGCACTGAGAGACTGCCGGCAAGACTTTTATGAAAAAGCCAAAATTCTAGTTGAACTTGATAGAAGCAAAAGTCATATAACTTTCAGACCTTCACCGCGTGGGTTCGAATCCCGGCAGGTTCATTCGGATTTTCATGTGAGGAAGCCTTCCAGCTGGCTTGCGGTAGGTCGGTGGTTCTACCCGGATCGGCGTCGTTATATGACTAAAATACTGTCGAAGCGACGGTAAACTCAAATATACTCAACAACTTTTCTAATTGGTCACCTGATAATTTCATCAAAATATCATAAGGAAAATAAGTGTATGAAAATCTAATGTATTTAAATTAAAGAACTGTTTATTACAAAATAGAAATCATAGGTTTAATTCACGATGTTTTTGTTGGCAAAATCCATGTATACCTCAAGGTTATGTTCATGGTAACTCAATTGTGATGGTTTACCATCAATATATTCGCCAGTATTGAAAAATATCAAAATCAAAGGATGACCAATTAGAAAAGTTGTTGAGTTTAGTCATATCAAAAAGTCAAGTTAATGCGAAGCGAAATTTTTCTGCAGGAGCAGATTTTCGTGTATGTAATTTGAGCCTGCTGTTTCATAAATGTTACGGATTTTTTGGTCACGCTTAAAATGGATGTTGCCAGTGCAAAATCATTGCAAAAGAAAACACAATCACAAGTGATTATAGTTATTATTTAAACGTAACATATTCAAATTGTATTCGATAGCACATATAAGCATTGCGTGGATACGCTACTACGCGCGGAGTTATACAGTTAAGTCGGCTGTATTAATTATTCAAATCAACAATGTCTATTTTCTGATTTCCAGCGACAAAAAAATGCGTTTTTGCCCCAGTTTAAAAGCCAGGTAATTATGGTATTATCATTCAATTTTCAGGGAATTTTTACTTAAACAATATAGAGACATATTATTGCACCAAGACCTCTGCATCGACAACTACAACGGACGGACACTGGCCCAGGGGAAACTTCTGCATCATGAAGTACGGGGGGAACTGTCCAGCAGGTGAGGGAATAGAACCATTGTGTTTGGTATTGTGACAGTTTACGTAATTTTCCCGCGTTTTAAAACTACATTAAATGTTATCCGCGTGTCTTTTTACTGCTATCCTCGTGTGCTGTCAAGAAACAAACAACTTGTTTTCCGTCACCTGTTCGCTCAAATACTCATATATGATCAAGTGCTTGTCAGAAGAAACTCCCCTGTTGATAATAAACAACGAGTAAAAATGTGATAGTATTAAATGATAATCAGTTTAAATTGCATTCACTTAATTAATTATTTGATGTATACGGGAATATTATCATACACTCTATTGCTCCGAAATATGGCTGCTTTAAACAAACGATTTGATAAAAACTCAGTTTTAACGATTACAATTTTCTGAAATATTATTAAAGGTTTCACAGCGGCTTCATATACTGGGACGATGAGGATACAAACAACAGAAACCGCTTCAGTGGTATACTCCCTACCGGAATTTATGACACAAACACCAAAATATACTACTGCTGCAGGTACATATTTTTGTACTCTAAAATTTGATAAAGATTAATTTTTAGCCGAAAGTATTTTGCAACACGACTCAAGTTTATGTATTTTCAAAATTTTGTTAATAAGAGATAAAAATGTGACTTAACAGTGCCACTGGAAGAGAGAAAATATCAAGCCACAAACGTAGATTGTTAAAGTATTACATCATGTCTAAAATTATTAAAGACCCATTATACATAAGCAGTGTATAGTCTTCGGACCAAAAAAGCAAAATGTGTGATACAGATTTGTTTAGAGATGCAATCTGTACATAAAGGTTTACGCCAATATTACTTCAATACATTATTGCGAAATAATCGTTTACTTAAGATTTACTTATTTGTTTACAAAATACCTGTTTTGATCGTCAATATTCTGACGTTTTCCATAGACCTTCACAGTGTACATTATGTCAATGTTCTTTTTCATAAAAAAAATGAATAATTGAACCTTTAGAGTTTAGTTAGATCCGTGTAAAATAGTTTGTGAACCCATAAGCAATATGACCACATGGTTGTACTTTATCATCGAAAGGGCTGATGGTCCAATTTCTACCGCCATCCTTTTACCACGTGACCGACCTTTCGTACTTCTCCGGTTCGGCAGCGCGTGCCAGAGCGTGCTGGGCATGAGGAGTAGAGAGGTATCCATCCACTGGGATGACGAGAACTCATCCAACAAGGACACGAGCGGTGGTGCCCATCCACTTGACAACGGAGGCTCAAAAGATCACGTGCTGCACTTCTGTTACTACACACCCTCGGGATCCGACCTGCCTCCAATAATAGGTTGATCCCAGGAGGGTGATGACAATGTTTCTGTGATAAAAGGCAATTAAAAAATATCAAAAAAAGGTTTTGTTGTGGTTGATATTTTTAAGACCTAAAGATCTAAAACACACCGTCGTCAGCACCCTTGTTCTTGCAGCGATTATGTTCCGAGGTGTTTTTTTCTCTGTCAAGTGGTAGTGTGTTAAAACACTTAAATACTGTATTTGACCGGTTTAGAAATTATCCGCACATTGTATTTCCCTTATCAAAAGACCACCTGCAGGCTAGCGCGACCATATGAAACATTTACGTTACCGCTGTCGTTGGAAGCTACCGTGTCTTGTCATGTAATAAACACGTTCATGTCAACTTCCTCAACCAATATGTACATCTCACCTCACCCTAATAGCAAACACAATAATAGACTAGGAGACCATTTAGGATGGCAGCATATTTGAATGATATATAACCATAATGTGCCACTGGAAAAGAACTGGGAGAATAAGGCGTTTGTGCATCAAGACTGAACGGTTTGTCAAAATCTTTCACCTTTATGTGAGGAAGTTTCTTTAGTCTCCACTGGGGATTCTGGCTCCATTCGAAGGTCCGACCAGGAGGTTTCACCTGGAAAGGTATTGTAGTAATCCTATTAAAACGGACTTTAAGATATAATGTATAATGTGCAGCCCAATGAGCATTCGTTTTCACATCACAGAAATATGACCAAAGAGTTGATATTCTGTAAAGTAGAAAATTAAATTGCCCTACTTTTCAGTAGAACATAATCAAAATAATGGACAACAGTGCTAGAGAGAAATTCTGAGCCAGTAGTCTAAATCTTGCAAAAGCACTAACAAATTGTCAAAGTTTCGCAAAGTCACGTTTTCAGTTATTTCCTATTCTGTTGAAGATGTGTGAAAATAAATTATATCTTTAATTATATCTTTAATAAATAGATTAATTACCATCAAAATGATACCTTATGTGTTAAAATAAGTCAAGAAATGAAAACATGTTTTATGTAAAAAACAAAGGTACTTGCATGTTAATTATTATGTAAATGTGTTGTTTTTTCTTCTACACTGAATTTAAACAATAATTTAGAATAATTTTTAACATTAATCAAACTGAAAATAATTCCTTGCAGTCGAAAAATTACATTTTCCTTTGTGATTTTCCATACTTTTTAGAAAGTTTGCAATATTCCATAATCGACTGTGTGCCTAAACAATATTTTCAACTTGTTTGTACAGGAGTTTCCTATCTCTGATTGATATTTTATAACTGACAGAGGCTACTGAGTGTGAAAGCATGGAATATTAACCCTATAATATATCATTCGAGGCGAAAATCACATAAATATGCGAAGGTCTATGTACATATATATCTATATATATAATGTCAAAATCATTTACAGGACTTAGCCTAAATAAAGAAAAACATCAAAACGAAAATATTAAGAGATATCCTATGTGACTTATATAAAACCAAACTTGTTTTCTTGTAGGTTGATCAGATTTCATATGGCTTCTCATGTCGATTATATATGTAACCCTAACCCTGTTAAAATATTTAGACGTTTTTCTTCATTCAGTCTTTCCTGGCTTAATAATACGTAAATGAGGTAACGAAAGGTAACAGAAAACAAAGAATATCTTTTAATCAGGGTATGCGGTGTTGATTGGAATTAAGGGAACGGCTATATGATGTATGAACTGTTGTCTGTTAAACAAATTATTCTTGGAAATCAAAATAAGCAAAGATAAAACTTCGTAAAGCAATCAGTAAAGAGTAAACATTGAATGAGCGGACAATATCCGCCTTCATAACGTTTAGCCAGAAGCAGGTCTATAAGAAGTATTTCGAAAAGATAACAATATATCTATCAAAGAAACCTGTAGTACGGTCAGGATACTTAAATTGGAATTCTTGAATATATATTTGAAATTTGTGAAATATATATTTCAGGTAGTTGTCATCTCAACAATTAAATGTGCGTAACCTTTTCTAGGCATTCCTACTAATTAAAATTGTGCAAATATTCATTTGTCATTGTCTTACGTCATCATCCTTAAATAGGTCAAAAATAAGATTAGACAGCCACACACCACACACACACAGATACCTGCCTAGATATGCACCAGGATGTGATCCTCGTGCCAGGGTCAAATGCATAGTTTCGCGGGAATCCGTACGTCAGTTAACAGTCCCAGACTTCCATTGGTCAGAATTGTTCTCGACTATTTGTCTATTTACAAACGTGGCATACGTACAAATAGGAATTCAACTGCTATTGTAGTAACATGGTAAGTTATTAATATATACATTTATAAAAGTTAACATTAAAAGTGGATGATTATCTGCTATAATATTAATGCACAAAAATGCAAACAAAGTAAAGATAAAAATAGGTCATTATGATTTATCCATTGTAAATATATTCTATACGTACACAGTTGGTAACAGAAATCAGAGACTTTTTAATTTGATATGCTGGTTAATTAATTACTTGAAATACAAAGCAATGTTAACCCACGTTTTGCTAAATATATTATTTATAATTACTATAGAAAATTAAGACATCAATATTGCTAATACTGCAAACACCCTTCATTTTTTTACCTCGTTATAAAATAAACACTTTTTACCGCACACTCTTAAACCCATATGTACAAATTCAATGTTTTGAAAGAAAATCAAGGTTAATATGTTTTGGTCATTCCAAGCTAAATCATCAAATGTTGAAATGTTAACTATTCCTAAATAAAAAAGAAAGAAAGAAAGAAAAAAAAAAATAGAAAAGAAAAAAGAAAGAAAGAAAGATAGATACTACGTTATCACGTTTGTCAAAACGGCGGTTTTTATTTAACTTTGGAAGATAAAAGTAGTTTTTAATGAAACACTTATATGTAAACAAAATATTTTGTAGTACATATTAACAAAATTATCAAAGACCTTTTAAACAAAGATAGGAAACGCCTGTAACTGACAGAGGAAAACATTATTTTGTCACGCGGCAGGTCATTGAATTTTAAAAACTGTCTAAAATATAGGGAAAAATCACAGAGAAAAAAATAACTGTCTTATAAAAGTGTTATTTTTCTAGTGCAAGAAAATATTTTCAGATTATTTAATTTTGAATATTCATTAACATTTTTATTTAAATTCAACTAGTGTAGCAGAAAAAACAACAATATCTATATATTTTTGTTCATGCAACTTCTATATGTAACTTTTTTATTTCTTTACTAATTTAAATATATAAGGTACCATTTTGAAGGTGTATTGTTCTATTGCAAGATATGAATTACTTTCAAATATCTCAAACAGAATAGCAGAAATGTTCATACTTGACTTTGAAAGATCTAGAAAATCTGCCGCGTGATTTTTTAGTGATTTAGATTATTGCCAGTCTTTGTTATTATAGGTCTTTGAATTATGTTCAGAATCAAAAATAAAAGAAATGTTTGCTACCCGATTGCTAGAAACTTTGTCTAAGTAGCATTTTAACGTAAACAACGTAAGACAACCTGACTTGGAAAATTGATTCACCTTTAACCTTAGATTTTCTTGGCTGCAATATATGTGGCAGATGTACGTTATAACACAAGAATGAAGCTTGATCAGAGTAAGAAAAGATATTATATTTGACTGAACATGCGTGTTTTTATCGCAGGGATGGATGTGGATAGCTGTCCAAAACGTTGCGATTGTGATGGTCACATGGATGGCCGGGATCGAGGCAGAATACCAATGTTTGTGCAACTATGACGTGGAGAAGGCGGTGTACCCCACTCCGAACATCCACGAAACTCCCATTGGCTATCTCTACGAATTCGATTGTAAACCCTATAATACAGACCACAGTAATCATAACAACCGCTTTGCTGAAGTACAGTTTGAGAAACAAGTACGTCACAATTATCCCAGTCTACCTTATTTGCTTACAATCCTTTTATTTATACAAATACAAAGTGTTTGACACATTTCCATTTACAATTTCCCTTAGAAATAGTATCATTATCATGTTGAATTGAAGAAAATACGGATAACGACATGGTTTACTAATATTAATTCTCCTCTTTATTAATACTGGTCTTTGTCGTCGATTAATTAAACTATTCGCTTTGGAAAAGGCGGGGTAAGGGTCCAGTTTAGGTATGATGGTGGTATAATAGCCTTGTTAGGCGTTCAGCACGAAGGTTGGCGCCAATAAATCGCGCACGTGTACAGGCACTCAAGGATTATCACCCACAAACACGAATGGCTTATTTGTGGCGATTTCAATATATTCGCTCCAATGGAGAATATTGTTCGCTAAGTCTTCATTGATACAAGTCAGTAAACAATATCTACACTGAAAATACGCATGTAAGTTTAGTATTTTAGTGCCACGTAAAATCAGACAAATAACGGCAGAAGCGGCAACAACTTCACTTCAGGATAGGAAGTTAATCAAGTATGTAAAATGGAATTCCCCCATTTTGCAAATCGAAGAGTTTTATACAATTCAAGGAGTAACGGCGTTGCTAAACTATGCTTAGCCTATCAGAGATGCTTTTATACAACAAAGTAGTGAGCTTCCGGTCTAATGATAATAATACCGTGAATTGGCGTGGGCTAAGTCACGTGACGGGACAGCTAGGCCAATATTGAAAAACAGATGGTGGGGGGAAACCGCGTTGATAACGATATAAAATGAAAATTGACATATCAATATAAATATACAGCATCTTTGCCTCAAAAAACAGTAGTCAATGGACTAACATCTCTTTTTGTAAATGTACTCAGTGGCAAATAGAACAGTACAGTCGCAGTAAAACCCGTACCAATATGTGTATTTAGCCCTTCGCTATATAGTTACACAATTATGGCAGTTGATGTTTTGATAAGTTGTTTAGGCATATATAAGTATATCACAAGTTTTATCATGGATTTTTTTCTCAACCTGAAAAGGGGGTGAGAACAAGGTGATACCTTCAGATTAATCTTAGCTTACTATGGTGGCTGATTTCTGCCATTTCGTGTTGTCGTGTCTTCGCCCCGAAAGGCGAAAGGCGAAATAACGAAAACATGCCATATTGTCGTTATTTCGCCTGTCGCCTTTCGGGGCGAAGACACGACAACACGAAACATGTCAGGCGAAATAACGAAATTTTAACAGGCGAAAGGACGAAAAGTTTCGCCTTTGAATGTTTCGTGTCCGCGGGTCGAAACCTTTCGTGTTGGCGCCCTTTGTTTGTCGTGTCTTCGTGTCTTTGCCCCGAAACGCGAAAGGCGAAATAACGACAATGTTGCAGATTTCGGTTTTCGTCCTTTCGCCTCGAAAGGCGAAAGTCGAAATAACGAAAATGACTGTACGTTTCGGGTTTCGCCTTCCAAAGGCCTAGTTTGTTCAATTTGTTCATATGAACACTTTTCATTTAATTTGCATTGTTTTGTTTAAGATGCATTCAACATTTTCCTTATCCCGTCGAAGACCGGGATACTCGTATTCACAATCCATTTAACATTCACATCTAATAGTTAAAACAAAGTCTTTCTATTAACGGATACTCAAAACCGTACAAAAATGAGATACATGTATATTTACAACATCCATGATACGGAAAATATATTTGGAAGCTTCAGTGAAAACATATTTCAATTGTAGCATAATTGAACCGCTTGAAACTCTATTTATTGTTCAGGCACATTAACTTGTAATGATTTAAAAAAAGCTAACATAAATTTATACTTATACGTAAGCATCTACATATAATGTGTATTAAAACATCATTTTATTACTCAAAAGGATATTATCGGCGTATATATTCTGCTGCAGTGAAATATTTACAGCAAGTATGCATATGTGTAAACGTTCTGCGCATGTCTACCGGAAGGCGAAACCCGAAGCGTTGTCATTTTCGTTATTTCGACTTTCGCCTTTCGAGGCGAAAGGACGACAATACGAAATCTGCAACATTGTCGTTATTTCGACCTTCGCGTTTCGGGGCGAAGACACGAAGACACGACAAACAAAGGGCGCCAACACGAAAGGTTTCGACCCGCGGACACGAAACATTCAAAGGCGAAACTTTTCGTCCTTTCGCCTGTTAAAATTTCGTTATTTCGCCTGATGGCATGTTTTCTTATTTCGCCTTCGCCTTTCGGGGCGAAGACACGACAACACGAAATGGCAGAAATCAGCCACCATAGCTTACTGACACGATGTTGTCGTGTTGATGTGACCTAATACTGTCATAGCCTCATCCACTGTGTTGTGGTTTTGCAATCTAGTAGTTTTATTACCAACTGATATCAACTACAGTTAATATGGTATTATTGGCAGCAAAAATTATAGTATCTACTGATTACAATACAGAATTGGCAGATCAAACTTAGCACTCACAGAATCAATCCTGTGGTATACAAAACTACATATAATTAATAATTGGCAGAATCAAGCTTGTGATATCACCTATTCTTTAAGATACTATTAAGCTTAGTATTCACAGAATCAATCTTGTGGTATCACCAAAATTATATGATTTAGCATTGGCAGAATCAAGCTTAGCATAATTGACAGAATCAAACTTGTGGTATCAATTGGTATTCGTAACGCATCTTTTACGCGTTACTATATAGAGTAATACTATTGATTGCTTCTGTTTACGTATCATATTCATCAATTTGAAATCATGCTATAGATCAGTAAAATATGAATCGCTCATATTTTTATATTTTTCAAATATTACAATCACAAGAGTAGTGGGTTGTCACGCACTGTATCACTGACTTTGTTTCATCCATGATGACGAGATCCACTGTGTATTTCAGCTTGGTTACATTGAGCTGGGGGGCAATCAGGAGACCCAGGTGTGCAATGGAGAACCCTCTAAAGACGACATTAGTAAGTCTTGATTTCACGTACAGTATTAGACTTGTGGAGTTATATATATATATAGTTTTGTCCTTACATGCAAATCCATCATAATCTATACGAGAAGCTTTAAGTGTCATTTATAATATTGGACCACTGGTATAAAAATATGTATTTGTGTTATACTTTCCACAGTCACAACCACTGTGAAACACGAAATCCATACGACAACAACGCAATCTACGACGACAATGCAGCCTACGATCAAAGGTAAGGAAAAAGTTGGATGGCGAATTAAAAGTAAAGACAGAGAAAATTGGTACATTGCATATGTTGATCTTTTTAAAACATTGTCAAATTGATTTTTTGTTAACTTGTCGACAGACCACCGCTTTAGAGCATGGGCACATTACTGCAATAGAATATAGCAGCAAGATTCTACCTTTTATCAGAATTAAAAATGGAAAATATGGATGTTTAATGGAAAATAACATCTTAATACGTCTGCATAATCGATTGTTAATTATTGTCATACGTCAAATCTATAGTTCTTGGTAATCGGTTCAGACCGGAGATTCCCGATTAGGTAAAACTTACTCTGTGTTTCAGCGAACGTGACGGGCACTCCGTTACAGTATGTGGGTATCGGATACAGTCTGCTCGACGGTAACCCTGATGGAAGTACCACAGCGTCCCATCAAGATCCCGGGCTGTTGCTGAATCAGAGAATATTCCAGGTGTCTACCAACCTGTGTGTCTGCACTTTCATACAGATACGTTCTTGCTTCTACCTTTTCCATGTTTATCAAAAATAATTATAATTAAAATCACGTAGATCAACAGTTTAACATGGCACAAAATACATGATATCTCATGATTTTTCTCTCCGCATAGCTGACGGAAGGAACAAATCACCGTGCTCAAGAAGCAACATTCAATCTCACCAATTCCTGTATACAGTCAAACAACCAAGTTCTCCTCAACACCGGATATGCCTACCAGCGCCACCTTCTGGACTCAATTACAGACATAGGTAAGAACAGAGGTCTAACAGTATCATTCTAAACCCTGAACAAACATGACAAAACCAATGAATACAAAAGAAACAAAAATTTTAACTACACAATCAATGTTCCTTTTGTTTCGGCTAATCATTAACTAAAGCATTATCGCAAGATATAGCTACAAATTAACTTTTGGAATGAAGTATCCATGTTGATGTTTCTAGAAATAAATGTATGATATGGATATAAATACAAACTAAAATTATGATGTATCTACACTGAATCTACATCTAAATACACTAATTGTTTCATGCAATTTTTCAGGTTTCAATCAAGATCTCTTATCTAATGCATTTGTCTACAATAAAGGTATGATTTTTCTTTTCACTTCAAATTGTCCTGGTAGAGTTTTCTATTTTCTGTTTCCGGATAGCGTAGTGGTTAACGCACTGATTTTTCTCCAATGCAACCCTGATTCGATCCCAGGTTGGTCCGCTGTTGTATGTAAAAGTGTATGGGTCTCCCGTTCGGACACGTGGGGTTTCTCCGGTTACTCAAAGTCGATGTCGCTTTTATTCAAACCGCTGTAAAAGAAATAAAATTTAAACTTTTATTTTAAATCTCTAGGTCTAGCTTTTATACATGAAAATTATGTTGAAATTTACCCTCTTATTTTGTTTCACTGTGATCTTTTTTGGATGTAACAAAGCTATCTTCTTTGATGTTTAATTGTCCATTTCTTTAGTCTTTATTATGTTTGATATTGTTTATCCAACCTCCCAGATTTCATGACACTTCAGCAGTCCGTGGAGTCTTCCACACATCCGGTGTATAGAGACACATTTGCCACGTGCAAACTGGGTACAGCTCGGATAACCTTGGACAATGACAAAGCCGTCATTGTCACCGAGGAGTTTGCTGAGGCAGTTTGCAAGCTTCCACTGAACTTCCAGGATCTAATACCCTACATGCAGTTTATTGATCAGTGGGGAACGGTAGTTATTTGAATTCCTTATAACCAAATTATAATTTTATTTTGAACAAGACAATCTAAAATTGTTTCAAATCTAAAATTTCATTATGTTTAAAGAGATAATAATTACACTTTATTGACTAGAACAACACAAAATCGGTGCCTGTTATATAGCTCTATGCGGAAGGTTTCTTGATAAAGTTATGTAAAATAAAATAGTGAACTAATTTTCATTTGAAATTATCAGTTTAATTGTTTGTTGGAAAACCAGAACTAGTGATAAGCCAATTTTCTTTTAGGGGATCGTTACGGGAGTGACGTTGGGAACACTTTCACACGAAAGATATCGAACCAGCGTTAAGGAGGTGTTCAACGTTGCTAAGCAACAGGTAAATCCAATTCACATTTAAATTTATATAAACAACCCGCTAAAATCCTTGCTATATCTTTATACTTCACACACTTCTGTATATCATTATTTTAAATAAAAACGTCGAATTTAGACATGCAGTCTTTTTAAACTTTCTTTTACTTTATCGTGTTAGCGTAAAATATAAATATTATTTTAATAGAATCCAAGTATAATCCAACATGGCGGCTCCTACAACGGCTTCCCATCCTCTATAACAATCAACGCGACACAGTTTGGTATCAAAACAAACTTAGGAACTCTCACTTCCTCTTATACGGTTGGTACCCATACTCATCCTCAACCAGTCAACCTTCAGCTGGAGCCCGTCAGTGCAGCTCTAGACTTTAAGTATTGGAATCAAGTAAGTGATACATACTCTGTGATAACGAAATCTCTTCAATAAAGAAAGGTATACACAGAATTCTCTCTCTCTCTCTTTCTCTCTCTCTCTCTGTTTATTTACCTCAGTCCTTAAAAAAAGTCAAATTGATGTGTCCATTATGGAATTTAGTTAGGCCTTCGACGTTGTTCACCATGATAGGCTCTTGCATAAATTGTCTCATTACGGCATTAGAAACTTTATAGTGAATAACTGCATTCCTGGGTCACCAGATTCAGCAAGTTGTACTCAATGGAAATCTCTTTCATAAAGCACCAGTTCTATTAGCCTCCGTGGGGTCTCTTCTATTTTACCTGTGGAATTCTCTCCCACAAAATGTAGTTAGCGTCGACTCGGTCCTTTGAATTCAAGTCGGCGCTGGCTGTACGTACTTAAAATGCATCATAATTCTAATTTCTTCTGCTTTAATTTTTAACATACGCACACTCTTTTTCTTGCACCAAAACCATCGTAGATTATTCATGTTTCTCTAGGCCATGTTTAAACATATGGAATAATCGGGCCAGTTAATCTAGAGTCATTGATTTACAAAAGAAGGAACTACTGGTATGTCTTTTACGTCACTTGCTCTAAGGTGAACTATGATATTAAACCAATATACCAGGTGTTATACCTTCTGTAACTTCTTTTTTTATCAAAAAGTGTTTGTTTTATCTTTAGTGTTGGCAACGAGTATCTAGATGCTGGTGGAAAATTCAGTGGGATTCAAACATAAACTTATGGTTCTGAACCAGTTACTGATTGGTCAGTTTAAATCAGCAGGTTATACCGAGAATCGACGTACCTCTCATGATTTGTTTGTTGCAATTTTCAACATAATGGCGTTTTGAATGAAATTGTTTCCCTTTTATTTCAAAAGCACTAGTATTCAGTTGAGCGAAATAGGACTATTTTGGTCCTGAAAAGTATGAGATTATGTCGTATAGTTGCAGACTATGGGGTGTAGGGATTGTTTTGGTAATTTAGCACCAATGCGTGTTGCAGAACTTGCTCAGGTATAAGATAAGGAATCAGATATTCATTCAAAATACGTAGAACGTTATAGGAAGGGACATAGAACAAATGAAACTGATTTGTTATTTACGTATTTTTATGCAGCTTTAATTTTATTTCAGATTTTGGGGCATCTAGAAGCGAGGGGCACGTGCCCAGATCACCTTGATAACCATACACTAGCGCTCATACGGACAAACCTGAAAACGGCCCTGACACAATACGTCGGCTACCGGAATCAACTGTCGGGATATAAACATGCCCTGCTCAAGGGTAGGGATTTCTTTTTTTCAAAATGATGCTTGTGTTTTCTCCATTTTCGAATTTAAGTGCAGTTGACATAAATTTTAAGAAACCTTTACATTAAAAGTCACTCAAAAAAGATATTTTTTTCATTGTTCGTTAACAGTTAATTATCAGTACGACTCAAGCATTGTGTAATAGAAATACCCGTCTCTTCCCCCAGACTCCCTTCTCCATGTTCCGGTCACGTGGCCATACGGAACGTATACCCTGATGGAGCCAGTGTCCGGATGTCCAGGATCTGGCGCCACCTGGCGGACGGGGTCTCGTTTTTATGATACTGAAGATTCGGACTCGCACAATATTTATTCTGGGGGTGTGGAACAGACACTGAAAGGTAAGATATATATATATATATATTGTTGTCTTTCTTCAAGATGAAAAAAAAATAGATAAACAACCAAAATGATTTACAGTGCATTTTTTTTTCACTTGAAAAAGTAAGGCAAAATCGCAAATATCATACGTTGATTAGTTTTTTTTTCAAACTTCGAACTAATGCGGCAACAAATACATTTAAGTCCGCAATTTGCATCAGGTGCGTTTAAATAGATTTAAACATCATTTCGTAACTACCTAGGCTCATTAATTCAATGAAATCAGCAATCAAGATCATGACACCGTGGATACACTGAGTGTTTTAAAAAGTAAAATGATCTAAATGACAGGAATCAATGTCATGTTCCCCCTCACCCCCGGACCTAGAGACTTTCTCTGTAATTCTATGTGAAACCCTTGATTGTATTATTGTAATCGCCGATGATTGGTCGATGAATAAATTAGCATAAATTTCAGTATGGTTTCATGTGCTTGATTGCGGTTGAAGCACAGCATGCTGTTAGTTGGTCCCAAGTCATTATATGGTTTTCACATGTTCCTGCCAATGGAGGACGTGACTTCACGAGACTTCACACTGGTTCCCACCTTTTTAAGGTCACATACTATTTAGCGGGCGAACATATCACTACTCTTACATCCACCAAGTAACCATGCACGGCTTTAAATATTGAAAATATCAATATTCTCTCTGATACTGACATATACAGAAACAACATGTAATAATAATCCAATTTCAGGAAGTTTTTACTCAAACAATATGGAGACGCATTTTTGCACCAAAACCGCTACATCGACAACTTCAACGGACGGACATTGGCCCCGGGGAAACTTCTGTATCATGATGTACGGAGGGAACTGTCCAGCAGGTAAGAGAATGAAACCCTTGTAACAATAGAGTCATCCGTAAGTCTTGTAATCGTATCATTATTATACCTCATGTATTTTTTCTGTGTGTAAACTACAAGTACATATATAGATGCAATATTACCGTGTGACATTTTTACTGGTATACTCGTGTGCTGTACATGTAAAGTTTAATACACGTAACTTGTATTCTTCCATCTGTTTTGTTCAAACGTTCATTGAAATGCATTCAACTCAGGCCCTTGTCAATTTACAGACGAGAACAAGTAACAGTTTTTACAGAATATTTTTTTCGAAATTGTTATTACAGGTTTCACAAGCGGCTATGTATACTGGGACGATGAGGATTCAAACAACGGAAACCGAGTCAGTGGTGTACTCCCTACCGGAAGTTATAACGAAAACACCAAAATATACTACTGCTGCAGGTACATTCTTTTTGTTCCCTAACTAAACATTCTGAAAAATGATAAAGACTCAGGCTAGCCGAAACTCTGTTCAGATCGATTAGTCATAGCAGCTCTGACCTCTCCAGATTTTCTGTCAGTGTTATATCTCTTCCTTACATCCTGGTTCCTGGCTTAAAGACCTTCTCAGCGCATTGGGTTTTTTGCTCTTCTGCAAAACAATCCCATATTTCAACAATTTTAAAAAAGAGAAATGTGTCATTTAGATTTACATTAAAAACACAATCAATCCCTGTCTTCTCCTCTTTTATATTTTCGAACAAAAACGCAGATTTTTAAAGGCATCCAATACTGAATTGACAAAAGATCAGTTAGCTGAGTGATGTATCTCATCTGATTCACCTGAACCTTCTTAAGATCAGTTAGCTTAGTGATGTATCTCATCTGATCCACCTGAACCTTCTTAAGATCAGTTAGCTTAGTGATGTATCTCATCTGATCCACCTGAACCTTCTTCAGGTAATAATTGTTTCAGTTTGTAAACCCAACTACATATATCATCATGGTTGTTTTTTACCCTTAACAGGGCTGATGGTCCAGTTTCTACTGCAATCCTCTTACCACGTGATCGGCCATTCGTGCTTCTTCGGTTCGGAAACACGTGCCAGAGCGTGCTGGGCATGAAGAGTAGAGAGGTGTCCATCCGCTGGGATGACGAGGACTCATCCAACAAGGACTCGTTCAGTGGTGCCCATCCCCTTGACAACGGAGGCTCAAATGATCACTTGCTGCACTTCTGTTACTACACACCCTCGGGTTCCGGTCTGCCTCCCATTATAGGGTGATCTCTGGAGATGGAGGCAGTTTTGACCGTTATATAAGGCAAAATTAATAAACAATTAAAAAAAATAAACACATTGTGTAGTTGATATGTTTAATACCTAAAATATCTCAGACAGTCGTAAGCACCAATGCTCATTTGCGTGCCTCTTGCAGCGATTAAGGCTCCGACGTGGGCTGTGTATATTATCTTTACTTCAAATCTAATTGTAGTGAGTTAAATAACGTTAAAGATATATTTGACCGGTTTAGATAATTTTCACATGTTCTCCCATAAAGTTTAACTTCCTGCTTAAGACCACCTGTGAGATGGTACGGCCACACGAAACCGCTGGTCATGTAATGAACACACTCACGATAGCCCTTTTTAATCGATACGCACATTAATACAGCGAATAACACAACAAAATGAGTTTGAGACAGTGAAAGATAGCAACATTTGAAATGGAAAAGAGCTGAAACAGATAAGAAAAACTTTAACACTAACTAAATGAATTACAATATTTAAGAATTAAAATCATTAGAGGTAGAGCTAATTGGATTGAAAATAATAAAACATTTTTAAGTATTTTTTAAATTTATCTAAATCAAACTTCACAAAAATATTTCTTTTCTAGAAAAAGCAGATTATATCATCAGATTCTTATTTAATGATGAAAACTTCTAGTTATTACAAACAGTTAAATATGTAAGCACTGCTAGAAATTATCATAACATGAAACAAATAATATTACATGTGGAAGGCTATTTTACTGTTACGAATATAATAAAAGCAATGGTTGTGACGTTTTAACATCTAACTTCTTCAAAATAATTCGGAAAAAAACTTTGTAAATTTGTTGCTTAAAAGGGAACTTTCTCCCCATTATCTTAAACCAGGAACTATCATCTACATTCTGAAAGAGAACGGACCTATTTTCTTTTCAAATGTTATGTATGAATTAGCATCTGATAGAATAGCAAACAGATGAAGAACAGCATTCGGTGAGTTAATTTCCAAAGAAAAATTTGGTTTTATTCAGGGCAGACATTTAAGTGAAAATACCGGAATGTTATAGGATATTATGAACGTTGCGAAGACAGATGTTGAAGTGATGTATCTTTAATTCAATAAAAGTTGCGTTATTACGTAAGTAACGTATTACATGTACATTATTATCACAAAATACTGTATTGTTATATTAAGCAATATCAAAAACCTATCAGCATAAGTAAAAAGCATATATAAAAGTACATATTGATATAAATGGAATAACCGCATGATTGTCTAGTTTTTGGATACTGAATTTCGGATTTTATTTCTTTTAAGTGTTATATGAATATTTTAGACTAGATTTCAATTCTGCAAACGTGGGGCAAATTTCTTTTTTCTTTACATAGAAAAAATTATCTAATAAATTCTAAAAACAATAAATCCTATTCACGTGTACTTTTTTCTTACTATCATTTTCTTTCAAAAATATATAATCTTTCAAAATATATATATTTTTTATTTCCAACGAAGTTTTGATAAAACGGCATTCCAAGGATATATGTACAAGCGTTACTTCTATGTCATTACATTAAGTTCATAATGCATTTGACTACAAATTTCATCTTATGAAACAATGTATTTGTTGCCAGTTTATGTTTATTATTCTTTTTTGAAATCATTGTATATATGCATCAATTATAAATAGTTGATACAAGAATTCTTGTGTAATTATAGGTACAATGCAATAAAACAGTAACACGTGCATGATATTGTTAATTATTTTCTTTTCAAAAATCTATTCGAATATCTATTAATTTAAAACATTTTCCTCTGGAATTCACAATATATAATTTGACATTTTACCAATAAAATTTGTAATTAGAGCTAAAAAAATAACGTCGCCGTAATTCAAAGAGATGATACATATATATGTATATATAATTGATAATAGGCCAAAACTAAGCCTTAATTAAGCCAAAACCATAAGGATAAGAACAGATTTATGAAAAACCCTATTTGTCAAGTATAAAACCTTATTAATTTACTCGCAGGCTTATCAAACTTTATACAGCTTCTCATTAACGCCTCATTTCGATTGGAAATGCAACCCGTACCCCTGCTGAACATTTAAACTTATTTGCGGGTGATGTCATATATTTATGTCCCGAACATTGCTGCTGTCTACGTCATATATACTGATGAATTCGTCATTGATGAAATAATCATATCAAATGCAATCACTAATTGGATGTATAAGGCATAACTAAACTCTAAATTACAAAACTATACCAGTCGAGTGAAAAGTATGGAACGCCACAGCTGTTTTCAATGGAACACCACAGCTGTCTTATGTTTCACGTGCCGCTACAAGAAGTGTGCGGAGATCTGCTTCGGCTGTACCTTATCGCAGAAACAATAGTGTGTCCGTAGATAGAGTGGCGAGTAGGGTGAAATCTCATAACAATGAGCGTGAACCACCGCAGCAGTTGGGCACGTGCATAACAGGGATTGATCCGTCCTCCGGTCAACATGACGTGGGACAGTCGTCGCAAACCCCCGGTGTTCGTAGTTAACGGTGCACGGGGAAGGTGCAACTGCGATGCGTTTTATTAAATGTTCAGGGTTTAGTAACAAAAAGAACAAATAAACTCAAAAGTGAAGAATTGATAAAATTGTTTGAAAATAATGACATACTTTTATTTACTGAAAGTTGGACTGATGAGTTTTCTTCTCTTGATGTTGATAATTTTACATATTTCCATTTACACAGATCTCATAATAAAAAAAGATCATTTCTTACAAAATTGGAACAGTCGTCTCCAGAATTCAAGTCGTGCTATATTTTATAGATCAGTTTGTGAATTTAAACTTCAACCATACTTAAACATTTTGCAAAGTTCACAGTTCTTAAGAGTCATATCACAATTACGTATGTCATCACATAGGTTGGAAATAGAAGCTGATAGATGGACAAGGCCGATACGTACTCCTCCGGAATTAAGAAAATGTAAATTTTGTAATCAAGTTGAAGATGAGTACCATTTTGTTTTAGAATGCTCTCTTTATTTAACACTCAGGAAATTTTTGGAAAAGACCTAGTATGTTTAAACTTATTTTTATTTAAAAATTTTTTTAAATTATATTTTTGAATATAACATATTTTTCTATCTATGTATTTCATGTATTACGTTATTTTGACTGTTGATTGTACCTTCTCCACCCCCCCCCCCCCTCTCTCTCTCTCTCTCTCTCTCTCTCTCCTTTGTCATTATGTGATGTTTGATATTTAAACACTATCTTTGCTGTCTGTCTTGCTATGTATGTATATTGCATTTGTACCACTTGGGCAAGTATGCCTACTGGTTTAAATAAAATATTCTATTCTATTCCATAACTAAACTCTAAATTACAAAACTACCAGTCGAGTGAAAAGTATGGAACGCCACAGCTGTTTTCTATGGAACACCACAGCTGTCTTATGTTCGGCATTGATGCTTAGATTGGTCCATATATCATTTTGAGGGGTCGTGTTATCATCATGTGGGGTTGTTATGTCATAATGGAGGGTTGTAATATCATCATGTGAAGTTGTATGTCATCTTGTTGGGTTGTTATATCATCGTGTGGGTTTGTAATATCATCATGTATTGTTGTAATATTACCATTAGGCGTTGTAATGTCATTGTGTGAGGTTATAAAGACATCATGGGATGTAAATGTCATTATATGGCGTTGTCATCATGTGGGGTTGTTATGTTGTTATGCGTGTTAGTTAAACTATGGGGCTAAAATATCATTCTGTGGGGTTGATATGCCATTTTGGGTGGTGCAGTTATCCTTCTGTGATGTCCACTTGACTTGCTGTGTGGTGCAGTTGTCCTTCTGTGATGTCCAATTGACTTGCTGTGTGGTGCAGTTGTCCTTCTGTGATGATTACTTGACTTACTGTGTGGTGCAGTTGTTCTTCTGTTACGTCCACTTGACTTACTGTGTGGTGCAGTTGTTCTTCTGTTATGTCCACTTGATTTGCTGTCATGCTTGACAATATTTTCGTCAGTAACTTATAGAATACATTATATTTACTTCTTTTTAAAAAAACAACAACAACAACATTTTTTTGTTGTTGAGAATAAGAAAAAATTGCATAATTAGTTACAAGAAAAGGCGTTTCAAAGGATGTTTCTATCAAAGTAATATTTTCAACATATTTTATCAAAAATTGTAAAATACAATGTATTTTATAAGTTATGGGCAATAATATTGTCAAGCATACATGGAATATACAAAACGAGCATGAATTCTCCAGTGTGCCAGCATAAAAATGTATACAAAAATTAACCTAAAGCACAATAAGTATATATATATATATATAGCATAAAAAGTAAAGGAGATATTTTCTTTATCATTTCAGATGAAAGCACTGATAAAAGAACATTCTGAAAAAGTAAAAGTAAAATACATAACATGTTTGCTTTTTTAAATAAAACTGCATTTTTAATTGAGAATTGGCTAAAAGTACTACTAGAATGTGAATTTTAGCAACTTCAAAAGTTGGCAAATTTACTTTTATATTGTCTAACACAAAGGAATCTTAAGATTTGGGTCGTCCTTTTAACATCCAGCGCAAAATAAATGAAAATAAGAAAACAATGAAATAAGGAAATGACGAACAAGGTATCGTCATATCGTAACATATCGGACTTCATCCGAACAGTACATCGGACCTCATCCGTGTATGTATGACAATGCAACCCCATATGATAACATTACAACCTTACATGATAATATTTCAACCCCACAGTATGATATTACAACCCAACAAGATGACATACCATTTTCACATGATGATATATCAACCCTACATTATGACATAACAACCCCACATGAAGATAACACGACCCCTCAAAATGCTATATGGACCCATCTTAACATTAATGCCGAACATAAGACAGCTGTGGCGCTCCACAGAAAATGCTATATCGGCAATGGGACAAATCAACGAGTGCACTATTTTCGTATAAAATCGTATGTTCAAAGGCTAAAAATACAAACGAACGGAGAGGCTTCGATATACGGTGGCTACGCAGGAATAAAAAACGAACAAATAAAAAAAACTGCTTAGATATGTCTCGTATCACGGTCAAATGCATGGTGTCGCGGGAATTCGAACGTCTGATTTCTTGGTCGGACTTGTCCCTATAGATATGTCATAGTTTTGTTTGTTGGTTGGGTTTAACGTCCCACCGACAGTACATGATAGTGTTACGAAAAGGAAAAAAACTGTTATTAAAGGAAAATGGTAAGTTATTAATTATATCAATTAACATATTATAATGACGTTAACTTTAAAACGGAATGACTATTTGTTATAAATACTAAAAATATTAAAAAGAAAAAAACTTATTATTATTCATGATCTATAATGTATAACTTACATGTATAAACTATATTTAGGTATGATGAAAAACAGCAGTCAGTATCAATTGACTAAAACATTTAAACATTTTCGTTACAGGTATATACGTTGTACAAAACTAACTGTATTCCAGCCGTAAACGGTCATAAGAATGAAATAATATTGTTATTATTGCAAACTCCCTTAATTTTTAGAGACTTCGTTATTTAAAATAAATAAACATTTCACCACAGGCTCTTTCTACAAATCCTATTGTTGTGTCGTTATCCATATTTTGGAATAATGAATGAAAATATTTTGAAGTCATTTTTAAAACGATCCAAAATACCATGTTTACATCGTTCCTACACACACACACACACACACACATACACACACACACACACACACACACACGGTATGTCGGAATTATGGTTATTTAACGTAAGAAAGTTTAAAACGTTTATGATTTTGTAAGATCAAAATATTTCTTTTTAGGTAACACGCATTCTGAAAACACCATATTTTCTGTTACTTTAAAGTACATATTATTAAAAGTCAAGGGCAAAAGGGCAAACTCGAAAGTAAATGAGACAACCCAAGGTTGATATGATCTTTTGTATAAAGCATTTAAAAAAAAGAAACAGCAATGAAGACATTTTCCTCAGTGACATTTGTAACATGATTTTGGTGAACACATATATCACACAGTTTTTAGACTGCGGCGACTCGCCGTTTTTAGTAGTTGGAAATCCAAATCAGGCCTTGCTGATCGGCAAATTTAACTGTACCTCTCCGCGCTAAGTGCGTATCCATGCAATGCGATTCTGCACTAACGAATACGAGTGGAATATGTTACACAGACGTTTTAATCATAACTATAAATGGTTTTAATGTGTTATTGTTCGTTAACATGTATTCTTTTACCATTATTTTATACTGGAAACATCCATTTTAAGCGTGAACAAAATATCCGTGATATTTATTAATCAGAACAGCAACCCATTTTACATACATGAAGATCAACTCCTGTAAAAAGTAGCGCTTCGCATTAGAAACTCCAATGTATGTAATTTACCTTAAGTAATTCATACGTATTTTACATGATGGCGAGTTAGGCTCCTCCCAGAGCATTTCTTAACTTTGAAATAAAAAAGGCAAACAAAGGTCTTAAATAATCAAAAACCTTGCCAATTTCTAGAAATACTCAACAACAGATAGAATGTATACATCAAGTTCACTAGTACTGAAGAAAGGGAATGACCTACTTAGGTATGAAACTTATGAATGAAATCAGGTTCATGATTTTTACGCCGGATTATTATGAAACAAACAGAGAGCGAGTTCAACTGACCCACTAGCAACTGTATTTGCAGGAAAGCATGTACAGCTTTAAGCGTCATAAATCATTTGCCTCTTTTGCTTCAATCACTACTGAAACGCTGCGTTTAGAATTAAAACTATTTCATGTTAATCCCGCCGCCGTCTCGCAGCGCATTGAAAGCTTTGATCTTCATTTACAAGGCGAGTCTGAGTCAGTTATATTAAAAATATGATGAAAAGTCTATATATCGTTTCAGAATAATGGGTATGTATTGATAAAAAAAAATAAAAATCGGTACATACTTTTTATGTCACCTGCTGTTAGCAGAGGTGACAATTAGGGATCACTTTTCCATCGTCCGTCTGTTCTTTTTTTTTTCCGTCACGCATCAGCTGGTGACACACGGGTTCCAAAGAACACTCTTGTGATTTTCCTTCCGGAACTGACCGCATGCGTTCCGAATTTATTTTCAATGGGACGCTACTCTGGTCTGTAAGTCGAAAAAATAAAACTGAGTAGATCGAATAATTTTCGTAGTTTGACGGAGCTAATGGGTGGGTATCCTTAAACTTTTAGATGAAATTTATGAAGGAATACAATTATGATTGAGACTCATCCTTCTTGGTGATTCCTGGTTTGGACATATATCTAGAACTTTTAGGAAGGTTTGAAAGATTATTGTCTATACCATGAATCGTTCCTTAATCCTCGGATTTTGAGCTAGTTGATAATATACGGTGTACTATTTTCAAAAAGGGCAAATTTATTGCGGTATTGTGTGTTTTGCTTGCCAAGGTAGCACTTTTTTACATAAGCATCTGTCTTTTTTTCATCTTTTAATCTTTGTTGCAATTAGCCTTTATTCAAATAATTTCTAGGTTGCGGTATATTTGACAAAGGTAAGTTATGACACAAGAATGAAACTTGATCAGAATGAGAGAAGATACTGTATTTGATTGCACATGCGTGTTTTTATCGCAGGGATGCACGCGGACAGCTGTCCGTTACTTTACACTTGTGTTGGTTTCATGGATGACCAGGATCGAGGCAGATTACCAATGCTTGTGCAACTATGACGTAGAAAGGGCGGTGTTCCCAACTCCCAACACCCACGGGACGCCAATTGGCTATCTGTACGAGTTTGATTGTAAACCGGATATTACAGAGCATAGTAACCATAACAACCAGTTTGTTGAAGTAATGTTTGAGAAACAAGTACGTAACAAATATTAAATTCGATTTTATTTGTTTCCGATCCTTACAAATAACATACAATATGTGAGACACATTATACTTTACAATATTCCAGAAATATTATCTTGCTATGCTAAATAAAGATGAATCATGACAGCATGGTCCTCCTTATGCCCACATTCGGTTCTGTGGGCGAGTAATAAAAGTAAAAGGCAGGGTTTCGACCAAATGGTTTCGACTCAAAGTATTCGTACATGATGTAGTTACATAAATACCCATTATTTCAGCCTATCATTCTTTATAGCAACACAATTATTATGTTTACACATATACAAGTCTATAGTTTTTTTATCATTTTTTTTTCTCACCCCTAACAAGCGTTATCAGGTTAAACCTTACCTTACTGACATGTTCATGTATCTTGAAATGTATCTTTAAATGTTAGGGTAACATCGTCTTGTGGTACTGCTATCCATTTAGTTTCATCTACAATTTGCATGTCATAATTGCCTGAAAAGAAAATTATATAACCAACTGCTACAAGCTTGTTGTATAACCTGTTGTTAATAATGTAATATTGGGATACTTGAATATTTGAGTTTACCGTAGCTTGACAGTATTTCAGTCATATAGCGACGTCCAGCTAATTACAGGTGGAGGAAGACCCCGAATGCACAGAAGCATCCGGGTAGAACCACCGACCTACCGCAAGCCATCTGGAAGGCAATATTGGAAGAATCAAGCTTGTTGTATAACCTACTGTTAATAACATGATATTGGGAGAATCATGCTTGTTGTATAACCTGTTGTTAATAACATGATGTTGGGAGAATCAAGCTTGTTGTATAACCTGGTGTTAATAATATTGTTGTATAACCTGTTGTTAATAATATAATATTGGGAGAATCAAGCTTGTTGTTTAACCTGTTGTTAATAATATAATATTGGGAGAATCAAGCTTGTTGTTTAACCTGTTGTTAATAATATAATATTGGGAGAATCAAGCTTGTTGTATAACCTGTTGTTAACAATATAATATTGGGAGAACCAAGCTTGTTGAATAACCTGTTGTTAATAATATAATATTGGGAGAACCAAGCTTGTTGTTTAACCTGTTGTTAATAATTTAATATTGGGAGAATCATGCTTGTTGTTTAACCTGTTGTTAATAATATAATATTGGGAGAATCATGCTTTTTGTTTAACCTGTTGTTAATAATATAATATTGGGAGAATCATGCTTGTTGTTTAACCTGTTGTTAATAATATAATATTGGGAGAATCAAGCTTGTTGTTTAACCTGTTGTTAATAATATAATATTGGGAGAATCAAGCTTGTTGTTTAACCTGTTGTTAATAATATAATATTGGGAGAATCATGCTTGTTGTATAACCTGTTGTTAATAATATAATATTGGGAGAGGGGGGGGGGTCACAGGGATATCTTAGTCACCTATGAAAATTACCACACCTGACAAAGTCCGAAATACCGCAAGTAAAAGTTTTGAACTTTTACCACAGCACTTCTAAAGAGTTTAATAATATATGACTCTTTATACTTAAATACCTATACAAATTATAAAAATAAACACCTTTTCTTCATGAATTTGATCTGAGTGATTAAGAAATAATGGTCAAAGAGAAAATAGAAGTGAAAACTCCCACTGCGACTTGACCCAACGATTCTCATTTCAAATTTTAGCACCTACACTTAGAGGCAATGCATTAGACTTTCTTAATTACCGTGTTGTAAGCAAAATAAAAAAATGCACGACACGTATTTCTTTAACCTAAAACATGAAATTGGTGGTAAATATTAGTGAGCTGCCACACTCTCTTCAATTTCAGCCTGGTTACGTTGAGCTGGGCGGTAATCAGGAGATACAGACATGCCAGGGGGAACCCTCCATTGACGACCTTAGTAAGTCTTTATTTCACATACTGCATTTATCCAGGTTCTCTATATCCCGTAAATAGATTTATATACATAAGTAGTTTTGCCCTTCTTTGAAAATACGTCTTGCTACATATTGTTGCACGTTATGAACTGCTATAATCGTCTCTCATCATATTGAACCCTTGATAACATAAGATCAGTATGTGTTTGTATCTTTTTTCCAGTCACAACTACTGTGAAACATGAGAACCACAAAACAACAGTACCTACAACAGCCACAACGCAGCCTACGACCACAACTCAGCCTACGACCACAACGCAGCCTACGACCACAACTCAGCCTACGACCACAACTCAGCCTACGACCACAACGCAGCCCACGACCACAACGCAGCCTACGACCACAACTCAGCCTACGACCACTACTCAGCCCACGACAACAACAATAGGTACTACACAGCCCTACATGATAAAAGGTAAAAAACACATGTTGTATAATGAATTAACTATTTGAAAACAATTGTAAAATCTCCTGATACTATAAAGTGGGAGACCACGGACATCTCGACAATTTTGTAGTAGAATAGACCATTTCACCAGAGGATCGGAAATACTCTATAATTATAATCCGTTGATTTAGAGTGACCAATCAGTGACTGGGGAAAATAATTAAAATGTACGTTAATTTCCCGTTGAACAATTTGTGAAATTTACTTCAACGTGTAGATTAGGTGTTCGAGAAGTGCTACGTCTCATTTCAGAGTCAAATGACCTACATGACGGCAGGTTATAGAAGCATAAGAATATGCGTGTTTAATGCTTTACTGAATTAGGAAAATAACATCATTATATGTTTGCATGATGATTGGTAAGTGGATTTAGGTCAGCGATTTATTGATTTAAATTGAGATAAAGATTTTGTAATTGTCTGACATTGCTTTCGATTAGGTAGAAGTTTCGACTGGTTCTGTGTTTTAGCGAACGTGACGGGCACCCCGCTACAGTTTGTGGGTATCGGCTACAACCTGCTGGACGGTAAGCCGGATGGAGGTACGACGGCGCCTCATAAGGACCCCGGGCTGTTGCTGAACCAGAGAATATTCCAGGTGCCTAGCAACCCGTGTCTCTGCACTTCCTCACTGATACGTTCTTGCTTTAATCTTTATTTTTTAATTTTAATTCTTTTTTTATTAAATTACGTAGATCAACAGTCTAACCTGGCATTAATTGCCGTGCTAATATCCTGTTTCACCAAGCCCCGATCTCACTACGATCGAAGTTTGGAACGCAGAGAGCGCAGAGGGAGCGCAGTTCGATATGCGACCGTAAATGAATGAGGTGTTATCACTAAGGATTCAGAGAGCGTGGCCAAATTTGAAGCGTGGGGGAAAAGCAGCGCGTACACGCGTATTTCGGCCGTGAAAATGACGGAATAACGTAACCAACGTGACTCGAGCGTAGGCTTGATTTTTGTGCGCGAAAAGAACGTTGAAACGACGCACTTAGATCGCAGTATTGTCGATGATGCCTAAAAGTGATCGGCGCTCTGTCAGATGTTTCAAGCGTGGGACAATCTGAAGATCAAAGCTTAGTGTTACGGGGGCCTAACAATATCCTAACTAACGCTCGCTTGGTAGGATCTGATGACATCGCAATAAAGGTCGACTCAAATTGACCTTTGATTAGCCAATCAAATCGTCGCCTTCAAAATTATTGGGTTTAACTTCGTGAAGTTAAAGGCAACGAACGGAAATTTTAATTCTGCGGATATCACCAAGGTATTCCGATTTTCCAATTCAAACGTTTGAACGCGCATTCTGATCGGACAATATCGATATCATTTTTGTATTAATATTCATGAGGTAAAGGTCGACTTGAGACGACCTTTCACTCGATGATGTCAAACCTTCAAAACTTTTTTTTTTTTTATGTTTTAAGTTGACGGAAGGAACAAATCATCATGCACAAGAAGCAACGTTCAATCACACCACTTCCTGTAAACAGTCAAACAATCAAGTGCTGCTTAACACCGGATATGCCTACCAGCGCTTACTTCTGGATTTCATCACAAACACAGGTAAGCAGTGTCATTTTTA
>CM037795.1:18473074-18523074 GCA_021229015.1 Solen grandis
TCTACGATTGTAGTTATTCTGGTAGTTTCCTTGACCCTCACGGTTTTCTGCAACACAGAAGTAATGACATGATATTTTCATAAAATAAACAAAAACAATTCTACTACATTTTATCGATTTTTCTATACTTTAAAGAAAAAATTACAAAAAATAATGAAAATGTTTTTCCTTCCAGCTATATAAATTTTACTGCTAGATAGATTATTAGGTTTAAGCAAATTGCTCTAGACATTTCTTTCTTCAACAAGCCCTGAATGACAGAATTTTTTTTTACTTAGTTCTAAGGAGAATCAAACCCCCACCACTCAGAAGGTAACAAGTATATCTAGTTGTGTATACAATACTTGAATACTTGAAGCACTGTCACCATGACAACAACAGGCAGTGTTACTTACTATAATTGGACTGATAGTTTCCATGTCCTTCACGATTTTCTGAAGTTAAAGAGGCAGTTTGTTAGTAAAACTGGACAAAGGCATGAGGATCATATGCAATCAAAGGATAAAGCCATGAACCAGCAGAGGGCCAAAGGCAAAAAAGTACATTCATCTTTGATATGGAATAGAGAAAAATTATCTCAGACTCACATACACATGAGACAATTTATCTCTGACCCTCATCAACATTGACATGATACAATTTTTATCTCTGATTCTCATTGACATCAATATGATAAATTTATCTCTGACACTCATTTTCCATAGACATGATACAATTTGTCTCTTCAAAGAACAAAATGGCCATGAAGAAAAGGACAATAAATCCTTGATGTGAGAAATAAGCTCTAACCACATGAACATGAAGAAATCAATTGCATGCACACATGGACCTGAGAATATTTACACTAATATTTAAATGATCATAAGGAAATAATCCATTTATAAAATTCTTGAATAGAATGAGCCCTTGGAGCCAGTAATAGTTTAGAGAGTCCTACTCAATCTTGGGTTTCAAACCAAAAACCTTGGACAACAAGTCCAAAATTGTCTATTTTAATATTTTTTTGTATAAAAAAAAAAAAAACATTCATTAAAAGGTATAATATGGTAGTGGATGAACAACACTGCCAGACAACACCAGGAGTATGGTTACCATGACAACAATAGGCAGTGTTACTTACTATAATTGGACTGGTAGTTTCCATGTCCTTCACGATTTTCTGAAGTTGAAGAGGCAGTTTGTTAGTATAGATGGACGCAGGCCCATGCGTGAAGTCCAAACATGGACTTCCATGGGAAAAGCCATGATACCACATAGCCAAAGGTAAGACATTCACATGGAGAGGAGGAAATGCATCTCTAAATCTTATGGGCATGAGAAAATGTACCATATTACTAAATCACATGCAGATGAGGAAATGTATCTCTAACCAAACAGAAAAGAGGAAATCAACTCTTGATCAAACAGGCAAAGAAAATTCAATCCACAAACCTCTGAAATGCAAAGCAATTGACTATAAACCTCATGGATAGGACGACACAATCTCCAACCCACATGGACATGAGGAGAGAATAAGTATAAGGACATTGTCTCTAATCCAAACTTACCAGTAAAATACATGGACCAGAGGATACCAGACTATCAACTAAGAGGGCATGATGATGTTGCACTATTTATCACTAGAATCAACTACATGAACATGATGATACTGGACATTAAACTTCATGAAAATGGAAATATTAAACCATCTAGATGAACATAAGGATATTGGACAATCAACTACAGGAACATGGAAATATTAAACCATCTAGATGAACATAAGGAAATTGGACAATCAACTACAGGAACATGGAAATATTAAACCATCTAGATGAACATAAGGATATTGGACAATCAACTACAGGAACATGGTAATATTGGACAATCAACTACATGAACATGGAAATATTAAACCATCTAGATGAACATAAGGATATTGGACAATCAACTACAGGAACATGGAAATATTAAACCATCTAGATGAACATAAGGATATTGGACAATCAACTACAGGCACATGGAAATATTAAACCATCTAGATGAACATAAGGATATTGGACAATCAACTACAGGAACATGGAAATATTAAACCATCTAGATGAACATAAGGATATTGGACAATCAACTACAGGAACATGGAAATATTAAACCATCTAGATGAACATAAGGATATTGGACAATCAACTACAGGAACATGGAAATATTAAACCATCTAGATGAACATAAGGATATTGGACAATTCAACTACAGGAACATGGAAATATTAACCATCTAGATGAACATAAGGATATTGGACAATCAACTACAGGAACATGGAAATATTAAACCATCTAGATGAACATAAAGATATTGGACAATCAACTACATGAACATGGAAATATTAAACCATCTAGATGAACATAAGGATATTGGACAATAAACTACAGGAACATGGAAATATTAAACCATCTAGATGAACATAAGGATATTGGACAATCAACTACAGGAACATGGAAATATTAAACCATCTAGATGAACATAAGGATATTGGACAATAACACAGACATAAAATAAATTAAATCATGTGATGAAATGAAACTCACTACAGGAATATGAAAATATGAAACAATCATCATGTGGATACTGGTCTAATTGTTTGACTAATCAAAACAGGGCTCTCAACTGACTATCAACTACATTAACAAAAGGATATTTGATTATCAGCTAATGTGCTATCAACCACATAGTCATGAAAGAATCTTATACCCAAATAAGAACTCAACCCAAAACCCTCGGATTTGTTATCTTGATAATATGTAACAGACATATGGAGTACAGCATATACAAAATCAATGGCAGCACTGTTACTATGACAACAAAAGGCAGTTTTACTTACTGTAGTTGGATTGGTAGTTTCCATCACGATTTTCTGAAGTTAAAAAAGCAGTTTTTTAGTAAAGATGAACACAGGACCAAATGTGAAGTTACAACAATGACTTCCCTGTGCAAATCATGGACAAGAAACCACATGGAAAACTACAAGGACATGAGAAAATGTATCTCTAAACCACATGGATAAGAGGAAATTTATCTCAAAACTACATGTGCATGAGAAAATGTATCTCTCTAAACAACATGGAGAAGAGGAAATATATCTCTAAACAACATGGAGAAGAGGAAATATTTCTCTAAACCACATGGAAAAAAGGAAATATATCTCTAAACTACATGGAGAAGAGGAAATATATCTCTAAACAACATGGAGAAGAGGAAATATATCTCTAAACTACATGGAGAAGAGGAAATATATCTCTAAACAACATGGAGAAGAGGAAATATATCTCTAAACTACATGGAAAAGAGGAAATTCAACTCTAAACTACATGAGCATGTATTTCTAAACCACAGTGAGAATGCAGAATAGGAAATTTATCTCTACATCACATGGAGAAAAGAAAATGTATTTCTAAACCACATGGAGAAGAGGAAATATATCCTTTTCTATAATGAATATAAACAAGAGGCCCATGAGGCCCTAAATCGCTCACCTGAGATAAATTAAGCTTGACCCAAGGAACATCTGTACCAATTTATTTTAAAATCTGGCCAGTAGTTTTGAAGAAGATGATTTTTAAAGTTTTCATTTTTTTTTCTTTTTGTTGCCATGGCAACCAGAGTTCTACATGGATCAAGTTTATTTTAGCAACTTTTGTGAAGGTTGACCCAAGGATCATCCCTGCCAAGTTTAATCAAATTCTGTCCAGTGGTTTCAGAGGAGATGTTGTTTAAAGGTTTCTCTATATACATATAAGGCAAATAAGCCCCGCCCCTGGCGGCCATGTTTTTTTACGGATCGGAATAATTTTAGCAACTTTGGTAGAGGTTGACCTAAGGAACATCTGTACCAATTTATTTTAAAATCTGGCCAGTAGTTTTGAAGAAGATGATTTTTAAAGTTTTCATATTTTTTTTTCTTTTTGTTGCCATGGCAACCAGAGTTCTACATGGATCAAGTTTATTTTAGCAACTTTTGTGAAGGTTGACCCAAGGATCATCCCTGCCAAGTTTAATCAAATTCTGTCCAGTGGTTTCAGAGGAGATGTTGTTTAAAGGTTTCTCTATATACATATAAGGCAAATAAGCCCCGCCCCTGGCGGCCATGTTCTTTTAAGGATCGGAATAATTTTAGCAACTTTGGTAGAGGTTGACCCAAGGAACATCTGTACCAATTTATTTTAAAATCTGGCCAGTAGTTTTGAAGAAGATGATTTTTAAAGTTTTCATTTTTTTTCTCTTTTTGTTGCCATGGCAACCAGAGTTCTTCATGGATCAACTTTATTTTAGCAACTTTTGTAGAGCCTCACCCAAGGAACATTCCTGCCAAGTTTCATTAAATTCTGTCCAGCGGTTTCAGAGGAGATGTCGTTTAAAGCAAATTGTTGACGACGGACGACTGACGACGCACGACGCCGGACGAAGGGCGATCACAAAAGCTCACCTTGAGCACTTTGTGCTCAGGTGAGCTAAAAATCAATAAAACACATGGGCTGGGGATATTGGGCTATTAACTGCAAGGAAATGAGGATGTATCTGAGAATTATAATGAGGACTGAAGGATATTGGACTATCTATAATGAGGACATTGGACTATCAATAACAAGGGCATGAGGACATGGACTATTTATAATAAGGGCATGAGGATATTTGACTATTAATAACAAGGACATGAGGAAAATGGACTATCAATAACAAGGGCATGAGGAAATTGTACAATTAATAATGAGGGCATGAGAATACTGGACAATTAAGACACTGAACCAGGGTTCCCTTTCATGTACATATATATGTGAATCACAAAGAAATACAGAACAAGAGGGCCATGATGGCCCTGAATCGCTCACCTGAGTACCATTGCTTCAACTGATGTCAAGGTTTTTAAACAGACAAGGATTCTGATATAACTTAATCTAAAACATTTTACCCCTGACAATACTACACACCAAATATCTAAGCAATGGGCCATATGGTTTCAGAGAAGACTTGGGTGCAGGGTCATTTATCACCGTAGGGCCAAGACTTTGAAAATCTTTGTAATGAACCATTAGATGCTACTACATACCAAAAATCTTAGCTCTAGGCCTTATTGATTCATAGAAGATTTTTTAAGATTTTCCTATTTAACTCTATGTAAAACAAGTGACCCCTGGTGTGGGGTCATTTATCACCATTGGGCTATGATTTGTACAATCTTGGTAGTGGCCCATAAGATGATGCTACATACCAAATATCTAAGCTCTAGGCCTTATGGATTGATAGAAGAAGATTTTTTAAGATTTTCCTATATAACTCTGTGTAAAACAAGTGACCCCTGGTGCGGGGTCATTTATCACCATAGGGCTATGATTTGTACAATCTTGGTAGTGGCCCATAAGATGATGCTTCATACCAAATATCTAACCTCTAGGCCTTATGCATTCATGGAAGAAGATTTTTTAAGATTTTCCTATATAACTCTATGTAAAACAAGTGACCCCTGGTGCGGGGTCATTTATCACCATAGGGCTATGATTTGTACAATCTTGGTAGTGGCCCATAAGATGATGCTCATACCAAATATCTAAGCTCTAGGCCTTATGATTATGAAGAAGATTTTTTAAGATTTTTCTATATAACTCTATGTAAAACAAGTGACCCCTGGTGCGGGGTCATTTATCACCATAGGGCTATGATTTGTACAATCTTGGTAGTGGCCCATAAGATGATGCTACATACCAAATATCTAAGCTCTAGGCCTTATGGATTCATAGAAGAAGATTTTTTAAGATTTTTCTATATAACTCTATGTAAAACAAGTGACCCCTGGTGCGGGGTCATTTATCACCATAGGGCTATGATTTATACAATCTTGGTAGTGGCCCATAAGATGATGCTACATACCAAATATCTAAGCTCTAGGCCTTGCAGTTTTGCAGAAGAAGATTTTCAAAGTTTGCATTTTTAAAATCTATTTTTAGCTCCTGTGACCTAATTATGCAATGGACCAGAACCATTTATACAACTTTAGTAGAGCTTCATCCAAGGAACATTCCTGCAAAATATTTTTCAAATTGGCCAAGCCGTTTAGGAGGAGATGTTGTTTGAAGCAATTGTTGACGCCGGACGCACGCACGGACGCACGCACGCACAGATGCACGGACGCCGGACAAAAGGCGATCAGAAAAGCTCACCTTGAGCACGTTGTGCTCATGTGAGCTAAAAAAACATGCATTAGAATAAACAACTATTCACATGCAAATATGAAATAAATTGGTACTGATTTTGTCTTGTACCCCCAAAACGCATGTAGCCCCAGAAACAAAAGTCAGTAGGAACCCAGAGCCAGAATTATATATCATTATAGATATAAACCCAACTGGGGATTCAGCCAACAACCCTCAGTTTTAAGGTCTTGTCTTACAATTATCCTGATTGTAATACTGTAAACACCAATGTATAGTGAGCACTAAAGGTTTGAGGTTCAAAACCTTGGAAAAATCTTTTTTCCTTCTATAATGTGCACCCCTTCTTCATACATTGAGGAGGCGGCCATTTTGTTTGTCCTCCTGTTTTGTGAACGTTCGCTTGCACTACAGGTCAGGATCGGCCCATGTATATATTTCACAATTATATGATAAATATAACACACAATTTACGGTAAATATATACAATACCTGAATGTGCACTCCACTGGGAATTCATGCAGTCATCATTCATATCAAGTTTAATGAAAACTGGGACAAAAAAGTAGGCCTCTAGAGTGTTCACAAGATTTTTTTAAGATTTGACCTGGTGACCTAGTTTTTGACCCCACATGACCCAATTTCAAACTCATCCGAGATATCATGTAGACAAACATCCTGACCAAGTTTCATGAACATTGGGCCAAAACTGAGGCCTGTAGAGTGTTCACAAGGTTTTTCTAAGATTTGACCTGGTGACCTAGTTCATTACCCATTTTCGAACTCATCCAAGATATCATGAAGACAAACACTCTGACCAAGTTTCATGAAGATTGGCCCAATACTGTGGCCTCTAGAGTGTTCACATTGCTGGCGACGGACAACGCACGACGGACAAAAGGCGATCACAAAAGCTCACCTGAGCACAAGTGCTCAGGTGAGCTAAAAACCGATTCTCATGTATTGTCCTCATCCCTTCTCCGAATCAAAGTCTCAGAAATGCTCACTATACATAAGTGTTTAGGTATGAATATCATCTTGTGCATATATAACACTGCCAGACAATATTAGTAGCATTGTTACCATGACAACAATAGGCAGTGTTACTTACTATAATTGGACTGGTAGTTTCCATGTCCCTCACGATTTTCTGAAGTTGAAGAGGCAGTGTGTTAGTATAGATGGACGCAGGCCCATGTGTGAAGTGGGGAAAAAAAAACAAATCCAAGAAACCACATGGGCCTGAAATTTTTTTTCTCTAACCACATGGACAGGAGAAAATTTCTCTCTTAACAAAATTACCACGAAACACTGACAACCTATTATCCCTGTGTAGCTATAGTATAGTCAGTATGTCAATATGATTGGACAGATTAATTCAAACTGGCTTACAAGATTATACAATAGCTACTGGAATAATATGTAGTCAATGGCTGACCTGGTCTACACAAAATAAAACAAGGGTTTGTTTGCAATACTGGTTCTGAGCAGTGGATTTAGCCATGAATGGAGAAGTCATCACTTACATTTACACTGCAAAAAAAAAATGTAAAAGCACATACATCTCTAAACAGTGGAAAAGTCCCAAAGGTGAAAAAGCCTACATAACAATGTGGGGTGCTTGAGGTAAGAATTAAGGTGCAAAAATATGACAGTAGTCCATGCTAAAATTAAAGTCATGTCCATCATCAAAGACTTTGCACGCAGATGCAGCAAACGATGTCAAAGGCAAAGCAACACTTTCATTTTTTTTATTTTTTTTTTTGCTTTTGGGAACCAATAAGCTAATAATCAGATAAATCGGATATACTTACTCCAATTCTGCTGATTCTGCTGGTATCCTTGCTGCTGTTGATTATCTGCAAAATATAGGTAAGGGTCAACTTATGGTAAATGTCAAGGTCATGTAGGGGTAATTAAGAGCTGCTAGTGTTAACCTTTCCTGCAGAAGAAAAACACAAGAAAATTTCCTTGAAATCTACAATGTATTTCCACAAAAAAAATGATAATGATCTGGAAAAAAACAACATATTTTGTGTGTGTTTATCATGGGCCTAACAGCTCATTCTTTCTTTTTGATATCCTTAATTTAAGACTAGTTCCTTGAATATTTTTCAATTTATCTGTAACTGAATGTCCCATTTTACTAAGAATACTATGTTTAATAAAATACCATGCTTTAAAATGATGAAAATTAAAACTTTTTTAACCCTTTCCCTCATGGAGGAAACCATGAAAAGACCTATGCAAACAGCATAAAACCAGATCAGCCTGCGAGTAACTCGCAGGCTGATCAGGTTTTATGCTGTTTGCTGCTCCTCAGTGGTCTGGAAATGAGGACTTTATAATTAAATTTGGTAAGGTTTAACTGCAGTTTTCTGCAGATCAGGCTTTATGTGGTACCTATTGAGTGCGTCAAAATGAGTCTATATGAGGGAAAGGGTTTAAACACTTAAAAAAAAAAAAAAAACCCTCTATAAATATCAATATAGGTGATTAATACCCCTACACCTTGTCTTCAGGTAATGTGAGTGTAGGATGGGACGGGATGGGACCCATGGAGTACGAGTCCTATATAGCCCACACTTCAGTGAAGCAGACATATAATCAGCTACATGACTTTGTAGCTAGAATAGCTAGGTCAAAAGGTCAATGTTATATATTTGTGCCTATGACAGTTCTAACCACATTGTTAAATTTTAGATATTTCATATATATATTTCCTACCACATTTATAATTTTTTTTTTTTTAAGGAAGTCAGTTTCCCAATTGTGTGATATGGTATATATATTTAGTGACAATCTGAAATACCATTAATTAAAATTGTATACCTTAACTGCCATGTCATACAGTATAGAATGATTATTAAAAAAACAGAAAAAAAAGAGAAAAAAAAAAACTTTTAAGATCTTAAAATTACTCAGACAATGTTTTTGTCATCAAAATGTAGTATGCATAAACATATTTCCCAATTAAACAAAATATAGACAGTTTATCAATTGAACTGGTGAACCTTCTCCAAGATCTGGTCAACCACAACCACAAGGGATAAAAGACTCTCCATACCTTACAAGCTGGACACCACACATTATCATCAACAATTTCTATTTCAGGTTTATAATTTTGAATAAAAAATATTTTTAATTTGTAAATTAAGTGCTGACTACAAATTGTTCCACTTCCTTCTATATCTATATGCATTTAGAATAGATTCTTAATGCTATGAAAGCATTTACTTCCATTGCCTAGTAACAGAAGATGAAAACATGAAAAGATGAAAAACATTTATCATCATATGATTCTTAAAGCTATGAAATTATTTATTTCCATTGCCTAGCAGCCAACAATAAAATGCATTAATTACCCTACAATTCTTAAAGCTATGAAATTATTAATTTCTGTTGCCCTGTAACCATAACCATAACATAAAGAGCATTTATTACCCATAAATTCTTAATACTATGAAAAAATTATTTTCCTTGCCTATACACAATAACAAGAAAAACAGCAACATAACATGTAACACTAAAATAAACCCATTACCACTTAGATACACAGGGAAAGTTCTGTCCTATAGAAAATCATGAGGAAAAATCTCATGGCCAAAACTTGACCATGTCCTGATTTCTTTAACCCTTTCCCTCATATAGACTCATTTTAACCCTTTCCCTCATATAGACTCATTTTAACCCTTTCCCTCATATAGACTCATTTTGACGCACTCAATAGGTACCACATAAAGCCTGATCTGCAGAAAACCACAGTTAAACATTACCATATTTAATTACAAAATCCTCATTTCCAGACCACTGAGGAGCAGCGAACAGCATAAAACCTGATCAGCCTGCGAGTTACTTGCAGGCTGATCTGGTTTTATGCTGTTCGCATAGGCCTTTTCATGGTTTCCTCTATGAGGGAAAGGGTTAAACAAGTATTTGGCCATTTTTTGTTGTTTTGTTGTTGTAGTTTTTCCCAATAATAGCTCTAAAATGGTAGTGGGTTTACAAATTCAATGCCTGAAATCAGCAGGGTCAGAGTTATATTCAACTCACCGACATTTACTGATAGCGTTAGTCATAAAACAACTGGAGCTGTTAGTCAAACATGAACATTAGTACAAGAGTAGAACAATGCAACAAAATCACTGAAACTGAAAAAAAAGAACCATCTAACAGAAGTACCATAAACCTTTGTTTACATTAATTCCTTAAAACAAAATGTACTCTGAAACAAAGTCATATGAGTCAACATTAAAAATAAACTCTGCCTTTATCATATCTAATAAGAATAATAACTTAAAAAAAAAAAAAAAAAAAAAAAAAAAATCAAAATAAATAAAATTGTTTCATAACATTTCATGCCATGGTCCAGTGACTTAACATGACTAAGGTCTAACAGTTGAGGGATTGAACCCTGATGGGGCATAGAATTTTATGACCTTCCCAGACGCCAAGAAATGGTCCAACCCAGGACCCGTTAAGAGTGTTCAATAAAAGTTGTTTGAACTTGCTTCCCAAACAATGCAAAACAAGTTTAAATTCAAAGTTGAAAGAATGAGGAAAACATATTCCTCCTTTTTGCATGTTAGTGAAAATGTGTAAACATAAAACAGGCCCAATATTCTTCTAAAATCATTAGCAAGGCCCAATATTCTTCTAAAGTCATTAGCCTTAGCAAAGTGTGTGCAACAGATTTGTTACAAGATACAATCTGTAAATACTTGTTGACGACAGTGTTATTAAAATGCATAAATAAGAAAAAGACTTTTACTTAAGAAAATTCAATTTCTTTTACAATTAACCAATTTGCATACTCTGATTATCTGTGTCAATTTTCTGATATTTTCCATAGCCCTGTTGTGTGTCTCCATTAACGAAATACGAGTGCACAAATTGATGAAGTAGCAGATAAACAATTTGTGATTGGTCAACAATTTTTCAAATTATTTCTGATTACTGACTGTATTCTGAATTACTCGTCAATGTAAAATGACTCAACAAATTATCACATGACAGCTTTAAGACTTGGCAAAAATACTACATATATCAGATATCCAGAACTACAACTAATCAAATTTAAGAGGATTTTCTTCAATGAGTGGCTCACTTGACTTCACAAAAATATATCAGAACACCTGACAAATGCCCTCTGTTAATAAATTTTAGTATTTTCCCAACAACAAAATATTAAAATACTTCCATATATATATATTCTAAAACTAAATTTTGAATTGCACAATCTAATTAAGAAAATTATCATATTTAAAACTAAAAGTATTGAGAAAAAAAAAAAACATAACAGTTGAAAAAATCTGGAAAGTTTTCTCAATCCTTTAAAAACATAGTTTTGAATATCATTATCTGATTAATAACTCTCATATTTAGACATGTTCAGCAATTATGATTGTATAACTTTGATGTTGTTTTACATTCAAATAAAACATGCAAATTGCAGAGGCATATTTCTAGCTAACTACCCATAACATAATCAACTCAATTTATTACTCAATTACTTAATTTCCATCTGCTCAATTATTTTAAGATGAAAAAAAATCTGAAAAACATCTACATGTACTGCAAATTGGTTAACCCTTTCCCTCATATAGACTCATTTTGACCCACTCAATAGGTACCACATAAAGCCTGATCTGCAGAAAACCACAGTTAAACCTTACCAAATTTAATTACAAAATACTCATTTCCAGACCACTGAGGAGCAGCGAACAGCATAAAACCTGATCAGCCTGCGAGTTACTCGCAGGCTGATCTGGTTTTATGCTGTTCGCATAGGACTTTTCATGGTTTCCTCTATGAGGGAAAGGGTTAAATGACTCCCAAAAGCTTTTCAACACTTTTCTCAGTAAGACTTCAAAGAACTGGCCAAACAAAATATGATGAAATTAAAGAGATTGTCTAAAGTGTCCTGACTTCCATCTTTTTTCAGGTTGACTGTTTCGACAGAATAAATTTTCACAAATATTGTTTGAAGCAATTGCTTTGGCCAGCAGCTTGTTCATATTGAGAACATTGCTAAAGCCCTATAAACTTAATGATCACATATCAAATACTTGATAAAACAGCTATTAGACGTAACTACTTCTAAGAACTCCAAATAAAGTTACTTACTTCCCCCCTTGTTAAAGAAGAAGTTGCCTTGTTTGATTTCCAAGATACGCTCATTATTCTCGACCAGGGTGCCCACCTTCTCTGACAACTGAAGCGCAAGGGACTGGAGACGGGTCGGTTCAGTTCGGTGCATGATAACTGTCTGGGTTGGTTCGTCAAGGGATGCCTAGAGAGTTTCACAAAGTAAAAATTTTCACATACCCTTGAAAATACTCTCCATTATTAAAACCTAATTTGTCTGTGTCTTCTTAGCTGTTCTTTTTTTCTTTTCTTTTTTTTTTCCTGTGGTCCAATTCTAACAGAAAAAGTTTTTTCTTCAACTTTTTCTTCCTATGAAAATTTTAAATCATTAAATAACAGGTCTTACTGACACCATTGAAATAAAGTAAAAAAGAAAACATTCATTAATGGAAAGTTTGTTTACAGCTCACTGTTAAGGCAGAAAAGGCTTGACAATCAAAATTCTACCATTGAACTTTCTTCTATTTTTCTCTTTTTCAAACTTACTTCCTTATTTGCAATATGTTTGCGCTTCTTTTTTTTTTCTCTCTAAGACTAAAAGTCCTTAACTGCCCACTTACCATAAGCTCCTCATTAATGACCATCTTACTGATGATAGAGTGGACCTTATACACATCGAGCTCGAACATCTCGGACAATGTGTTGAGGTTGAGGGTATCGTACACACTGCTGTATGTAAACAGGTAGGTTCGCAGACTCTCCTCCTGTATCTTCAACACAATCATCTCGCGCACACAGTCTTTATCTTGGAACAAGTCCCATACCTGGCAGTATATTTGAAAATTTGCTTCTTTAATGTCAACTGGGAAACAAGAAACAAGCTTTTATTAAAACTTATACTAATCCCTCCTAATAGTTCTTGGATTGTACCCATACTTTTTCACTGGAAAGGATATATAATTCTTGTCCCTACAAGGAAATGTTCAATTATCAGATCTGTAGTCAATGAAAACTATCACTTGACCTTGTCACACCAAGAGATTATACAAAAAGATTTTTTTTTAATTGATATTACCTGTGAAACTTTCAGTTAAATTTTTCAGATAAATCCCAAAAAATTGTTTCAAATTTGTTATCAAATTTTTGACTTTATACCATAAATTCACATACAGCCATCAATGTTGATATACTATTTTCACTGACCTGTTTAACTTGACTACAAGAACCCTATATGAAGCAGAGACATTATGGGAGACAAGACACACAAGGCAGGCAAAACAGAATTCTATTATATATAGCCTCCACTGAAATATACCAATCATAAATCCATAATTCCATCTGACTATTTCATTCATCTACAGCTTACCTTAGCATTCATTTTTTCATTAATTATGAAGTTCTTGCAAGCCTTCCAGTCTCCCGTTTTCATGGCCTTGGAGGCTGCCACAATGTGTTCCCTCATACTCTCTGGTGGCCCAGTCAACGTCTGGCGCTCACTCATCCGCAACACATGGTGGAAATTCTTACTGATCATCCGACGACGTGCGTCCATTTCATGAGCTGAAGTATAAATGATTGACAGTATTTCAGCCATTTGGGGATGTTTGTCTACATGAAACACATAGTGCTGCCACACTGCAGTATCTCATCGTAGACAAGTGGCATGATACCACACCCAGTCACATTATCCTGACAATGTGCCAACTAGTCCTGAAACTACCTTTAAATACTGAGATGCTGAGGGCCAAGCAGGGGAGCTATACCAGTACCATTTTTTATGACTTTGGCATGTCCTGTCCAAGGATTAAAACCTCAATCTCCTGATTCCTGGGCAGATGTTCTAACCACATGTCCACTGGGACCAGTGAAGTGCAAAGGAATAAAACAATAAAATGCTGAATATGATACTATGACACTGATCTTTCCCTGATAAACATAATGACCCAAGCACCTGGTGTGTTCTACCCCAGTGTTCTCGAATAATATTTAAGTACAATTTCAGACTTAAACTCAAATATCTGCTTCACTCTGAATCTGAGTTTTGGTACAATACGACAAATAAGTAACTTTAAATGTCAAGACACTGTCTTCTCACCACTACAACTCCACTAGATCTCATGTTGGTCAAAGACATATAACAAGATGTAAAGTCATCTCCTCTGAAGCTTGGTTTTACTCTACTCTCACTTTAAGGACCACACAAAAGACATGTGCTAAAAGAAAATATGCAAGCCTTAGTGATCTCTTAGTGTCCAATAATTGCAAAAGTAAAGTTTAACTAAAGATAATCACCTTAGGTGATTGATACATCCATATCCCACCCAAACAGCTTTAAACTTAAAACTCTGGTTAAAACCCTGAAAACCTCACGTTCATTTCACGGCCAAAACAGTCAGCAACATTTCATACAGCTTTTTCCCATATATTTCCATAGCAGAAAGCTTGGAAACATTTTGAAATGTTTCAGCTATACAATGTACCCCTGTTCAGACAACACCCAGTTATCTCCCCTTACCAGCCATGTAAGGGATCTCCATCAACATGGCGGACACCAGATACACGCACTCCAGCAGTTCCAGGTTGATGTGCATGTGATACGGCAGCAGTCGCCGCTTCTCAATCTTCTCCTGCTCAGCCGTGCGTTCATGTTGTCGTTGTAACAACAAGCCCTGCAGTACAGAATTAAGATACACATTTTTTTCAATGCCTATTTCTTATTTACATACTAGGAATATACCCCAACTAGAGCTGCTGCTTTGTAAAAGTAAATCTTTAACTAAAGATACAGAATATGTATAGCTCACAATCCTTGTAAATTGCTTAAATGGTTTTAAGTTATTCCTAAATTGCTTTCTTTTCTTAAATTCGAAAAAATCTGTTAGAATTTCACTTTTTGGTAGCAGGTGTATAATGGAGGCTTAGTAGAAAACCTGTGTAAGAATTTTCAGGAGTATAGGTATAGAAGGGACAGTCTCTACATTTATAATGTGTACATGTTTCAACACTCCCACAACGTACCTGAGCCAGAAGTTCCTTGGCGCGACCTCCACTCTGGATATCGACGAGGGCATTGTGGGCGTCCTTGGTCATCCCCTGCCTGAAGGAACACAGACCCAGCTGTACCATGGTCCGGTTGTACAGGATCTGTGGGGGGTATACATATAGGACTATCAAACGTTGTACAGGATCTGTGGGGGTATACATATAGGACTATCAAACGTTGTACAGGATCTGTGGGGGTATACATATAGGACTATCAAACGTTGTACAGGACTGTGGGGGTCATAGGAGTTGTACAGGATCTGTGGGGGTATACATATAGGACTATCAAACGTTGTACAGGATCTGTGGGGGTATACATATAGGACTATCAAACGTTGTACAGGATCTGTGGGGGTATACATATAGGACTATCAAACGTTGTACAGGATCTGTGGGGGTATACATATAGGACTATCAAACGTTGTACAGGATCTGTGGGGGTATACATATAGGACTATCAAACGTTGTACAGGTCTGTGGGGGTATACATATTGGACTATCAAACGTTGTACAGGATCTGTGGGTGTATACATATAGGACTATCAAACGTTGTACAGGATCTGTGGGGGTATACATATAGGACTATCAAACGTTGTACAGGATCTGTGGGGGTATACATATAGGACTATCAAACGTTGTACAGGATCTGTGGGGGTATACATATAGGACTATCAAACGTTGTACAGGATCTGTGGGGGTATACATATAGGACTATCAAACGTTGTACAGGATCTGTGGGGGTATACATATAGGACTATCAAACGTTGTACAGGATCTATGGGGGTATACATATAGGACTATCAAACGTTGTACAGGATCTATGGGGGTATACATATTGGACTATCAAACGTTGTACAGGATCTGTGGGTGTATACATATAGGACTATCAAACATTGTACAGGATCTATGGCAGTGTCCATCCTAGGATGTGCGATTGCAGGATTCATGCATATTTTTCTGCTGCAATACTGTAAAGGAGGTTATTTCTGCGGGTTATTTATTTCTGCTATTCTGCGGATGAACACAAATCCGTAGAAATAAAATCCATGGAAATCAATTTACAGTAAAAAAATATGCGCAGAATAAAACTCTTCAGATCCCTTCAGTTCATTAGATACTACACTGTGATGGTATTTCTAATATTAACTAGAGATTGTTACCACTAGCATTAAAACAAATCAACCAGTCAATGTAGTTTTCATTAAATTGTTGAATGGTTTGTAATTACATGAAATGGGTGAAAAGAACTAATAGTAAAAATATGACAGTTTGACCACATTCATTGTAATCTACACGATGTGTTCCATTCCAGGTTCACTTGGGGACGGGGAGATTTCCTCTGCTTCAGGGTCTTAATTACATGCCAAGCAATGCAAACTGTTCACTTCTTTGCATGTATACCAGGGGTTTGCTCTGTGATTGAATTGCCCTTGAGATTTATTTACAGTTGAAGAAAGTTTAATATTTGCATTTGAAAATTTATAAACATACAATTAATAAGTCAAGTGATGGATTGAATCATGTCTGTTACTGACTGTTAAATTGTGTATGGTATGGTTGACTGTAGAGTATGTGAGATGTAATATAGAGTGATCTTCCTTAGGTGTAATACTCAGAATTAGAGATTTTAATATGTTTGCTTTAAATAGCAAGGTAAGCAAGCACAGAAATACATTCTTCCTGGGTCAGAAATTGCAGAAAAATAATCCGTAGAAAAAAAATAAACAATTTTTACGGCAAAACGCAGAATATTACACCCACAGAAATAACCGCTATATGGTATATCTAAAGGAATAAACACAAAGTGTTCTTGGCCTTCCTTGTATTTCTACAGATGACTTATATGAAGCTTCATGAAACAGATGTTTTATCAACCTAAAATCAAACATACCAAAATCTGCTTGTTTCTTTGGAATTATAGGACCCATGAGTATTTCTAAAACTATGAGTCCGAGTCATAAAACTTTACAGAAATATTCACCAGTATGGGAAGATGGGCACCTGGGGTTTTGTTGTTGAATTCGTTGTCAGCAGGGTTATGGTGCCTGACTTAAGGAAAGGGCCGAGTATTGTCCTCTAATATCGTATTGCCATATTATATTGCCATACAAAGGCTTCTGTATTGTGATACGTATCAATATGAATTGGTGTTTACTTATTTTCTTTCTTCGTCCAACTTCAACTTCAAACATTACCCAAATATTGATTTTTGTTGTTTTATTTGGAACAAAAATTATTTACTGGGGGGAAAAAAAATCAACAGACCTGAGTGGGTACATCAGAGTGCTGGATGGTATCCTGAAGATGGGACATGAGCATCAGATCTCGTGCCTGGAACCAGCGGTCGTGCAGGGCGTGGTGATAGATGTGGCACAGGATAGCACGCGTCCTCAGGCGGTCCGTACTGTCCTTAGTGTAGATATATTTACACAGTCTGTCCATTTCTTGCTCTGAACATGCATCCAGCTGAATGGGGAAAAAAATCAAGAACTGTTATTTCTGCAAAAAAAAAATCACCTAATTAGATTAATGGCTGGAGAATCTGGATCTATCACTGACTGAAGGTATATATTGCCTTGATAAAATTATAAGTCGTCATATTTTAACAGTACTAGATTAAATCAAATAACGGTTATAGTCTTCTATATCTAGTACAATAGCACTATCCAGAGTGTGAAAATCTGAAAATTAACCAGTCAAGCTAAAAGTATTACTGTAAGTAACAAAATTGCAATGCAACACTTTCTGATCCCCAAACAGGCTATAATGTTTATAACAACAGTGGTAAATTTGCATTTTAATGTGAATAATTTACCTATCTGCAATAATAATTTAAGTGCATGATGCCAAACTCAGGGTGTCTCTATATGCTGACCACCAAGCAAAAAGCTTAACCAGTACAACTGTTAAAGACTTTCACTTTGATATGCTACAGCCTGGGCTTGAACCCAACCTCCTGATCACAGGGTGTACACTCTTATCACTCAGCCATAAAGACCTGTCCATTTTCTTGTATTGTGACTTCTGTCTGTCAGTCAGATGGGCTGAACAGCTACTTTCTCTCAATGCCTGCTTCAGATTTCACATGAAATGCATACCTTGTAATAAGAGCTTTCAATTTTCCTCAGATACACTCGACACACTTCTTCTGACGTCTGTTTGGTCTCCACATATGGCAGCAGATCTTCAATTATCTTGCAGACAATGCTTTCGTCCCTCAGTCTACAATACACCACAAGACTTTCAAGCATGTCAAACAAGAGGTCAGATTTTTATTCTGTACCAGCGCTGTAACTAGAAGTATCACTGAAGTTGATGAATATCCTCATCATGTGGCTAAGCAGATCCAGACGGACAGACACACTTCCAGATTTTTGCCACTGAAGAACATCCCAACAAACCAACCAACAGACTGACTCCTATATACCCCTCTCAAACTTTGTTTGCAGGGGTTCAATGATCTGTTTAGAGAAAAATGTTACTATTTATAGGAATATCACACGATTTAAATGCAGTCAAAACTTAGTAATATTTTTACTGTTTCTGTATCAACCCTGAGAATCTGATGGAACATGTACAGAAGACTTAGCAGATCAGAGGACTCCAATCTGTCATGTTGATCAAATTAACGCTCTCCTCCCAGTTCATTTAATTTAAAGATCAAAGTCTTTATTTTGGGAGAAGGCAAATCCTGCAGAAAATAGCAAATTTGAGGAAAACTGTTTAAATTTCAAGAAATTTTCAGAGAAGGAACAGTCCTTGAAGAGAAGCAGTGCTAAAATAAAAAGTTGGCAGAACTGGGTCCTGGTTTTATAGCACTCTAATAGTTCATTTCATGATGACCTCTCAAGGTACATGTAATGACTGACGGACACACCTACCTCTCTACATATTCTGTACTGTGAGCATCACAGGCCTGCAGCATCTTCGTAAACTCTTCAGTAAGTCGCTCCACCACTGTCAGGATACAGCCTCGGATACGGAACGGAGGATTCTGGGATATACAGGTACAAACACAGGTATAACATACATGTATAAACAGATTCTGGTATGTTGGAATAAAACCAGTGGTTTGACATGTATAATCATTACTGAATTTCCTTTTGGTAAAGACGTAAATATCGAAATAAACTTAGAATTCTGTATAAAAGAAATGAAACCATAGAGCACAGAGATTAACAGGTAAAAGAAGTAAACACAAGTCTGCCATGCATATAGAAACTTGAAATGGAGATCTACCATAAGCATCTTTGGTAATATGAATGAAATATTGGAAGTGCATCGGAAGAGTGAATTTTCACTTTAAACAGATCCCGTTTTACTTCACATTTTAAACTCCACATTTCAATAGACCATTTCACTCTGAAATGAGACATAAGCCTATGTAAATCAACAAGCACTTCCCGAACACCAAATCAACATACTGGGATACAATTTTACACTTTGTTCAATGGCAAATAATATATGAGATTTTTCCCCAGTGAATCAACCCGGATATTGCCAATCCTCCCGTGAATGGGTCTATTATCAATATCAAACATACATGGATTGCTCTAGATTTTTACTGGGTTTAAAGAATAACTTAAGTTCTGCATTCAAAGAGGTAACTAATTTCTTACCTCAAGACTCTCTGAATCTTCCAATATGTTTGCGCTCACATTCACATCAGAGTGTTCCTTCAACTGGTTAAGCAGCTCAATCACATTACTAAGACACCTGAAATATTCATCACTTCTGTGTAATTTATGGACTCAAGAAAAAGTTTGAACTTTACCTAATTTACAAATTCAATGATAAAACAGTAAATATCATTATTTGTTAACACTGATGGTTTATGGATAATCTCAAAGTATCATTAATTCTCTGGAGAGATAAATTTAGGTTTAATTTTGTAGATGGTTTTATCTAAGATGTAAACCCCAATGAAAATAGTTAAGCAGACACTAGGTTTTCTTAATAGTTAATTAGACACAAGTGGACACTAGGTTGTCTTAGATATGAATCCATGAATGCACCCACAAATAGCTTATAATGCAAATTCAACAAAATTTTATGTCAGCGAAGAAAATAATTTTACTGAACAATTCATAAAATTTCATGTCAGGTATAATTCCTTTTTCAGAGGTCACTTACAATTCCCACATCTCTGACTTCATACAGGTAGCGATATTTGGGTTGTAGTCGTAGATGGCTGCCACGATGTTGAATCCAATCTTGACAGACATTGCATAGCCCAGTTTGTTAGTCTCGGCGATCGACTTCAATTCCTTGAGGAGCTCAATCTGCTCATTTCTGTCTGTACCCTTCTTTCCACGAGCCGATGTAATCTCAATCAGCTTCTTACAAACTGCCTCATGGTTCACCTCTGTATCCTTGGCAAACATTTTGGGCTTCTCCTACAGAAAACAGAAAATACTGATTATTTGGGTATTCTTTTTCAGACTGATGAATGTGTATGTTGGAATGAAAGATTTTTTCCATTATCTTAGCACTAATGGTTGAAGTATCTTACAAAAACTGTACATTCTTCATCATACCCATCTTCATTCTTATAAATACCTTTCATTCTTAACATAATTGCATTTATCAAAATTTAGTCCCTTAAAATAACTATCAAAGAAATTTAAAGGATCTCTTCAGTGTTTACAAGTGTAACAGGTTAAGCAATGGTTGATCTGGTTTACACAAAAGTGATTTTCTTTCTTCTAAAGCAGGCGCCCATATCAGGACCCTTTTACAATTTAGAAGGGACCCAAATTGATTACAATTCAAAAGCATGTTTTTGATAGAGACATGTATTAAGCACTTCCTACTCAGCTGATTAATTTTAAAAGTGCTTCTCTTCCACAATATCTCAGTTTCTTGAAAATATAAACCATTCATTCCGCATCATTTTACAGAACAAGAAAGTCAGTAGAACTGACAGATGCTCCCCGAAGAACGTCATTGTTACAAATAAGGCCTTGGTCAATGGGTGGGAGGATATGTTGAAATCCCCATTCCTAAATCATATCTATTCTCCTCATCAGATGAGATGTTTTACCAACTCTAATTTGGAGACTTAGTAACAGTTTACTATTTAATATGATAATACGTGTTACTCATCAGATCTTTCATTGATTTTTTTAAAGTTTTTATACTACTAAAAATTAAGTCATACATTTCAATGTGTGCTCATATCAAAGAGGTTAACCAACACTCTTGACATATGACTGGATATTTGAAATAGTGTATAATGGCCTAAACAACAATTAGCTGACATGATTATGATTGACATTACTAGCATATTGAATTTTGTGGGGTTTTGTTTAAATGATATCTCCTGTTAAATTAGGCAAATGACATGAATATTAGTCAACAACATGGTAGTAGGGACCATAACTCTCTTAAAAATTGAGGAACCAGGTCACGTCGACAAAATGCGTATCTACTCTTGGTAATAAAGCTTCCCATAAAGTTTCATTCAATTCAAGCCATTAGTTCCTGAGAAATAGCCCGGACAAGAATCATGCAATATGTACTATAGGCCAAAATGTCAAGGGTCCATAACTCTGTGAAAAATTGAGGAACCAGGTCACGCCGACGATATGCGTATCTATTCTTGGTGATAAAGCTTCCCATAAAGTTTTGTTGAATTCAAGCCATTAGTTCCTGAGAAATAGCCCGGACAAGAATCATGCAATATGTACTATAGGCCAAAAAGTCAAGGGCCTTAACTCTGTGAAAAATTAGGAACGGTCAGCGCGATATGCGATCTCTCTTGGTAATAAAGCTTCCCATAAAGTTTCATTGAATTCAAGCCATTAGTTCCTGAGAAATAGCCCGGACAAGAATCATGCAATATGTACTATAGGCCGAAAAGTCAATGGGCCATAACTCTGTGAAAAAATTGAGGAACCAGGTCACGCCGACGATATGCGTATCTACTCTTGGTGATAAAGCTTCCCATAAAGTTTCGTTGAATTAAGCCATTAGTTCCTGAGAAATAGCCCGGACAAGAATCATGCAATATGAACTATAGGCCAAAGAGTCAAGGGGCCTTAACTCTGTGAAAAATTTAGGAATCGGGTCATGCTGACGATATGCGCATCTCCTCTTGGTAATAAAGCTTCCCATAAAGTTTCATTCAATTCAAGCCATTAGTTCCTGAGAAATAGCCCGGACAAGAATCATGCAATATGTACTATAGGCCGAAAAGTCAATGGGCCATAACTCTTTGAAAAATTTAGGAATCGGGTCATGCTGACGATATGCCCATCTCCTCTTGGTAATAAAGCTTCCCATAAAGTTTTGTTGAATTCAAGCTGTTAGTTCCTGAGAAATAGTCCGGACAAGGAAAGTGTGACGGACGGACGGACGGACGAAGCGGCGACTATATGCATCACCTTCGGTGAGCATAAAAACTACAAGGTATTCTGTCTTAGCCCACATTCTCCTTGTAGTAACAGTAGAAATGCTGCTACTTTTTTTTTAAATTTGAGAAAACTAACGCTTTTCAAAAACAAAAGGGTTACCAGACACATTCACAAGGAAAAAGATCACTATATGTATTTAATGTAAAATATTGAATATCACTACTATTATCATTGTTTTTGTTTTTTTGGGTTTTCGCATCGCAGTGCGAAATCCCTTTGTTCTCGTTCTGTTTCTTTTTTTATTTTTTTTATTTTTCTAACCCTTTTTTGTGAACGGCATAGCTCCGAGGTGAGAAAAGCCACATCTATGAAACTTTTATCAGTAATAACCACGTACTTGAAGATGATCCTAACGTCGAGATAATTTTCATTTTTGTTTTGATTTTCCCGCCAGGGGGCGTTTTATATGAAAATGTTTAATAAGCAATATCTCAATTATTTGGGGTCCGATTCAAATGCGGTTTTTGCATAATGTTCCTTGTAAATAGCCCAATAAAATATGATAGGTTCCAAAAATTTGCGTATATAAAACTTTCGTGCTACAGAAGGTTGAAAGTTCGAATCTCGCAAAAACTGTGAAATAAGGGTAGGTCTACCAAAAACGTGCCCATTTTATTCAGAAATGAGATAGAAGAATTTTGTTTGTTGCATATGATTCGCAAGACATATACGCACAAAATATATGGGGTGGCGATTTTGAGAAATGCATGGTTTGTCCACAGTACGCGGTCAAACATGACCAATATTTTCGAAAAATCAACATTTTAAAAGCATGACTTTTAAGGTTATTTGCAGCTCCTGACTTTATTTTTTGTTCAATCTTCATCATTTTTTAATTGTTAATGCATTTTTATAAAACAAATAAAATCATAGAAAAAAAATCACCCATAATATGCAAAGGTCAAGGTCATATACCAATTATTATTATTTATATCGGCATAAAATAGCTCCGAAACTAAAAATATTTTATAGAAAGTATATGAACAAAAGTTTTAGTTTGTGAGGAGATCTTTCCATTAATGTTTAGGTTTTGAAGATCGGACTTCATTTGATCAAATGACCACAGTCCAAAGTTTGATCCTCTTATCAAACAATTGTATATCCATATATTTCCTCTTTTTTGCTGCTCCTGACTTTATTTTTTGTTCAATCTTCATCATTATTTCAATGTTTATGCATTTTTATCAAACAAATAAAATCATAGAAAAAAAAACAAGCATAATATGCAAAGGTCAAGGTCATATACCAATTATTATTATTTTTTCGGCATAAAATAGCTCCAAATCTAAAAATATTTTATAGAAAGTATATGAACAAAAGTTTAAGGCTGTGAAGAGATCTTTCCATTAGTTTTTGAAGATCGGACTTTATTTGATCAAATTACCACAGTCCAAAGTTTGATCCTTTTATCAAACAATTGTAAATCCGTATGTTTCCTCTTTTTTGCTGCTCCTGACTTTATTTTTTGTTCAATCTTCATCATTATTTCACTGTTTATGCATTTTTATTATACAAATAAAATCATAGAAAAAAAAAGCGAAGATATGCAAAGGTCAAGGTCATACACCAATTCTTGTTATTTTTATCGGCATAAAATAGCTCTCAATCTAAAAATATTTTATAGAAAGTATATGAACAAAAGTTTTAGTTTGTGAAGAGATCTTTCCATTGGTATTTAGATTTTGAAGATTGGACTTCATTTGATCAAATTACCACAGTCCAAAGTTTGATCCTTTTATCAAACAATTGAAAATCCATATGTTTCTTCTTTTTTGCAGCTCCTGACTTTATTTTTTGTTCAATCTTCATCATTATTTCACTGTTTATGCATTTAAATAATACAAATAAATCTTAGTAAATTACGATTAAAATTTGCAAAGGTCAAGGTCATAAGACCGATTATTGTTGAAACCAGTACTCTTACTAGTCAAGTTAAAAGCAAAAACCAAGATGCCGCTTTGCGGTTCTAGTGTTTCTTTTGGTACCCTATGTTTCTTTTTCCCTTCAGATACAGGTCACAACCGGCACATTGGCAACCAAAGCAGTACCAAATCAAACAGCTCCTTTACAAACTGTTTTATCAGGGTCTTTTACACACAATTAGCTCATATTCCACATTCTGAAAAGCAAACAAAATCGTTTGTTCCATATACAATTTAAAGCTCTGTCAATTAATATTTTACCCAGTCATTATTTTGTAATGAATATACATGAAATCAAAGGTTAATCAAAGGTAGCATACACTCACCACAACCATGGGCACCCCTCCTTTAGTGGTCACCTGTTCCCACTGTCCGTCATCATCATCTTCGAAGTCTTCCTTCTGGCGAGTCTTCCTCTCCCCTCTCACTTTCTTCACCTTTGTCTCCTTCTTGTCATCTTTACTGTTCAGGTAATCCATCCATCATTAAATTTTGATCATGTTCCATCAAGTGATTGTGGGAATTTTATAGTAAATGTAAGCATCTATAACTCCAAAGTCAATGGAAAGTTGCATCTGCACTGAAGTCAATATTAAGCACTTGAAGGACCACAATTAATATCTCTACAAACATGCAGTGAAAAAGCAGTTGAAGAACTTTTGACTTTTTATCATTTAATGAGCAATGACAGAATGATGGACAAAGAAGGGCAGTGCTATACTTGCTTGTCCTTCTTGATGAATGACAGAAGGATGGACAAAGCAGGAATACATACAAACAAGGACAACCTACCTGTCCTTCATGAAATAAGAAGCCATGTTGGTGTAGTCCGCTGGAGCATCGTCGTCTGACTCCGAATCCGTGTCTGTGGAGAATTCGTCATCATAATCGTCATCTGAGCCTCTCTGTGCAGTGAATGAAAATAAAATATCAAAATAAAATGGAATGAAACAGACCTAGTTTTCAAAAATCACTTCAAACTCAAAAAAGTTTTCAACAGCTATAATTTCCTTATTTAGTGACCCAGAAAACAGTAATGTTTGCATACAGCAGGGGTTTTCTTAAGTGGACGCCTGCTTGCCTGTGCTGGGTTAAAATCACCATGGGCAAGTGATTTTTTCAAGGAGATAGCCCGTCTGGCAAGTTTATTTTCGCAAATGAAATCTTTCATTTTTTTTATATTTTCTTTTATTTTCTACATTTTATAGGGGGTGAGTTGCTTGCAAATTGTGTTTGATACATGTTAACTAAAATTCATCTTAATACTACTCATATTTACTTTTAAACATTAACAAACACTAACTAACTTAAAGATCGGACAAGCTGTTTTCACTGAGGGCAAGTAGATGGTCAAAGTAACTTGCCCCCTGGGCAAGTGAAAGTCAAATCCTTAAGGAAACCCCTGATACATGCTATAAATTATAATCAATATGCTTTAACAGAAAATGGTCTTTATATGATGTTATTACAGAATCAGATTTTTGAGCTGAGAAATATCTCAATTGAGAAATTCTCAAAACAAAGGCCTGATATATTTCATCAGTTGAGCTTCTTTCTTCTCCATCCAATCAGAAGAAATTGGTCAAAATTCGATCAAGTTGGAGACATACAAGCCAGCATTTTATAGATATCATCAATAGATATCTATTGTTGTTCAACTGATTAATATATACTTTAATTTCACTCCCAAGAAATTGCTGTAAATATCTTCATCCAATACTTCTGAATATCAAGGGTGTGGGACACCACCCAAAACAGCAAAAAAGCCCCCAACCAGTAACTCCCAGTACCAGAGTCCTACCCTGTACTCATACCACTGGACCAGAGTGATTTCTTGGGCCACAGCATCCTTTTTTCTTTCTATGTTACAAGCAAGGAATGAAACACTTACAGCTGGCTTTATGGGTTTCTCCGGCTTCTTCATGAAGACTGAGGCAGTAACAGGCTCATCTTCATCAGAACTCTCCTCATCTGGAAAATCAAAGAAACAAAATTGCAAACTAATTAAACAAGAGGCGTTCCTTGGTTCAATTCAAAAAAGTAGTTTTAGCAAATTTCAAGTCAAAATAGGACATTACTGTGTCAAAGTTTGACAGATTTTGCCCAAGTCGAAACCTGTCCTTTATTTTATTAAAGTGAGCATGTGTACCCTCAGTTGAGAGTATGATGAATTATTTATCAATCAAAGTATTTTTTGGCAAATTCCTGGTTGAAAGGGGCCATAACTGTGTCAAAAAGTTATGGAATTTGCCAAATGTCAAATTTAGCCTTTATTTTATCGGGATAATCAAGTGAACCAAAGGTAATATAATCCATCAACCTGTTCACAAGTTATTGATCAAACAAAGCCAAGAGACCAACCAACCAGTTAACTCACGCCTGTAAACCTCTCACCCCAAAAAGGAGCGATACATATTGGTGTTTACTTGAATTTTTCTTTATTTGTTCATTTTCAAACATTGCCCAAATATTGCTTTTTGTTGTTTTATTTGGAACAACTTCGTAATTCTCTACATCCAAATCGTCACTGGACACCATTTTGAAACTCAATTATAAAGGAGGTACTCTAATTGCACTTGAAAAGTACAAAAAAATCCTTTGCAATTTTTCAGCTATGGTAATGGAATTGTTTTAGGCGTTAAAATTGATGAAAAACACTCTTGACCTTTTATAGCAGATTCTTACTGGGAACGTATCGTACCCAGGCAGATTAAACCATGGTTCAGCAATGCACCAATGAATCATTGCATTTCTAGTAACCTTTATAACATACCTGCATCATCCTCATCCTCCCCTTCATCGTCAACGTCCCCATCATCTGGATTTTCCCGATATTTCTCAAGATCCTGCTCAAACTCCCTGTTGTACTTGCGCAGTTTCTGCCTCAGTGTTGTCAGACTCTTGGCGTTGATCTTGTTCATCTTCTTCCTCCCCTCCTTGTCCTCCCAGCACTTGTCAAGTATATATAAAAATTTGATTGTTAGGTATTCATCTGATTAAGGAGTTGGGGCTTTCACCCCTGAAATTTCAGAAATGGTCCTTTTTGACCCTTGATAATGAGTAGTCAGGGGTCAAATTTACATTAAAATAAGAATAGAAGAGCCACCATATTCAACGTATTGTTCAGTTAACAAGTTTGGAACAGCTTGATCCTTAAGTTTCATAACTATGTTGGGTCCTACAGTATTAAAGACATTGGTGACTGCCTACACCAGCTGCCATGCTGCACACCGTTGACATTTTGCATGAAACCAAACCATGTCACATTATCCTTACACAAGGCTGACCAGTTCTAGAACTGCTGAGTATATATGCTGAGTGATTAGCAGTGACCAACCAGTACCATTTTTTTTTTTTTAAGGTTTCTACGTATTCAATGGTATATCACAGTTGGGGTTCAAACCCACAACCTCCTGCTCCAGACATTGACACTCTATTCTCCAAAGGGGACGGTACAAACATGATTGAAACAAGGCTGACAGATTAGCAATGAGAACTATAAAATTAGAACTCTTGAGACCTTATTTTTATTTTTACTAGAAGACAAGTTTTGTTTCACTTTAGTGAATTAAGGAATAATTTTGAAAAAAATGTCTTACCTGTTACTTTATATATAAGGCATAGTGATTAGTCTACAAGTTTTGTATTTTGATATTTGTTCCGTATTCCCAAATGGCAGAAAAATTCAACTATTTTACCAACTATTGCTATAGATGATTAATTCCCAAATATAACACCTTGTCTTCATTAACCCTTTCCCTCATATAGACTCATTTTGACACACTCAGTAGGTACCACATAAAGCCTGATCTGCAGAAAACCACAGTTAAACCTTACCAAATTTAATTAAAAAATCCTCATTTCCAGACCACTGAGTAGCAGCGAACAGCATAAAACCTGATCAGCCTGCGAGTTACTCACAGGCTGATCTGGTTTTATGCTGTTCGCATAGGTCTTTTCATGGTTTCCTCTATGAGGGAAAGGGTTAAATATCGATAGAAATCATGTCTTCACACAGAATTAAATTCTTTTCATCCCTCTAATGTTTGTTGGGTTTAAAGGGACTGCTCCACAGATGCTAAAATGACGAAAAAAAATAAAACTTCTAATTTCAAGAAAATCAATGTTATAACTGTAGTAGTATAAAAACAGAGATATTCCTTTTTTTTTTCTAACGCAATTTTACTGCATTTCAAACGCAGCAAGTTTAAAATAGATATTTGAAAAATCATGCGACAGCAAGTGCCCATTTGCACATGCGCATCTAATCAAACAAGCTATTTTAAGCACTATAATTGGGCTGAAAAAACAGCAAGCACCAAAAAGCATACACTTGCTGCGAGACAGAAACGCTAAAGATCAAAACTTGTAACTATCGGTGATCGAGTCATGCCCTGGGGCGACATAAAGAACACAATCGGAGCTGACAGCGACAACCTGGTTGCCAAATTGTTGAAAGACAAGTAAGTGTATTTTCATAAAACTTGGGACTTTCACAGAAACCTTGCACATTGTAACGGTAACAGCTTAATACTTTAAAACGACTTGGCGACAGCTAAGAAATTTAACCATTAAGTAGACATTGATCAGTATTGATGTCTTTATTATTGGAAATCAAGACGTTAACCCCAAAACCGTTTCGTCCCATTCAAATTCGATTCCTTCTCTCATTGACAATGCATTTATCGATCATGTGATCTATGTGAAGTGCCCGTATAACGAAATCAATGTTTTATTTATAAACGGGAAAACTCCCTTAATGGGTAAGATTGTGAACGATTTTATTTGATTATAATAAGAAAATCAATATTTTTTCTGGCTGTTGGTAGACTTAACAAAATTAATAACTTAAATTAATAATAAATTATTTACATCCTAAAATGAGTTTATATATTTTTTATAATTTTGATAGCATCTATTTCAGTCATTTGGAGACTATGTCTACTTGAGACAGATATAGTGCTGCCACACTGCAGTATCACGCCGTAGACAATTTGGCATGATACCACACCCAGTCACATTATCCTGACACCGGGCCAACCAGTCCAACTACCCTTATATGCTAAGCACCAAGCAACGGAGCTATACCAGCACTTTTTTTTACGACTCTGGTATGTCGCTGCTGGGGATCAAACCCACGACCTCCTGCTCCCAAGGCGGATGCTCTAACCACTTAGCTACATGGTACAGTTCATTCACCCCTCTTCAATCTTACCTCTGCTACAAAATCTTCCAATTCAGCAAGAGTTCTGATAAAGAATCTAGGCATTCCTTCCTTCTCCACCACCTTCCTTGACTTCTCAAAAGTCTTTCCCAGATTTTCAAAGTCTGAAACAAAAAGGAAATTTAAATGACTAAAATCATAGATGATCATCAATCCTTAGGGAAAATAAAACAAGAGGGCCATGATGGCCCTGAATCGCTCACCTGAGTACCATTGCTTCAACTGATGTCAAGGTTTTTAAACAGACAAGGATTCTGATATAACTTAATCTAAAACATTTTACCCCTGACAATACTACACACCAAATATCTAAGCAATGGGCCATATGGTTTCAGAGAAGACTTGGGAGCAGGGTCATTTATCACCGTAGGGCCAAGACTTTGAAAATCTTTGTAATGAACCATTAGATGCTACTACATACCAAAAATCTTAGCTCTAGGCCTTATTGATTCATAGAAAAAGATTTTTTTAAGATTTTCCTATTTAACTCTATGTAAAACAAGTGACCCCAGGTGTGGGGTCATTTATCACCATTGGGCTATGATTTGTACAATCTTGGTAGTGGCCCATAAGATGATGCTACATACCAAATATCTAAGCTCTAGGCCTAATGATTCATGAAGAAGATTTTTTAAGATTTTCCTATATAACTCTGTGTAAAACAAGTGACCCCTGATGCGGGGTCATTTATCACCATAGGGCTATGATTTGTACAATCTTGGTAGTGGCCCATAAGATGATGCTTCATACCAAATATCTAAGCTCTAGGCCTTATGCATTCATGGAAGAAGATTTTTTCAAGTTTTTCCTATATTAGCCTATGTGAAATCAAGTGACCCCTGGGGCGGGGCCAATTTTGACCCCAGGGTCATAATTTGTACAATCCTGGTAGAGAGTCATAAGATCATGCTACATACCAAAAATCAAAAGGCTAGTCCTTGTGTTTTCAGAGAAGAAGATTTATTAAATTTTCATTTTTAAAATCTATTTTTAGCTCCTGTGACCTAATTATGCGATGGACCAGAACCATTTATACAACTTTAGTAGAGCTTCATCCAAGGAACATTCCTGCAAAATATTTTTCAAATTGGCCAAGCCGTTTAGGAGGAGATGTTGTTTGAAGCAATTGTTGACGCCGGACGCACGCACGCACGCACGGACGACGGACGCCGGACAAAAGGCGATCAGAAAAGCTCACCTTGAGCACGTTGTGCTCATGTGAGCTAACAACATAAGAGTGGCATTGATAAAATATGTGCAACCAAACCAAAAAAATTTTAATGGCTTATCATATTTGGATTTTAAATATCTTGTTGGTATGAGACTTTTTTTTTTTGCATTTCTTATATCAAATACAATATTTTCATATTCCTTTTCCTATGGACTCACCAATCAAGTTTTCTTCCTTCATTTTTTTTCTTCATTTGTCTAATAAAGAGACATGATTTAATTTCCAACCCACAAAAGGTCATCTGTCCTACGTTTTAAACTTGTTTTTAGACATGTTTTTACCAGTTTTAACTACAAACTTTGATCTTTTACAGATCTACCAAGTTAATTTCACCCTTAACTTCAAATAATCTCGTTCTGACATACTGGCAAACAGAGGAGACCCAGATCAGACACCTCCTTTCAGTTGCCTGATCTGGGTTTCTGCAATTTATTTCATAGCTCAATTTCTACAAAGTCAGCATAGCAAAAAAAAAAATCCATTGTTTCATATATATAATACAACTTAAATTAACATTCATCAAGTCCTGAATTTGTACAGGAACATTTATAGGGTTAAGGGTCACCAATGTGTGGATGACTTACCTGTGAGGACATTGCTCATATCTTTAATCTTCTTCTTATTCTTCAAGGACTTTATGATGCTCCTCAGCTCATCAAATCTGTAACAATCATTTTGTATCCTCTTTTACACAACCACTTCCAAGCAAATTCACATGAATGTTTCATTAATCATTATTACTTTAACTTTCTTGTTATATATTTTTTTCTCTCGGGAGGGGGAGGGGGGGGGGAAATGAATTCACAGCTTTAAAATGGAAATTCTATCCAAACAAGGTGTCTTATTTAGATATGAAATCATAAATGGTTACTTTACTGGTCGTGTTTTGTATCATTACAAAAAGAAACTTTACAGAGTAAGAAAACAATTCTTATCAATCTTACTATATCAATTAATGAAAACTTGAAATAACCGCCTGTGCGAGGAACATGAAATATTCAATGATTTTGAAGGGAGACAAGGACCTGTATTCAAAAAACAATAAAACATTTGACTCACTTATTATTTTTTTCATGTTCTAAACCTGAATACATGGTATTTGCATAATAATAATATATAATGTATATAACAAACCTTTTATCCTTGGCACTCCTCACAACACGTTTTGTCTCCTCTTCATCATCACTGAACTGGAACACTCTGAACAAAAGATAGAAACATAAGTAAATTATTACTTTACTGTGGTCATTTTAACACATTGAAAATAGACACACAAAAAGCATTTTCAATCAATATGAATTCTCACCCGATTTTGTCTTAGCACTAACCCTACTTATGAATCGTTCAAGGCTATCATGGTCTAGTGGTAACATACATGACTTTGTCCTGATTGTTTATTTGAACACCAGGAACCACCAAATGGGCTTAGTACAAGACGCAAAAACTTGATTCCAAAATGATGTTCAATCTAAAGTTCAGTCTGTTTCCATTTTTTAGTCAATTTTAATGCTATTTATTTCTTTTAGCATCACACAAGAATAAAATAAAGTCTAAACTACATTTATAAAATGAGAAATGCCTGCTCATTTGTATATCAGATAGTCTTTTTGAAAGTATTTAAGGCAAGTTCTTGAACAGTAGTATAATCTTTAGAATCTTTGATTATGTTTAAGCAAAACAATAACAAATGTGATTGATGAAATCATTTGTCTTACCTTCAAATAAATATTGTGGTTTTCTTGCAATGAAAAAAAAAAGAGTATAGTAGGACTCTAGAATCTGATATTTTTTTTTCCAATTACACATATTGATGGAAATCCAAATAATCTCAATGTTAAACAGAACCTACAGGGAAAAGCCTCCTGGAGCATGCTTGATCATTAATGCATTTATATAAACACAACAGGTTGTTTTTTTCTCACCATTTTGGGGAACTGTTCAACATGCATGACCCTAAGAAGTGGGAATTTTGGCTTGGTTTTAGACAAAATTGGAAAAAAAATCTCACCATATTATAGCATGGTTTGTCCTAGTTTCGTGACCCTAAAGGTAAATTTTCGCGCATGAGCATTTGGATTTTAACGCTTTTTAACAAATCATGAAATGAAACCAAAAACAAACTTAAAATACGCGAACAACATTAGAAATTTCAGTTAAAATATCATTCAGTACTTTTTATAACTGACTTTTAAAGGCTACATAATTCTATTTTTGGATGTTCTGCAGTTTCTCCTCAATTCGTTACCCTTGAATTTTCATGGGCTTTTCTACAAAACACGCAAAACAAAATGGCCGCCATTGTTTACAATTTGGATTTAAACCAGAAGTGGATATAACAGTTGATTTAATACAAAAAAATAATGTCAAACTAATAATCATGCAGTTTTCCTTTCAAACCTGCATAATTATAAATATATAACAAATATTTTCATTAAAAATGTTTTTTTAAATAGACGACACCACTTTCTTGCATTTCCGTATATTTCCGAGAAAGGCACGTGCGGTAAAACGAATCTTTTACGAAACTAGAGCAAGGGCCGAAACCAGGAGAAAGCACGATATATAAGATAAAACAAAAAAATCAAATATTTGGTTCATTCAACCCTTGTATCATTTGGACTCTTTTTCGCTACTTTTAACCCCAATCACGTCATAAAAATTGCAATAATTTTATTTTTGTTCATTGAATTGTTGTTTTTTTCCTTGAAACTGGGGGGAAAAAAACATACTTTTTGCGACTGTGAACATGTCACCCCAAACTGGTCAACAGAATGGGCCCAAAAAAACCTGCACATATGAGAACTTACTTAGAGGCTACAACTGGCCTCTGCTGTACAATCTCCTCATCTCCGGATGAACTTTCAGACTCGGAGTCTGACCCCTTAAAGAACTTTGACATCTTTACAGTTTACCGAACACCTGAAAAATAATAGCAACCTATTAGTATGGTATTTAAACTTGATAGTGGTTTAAGCAGACTGTAGATATGTTCATTAAAGCTGATTTGTTCAAAAGTTTCACTAGAATTTCAAAATAAGTTGCAAATGTGAAGTTAATGTTATTTGAGATCCTGATTTGGTGACTGAGCTTTCCTCAAAAGCATCATTCTAAATCAGAAGTTTAAAAATTTAAACATTTATTCATTTAGGGTCATTGAATGATTTTTCCAAAAACATGTTTATATTGTTTTATATAGTCATATTGTGACATCATTAAATCACTTGGGACAATAAATTAAATTTAACAAATATACCAATTCAATTAATTATGTTAAGAATTATTCGCCAACTTAAAGATTACTAGGCAAAAACAGAAGTCACTTTAGTAAATCCTTCACTACTTATGTCTTGGGACCGAATAACCGGCTACATTTTGCATTCAACACCATTAATTTCACATGAAAACACTGCGTGAAGAAAAATCCATAAGTGTTTAACACTCAAACTGCGCTGAAGGCTTTACCTTCTGATAAATATTTGGTTTACATGCAGTTGTTTATCGTGTAACTGATGAAATATGTTACTTCGCCGCTGAAATTCTCGTGTAATGGCGGAGTGCACATGTAACAGAAATCAGTGTGTACTCGGATTTTATCCTTACGAAACGTATCAAATATGACCGAGAAGAAGCGAATATATTTCCGGTAAAGTGTGCCCGGCTCTGTACACGCTGCGGTCATGGACCCATTGAATTGTTTCCCTTATCTAGGTTTCTTACCTTTTCAGCTCGTGCTCAGGATGACCAATTAGGATCGATGAATGTCCGTCGTCCGTCCGTCGTCCGTCCGTCGTCCACAATTAGTTTGTTTGCATTCTAGCATCGGTATCCAGTCAAAACGGACCCAAGTCAAAACGGCCCCAAGTTAAAACGGTGCCAAATTGGTCAAAACGGCCCCAACTGGGTGAGAAGGTCGGTCAAAACGGTCCCATATAAACGGCCCCATTATATTTTATATTTAATAATATAATGTGTACACAACATGATTAAAAGTAATTTGATAAAAAATGTTTAAGGCATAATCATTTGAAGTGTGAAAAATCCAATGTGTGAGTTTGTATTTGTATCTGTATCTTATTGTATCTTATTATTTATATAATAAGAATTTCTTACATTTATTTTCGATAAATGTTTAAAAATTTACTGACATCATGAGTGATATTTTTTATAATTTAAATTGGCCATTTAACCCTTCATATCTCTCATTCTTAAGATGAATTTAACTGAAGATGTGTGTGTGTGTATGTGTGTGTTCTAAGTTAACCAGGTCGGTGGTTCTACCCGGTTACCTCTGTGTTCTCGGGGTCTTCCTCCACCTGTAATTAGCTGGACGTCACTTGGTATGGATTTGTTTAAAACCGGTAATTTTCATAGGTCTCAGAAACGATTTTCACAGTACGCGAGATATTCATTAAACAGATTATATCAAATACTCCAAAATGTTGAATTACCTGTTAAACAACAACTCAAATTATTTGATATTTTAGTGGGTTCCAAATTAAATTTCTGTTCAGAAATATGGGCATGCATCCAGCTACTGATATGAAATGGTACATGTCAAATTTCTTCGTTACATTCTCGGTGTAAAAAAATCTACAAATTTATCCGCTTTATATGGGGAACTCGGTCGAGTGCCATTATCTGTTTATAGCAAAATAAGTATGATTAAATATTGGAAAAAAATAATAACTTTAGATGAAAATAGCTTAGTTAAAAAATGTATTATTAATTAAGAGAAGGTGATTATAATGGTAAGACATATAGAAATAAAAATTGGGTAACCCAGGTAAAAAGTATTTTAAATGAACATGGATTTGGTAATTTATGGCTAAGCCAAAGTATTGATAATTTTACATTAGAAGTAATAAAAAAGAGGATTATCGATATTTTTCCATCAGGACTGGTATTCTCAGATAAATAATTCTTCACGGCTTAATAAATATTCATTATTCAAACATACACTTGAAATAGAAAATTACTTAGACCTTATTCATGATAAAAAACTTCGATATGCACTAACAAGGTTTAGAACATCGTCTATAATTTAAAAATAGAAACAGGGAGACATACTAACATGGAAACCAACGAAAGAATATGTCCTATCTGTAACCATAACCAAATAGAAACAGAATCTCATTTTCTTCCGGTATGTCCGAAATATATAGGACTTAGACGCTCTTTTCTTCAACCAGATTTTTGTCATTGGCCAACAATTAATAAATTTAAATTATTGTTAAGTTTAAAATCAGCAAAAACGGTTAATCGTCTTGCAAAATACATATATTCTGCTAATAAGTTAAGACAAACTTACCTTTATATAAGTAATACATCCTTTTTTCTATTATTATCATGGTATATGTGAAAACATGTTTATCTTTACCCTTACCCACAGTGAAACTTTACCTTTTTTCCATTACCATTATTATTTAAATGTGTATTATTCTCAACTGTTATTTCTTCATGTTTCGATCTTTGAAATGTATTGCAAATGTTGCTTGCGTGTGAGGTGTGATGTGTAGAGTCTGAAATCCATTTTGCTCATGTTAAAAAGTGTAAACTTGTGTACATTTCTTCATTCAATTACTAATATTTGCTATAAGAATTTTTGTAATGTCTTTATGCAATAAAAGTATCGTATCGTAACGTATTTGCAACAACTATTAATTATATTTATATTAAAATTTATTGAGTATGCGAAGTTAATTTTTAAGAATTTAAAGTGACGATACACAGGCCTGCTACAGAACAAACACGGAGGGTTAGACATACTAACCACACGATGCCTAGTCCAGTTTTTCTATATAGATTACGACTAAAACACAAACTTAATATGTCCACACAGAAAATAACCGAACAACATGCATTATGACAAATTTAACTCTGAGAAATATATATATATATATGTTGCAGCGAGAGTAAACCGTGAAAACAGCGGTTTCTATTGATCTCTCCTAATTAATTACATCATACAGATAGATTTAGCACATTTCCTTTATTTATTCACACTTTTATATCTTCACGCACCTTTAATTAGTGTTCCCAACACAAACAACGGTATCCAGTCAAAACGGACCCAAGTCAAAACGGCCCCAAGTTAAAACGGTGCCAAATTGGTCAAAACGGCCCCAACTGGGTGAGAAGGTCGGTCAAAACGGTCCCATATAAACGGCCCCATTATATTTTATATATGAATGGTTACGAACGTGTGTACAATCAGATACATTGATTAAAGGAACGTGTTTAATGCAACGTGACATTAAGAATGAGTGGGTACGAACGAATGAATAATCAAGTAATTTGATAAAAGAACATGTTTAAGGCAAGTCGATAATCATTTGAAGTGTGAAAAATCCAATGTGTGACATGTATTTGTATCTTTATCTTAATTTTTTTTTTTTTCTTACTTTTTTTAAATTTAAAAATAAATTGGCCATTTAACCCTTCATATCTCTCATTCTTAAGATGAATTTAACTGAAGATGTGTGTGTGTGTATGTGTGTGTTCTAAGTTAACCAGGTCGGTGGTTCTACCCGGTTACCTCTGTGTTCTCGGGGTCTTCCTCCACCTGTAATTAGCTGGACGTCACTTGGTATGGATTTGTTTAAAACCGGTAATTTTCATAGGTCTCAGAAACGATTTTCACAGTACGCGAGATATTCATTAAACAGATTATATCAAATACTCCAAAATGTTGAATTACCTGTTAAACAACAACTCAAATTATTTGATATTTTAGTGGGTTCCAAATTAAATTTCTGTTCAGAAATATGGGGCATGCATCCAGCTACTGATATTGAAATGGTACATGTCAAATTTCTTCGTTACATTCTCGGTGTAAAAAAATCTACAAATTTATCCGCTTTATATGGGGAACTCGGTCGAGTGCCATTATCTGTTTATAGCAAAATAAGTATGATTAAATATTGGAAAAAAATAATAACTTTAGATGAAAATAGCTTAGTTAAAAAATGTATTATTAATTAAGAGAAGGTGATTATAATGGTAAGACATATAGAAATAAAAATTGGGTAACCCAGGTAAAAAGTATTTTAAATGAACATGGATTTGGTAATTTATGGCTAAGCCAAAGTATTGATAATTTTACATTAGAAGTAATAAAAAAGAGGATTATCGATATTTTTCCATCAGGACTGGTATTCTCAGATAAATAATTCTTCACGGCTTAATAAATATTCATTATTCAAACATACACTTGAAATAGAAAATTACTTAGACCTTATTCATGATAAAAAACTTCGATATGCACTAACAAGGTTTAGAACATCGTCTCATAATTTAAAAATAGAAACAGGGAGACATACTAACATGGAAACCAACGAAAGAATATGTCCTATCTGTAACCATAACCAAATAGAAACAGAATCTCATTTTCTTCCGGTATGTCCGAAATATATAGGACTTAGACGCTCTTTTCTTCAACCAGATTTTTGTCATTGGCCAACAATTAATAAATTTAAATTATTGTTAAGTTTAAAATCAGCAAAAACGGTTAATCGTCTTGCAAAATACATATATTCTGCTAATAAGTTAAGACAAACTTACCTTTATATAAGTAATACATCCTTTTTTCTATTATTATCATGGTATATGTGAAAACATGTTTATCTTTACCCTTACCCACAGTGAAACTTTACCTTTTTTCCATTACCATTATTATTTAAATGTGTATTATTCTCAACTGTTATTTCTTCATGTTTCGATCTTTGAAATGTTAAATTTTTGTGAGGTGTGATGTGTAGAGTCTGAAATCCATTTTGCTCATGTTAAAAAGTGTAAACTTGTGTACATTTCTTCATTCAATTACTAATATTTGCTATAAGAATTTTTGTAATGTCTTTATGCAATAAAAGTATCGTATCGTAACGTATTTGCAACAACTATTAATTATATTTATATTAAAATTTATTGAGTATGCGAAGTTAATTTTTAAGAATTTAAAGTGACGATACACAGGCCTGCTACAGAACAAACACGGAGGGTTAGACATACTAACCACACGATGCCTAGTCCAGTTTTTCTATATAGATTACGACTAAAACACAAACTTAATATGTCCACACAGAAAATAACCGAACAACATGCATTATGACAAATTTAACTCTGAGAAATATATATATATATATGTTGCAGCGAGAGTAAACCGTGAAAACAGCGGTTTCTATTGATCTCTCCTAATTAATTACATCATACAGATAGATTTAGCACATTTCCTTTATTTATTCACACTTTTATATCTTCACGCACCTTTAGTGTTCCCAACACAAACGTCGACAATTATACTTTATTCCGTAGTGTGGATGTTTGTAGCAATAATTTAATCATCGCATTAAAACTGACATCTCAATTACCATTAAATTTCAACAGTTTCATTTATTTATAAATTTATGAATTCTTCGAAGGATTAACCTAATGATCATTTATTTATCATGAAACAAACCGTAGTAGATGTTTGTATCAATATTAATCTCTTTATATCAATAATATAATTTCATTATAACAGTTTAAAACATATTTTTACTCTCCTTATATTTATACAAAATTTACAATAAATTTTGGGGCCTTTTTTGAATAAGGATGGGTCCGTTTTGACTTTTTTATGGGTCCGTTTTGACCAATTTGGCACCGTTTCAACTTGGGTCCGTTTTTACTTGGGTCCGTTTTGACTGGTAACCCTAGCATCCCATTTCTTATGCAATCATCTTCAAACCTTATGACAATGTTTATTACCATAAACTCTCGGCTAAGTTCGATTATGGCTGATATCGGCTAATTAGGTCAGGCCGGAGTTATGCCCCTTTTAATATTAAAATTCCAGATTTGAGTTTATTTGCTCTCTAGGATTTTCATTTTTCAAGAAATATCTTCAAACTCTATGGCATTGTTTATAGCTATAATCACTTGACCAAGTTCGATTATGGCTGATATCGGTCAATTAAGTCAGGAATTATGCCCATTTCCATATAAAAATGTCATATTTCAACTTGTTTGCATTCTAGCATTTTCATTTCTCAAGAAATCGTCTTCATATTTTAGAACACTTTTTATAGCCATATTCTTTTGGCCAACTTAGTTCGATTATGGCTGATATCGGCCAATTACCGGGTAGGTCAGAAGTTATGCCCCTTTTAATGTTTACATTTGTGTTTAAAGCCATAATCTCTCAAAGTTTCTTTAAATTTTGACCACAGGAATGGAAATGATCTCATAGATTATGTAATCAGTACAACAATGCAATAATTTAGTAACTTGTAAAGGCAATGAAGGCAGTTTTTCTCAGGTGAGCGTCTTTAGGGCCCGCCCACTGCCTATTGCTTATCTCTTTGCCAATGTGCACGTCAATTTAATTGCAGACTTTGATAAAATATGTTTGTATACTGTACATGTTATTTATTTTTTCTATTTATTTATTTATTTTTTTATTTTTATTTTTGTTCGAGTCCCGGCAGGGTCATACGTATTTTCATATGACGTCCATTGAAAGCCAGAAGGGGCTATCAGCCTTCTTTTTACATATGCTGATAGCTCCTTCTGGCTTTCAATGGACGAATTGAGGAAACATTCCAGTTGGCTTGCGGTAGGTCGGTGTGTCTACCCGGATGCCTCAGTGCATTCGGGGTCTTCCTCCACCTGCAATTAGCTTGACGTCGCTGTTAGTAAAAATACATGATGCAATACCACTCATAACAAAACACTTTAATGTATTACAAATGAATTATTCATGAATAATAAACGAAGTGGTTTTTTTTTTATCTCAGTGTATCAATCGAACCATTGAAGCTTACTGAAATGTTCTCCTTAAGTTTTATTGACGGTTTGTAAAATAAAGTCACTCCACCCCAGTTCACGACATATCGTTAGTGTGTAGATATTAAACGCCGACAATTATCCCGAACAACCAAAAAAAAAAAAAAAAAAAAAAAAATCCTAACAAGCGATTAATTTAGAATATATGTAATCCATTTGTCAAGAGTCAGTTTAATAAACAATTGCAATACATCACTATAATTTGAACACTCTTTACCTGTACGCTTCATTTACATGTAGACCCCATCCTGCTACAAAAAAAAGGGAGCAACGACTTGTTAGCATGGGGCCAGCAAGCCAAAGGCGAGATAGTTTATTAACAAATGGCTTTCGTTTTGATTAATTAGCGAAGTAGCTGCGTACTCGCACGACGTATCGGTTCTGTACATCGCTAATTATAGCGATTAATAAGAATCACGAGAAATTCCTCATGTCCATTTGACCCGAGTCACGCGCGCCTTTTGCTCAAATATCGTGACATTTACCGCTATATATAAATAACTAACAATGCGTTTCAAATATCCATATGGTTTCTTTCAGAATACACACAAAAGACAAGGACACAGCTAGTCCGCCGCGGGAACATTATATAATATTGTCATGATAATTAGTATGATAGAACACCATCCGTTACACTCTCTTTAGATATTTATCAAATGTAACCAACTTCTGTAGTTATGTAACACATTGTAAGTCATTCGTATTTGTCATTTGAAGCTAATTTATCACCGTTAAATAATTTCTTACACTTTTTCATCAAAAGTTTCCTCCATTCCAATCCTAGATGAAATGAAAATCGATGTTGATTTTCTTGAAATTATTTTTCTTTTACATATACATGTAACTGATACAATATTGACCCACACATACACGCTCCTGACCCCCCTCCCCCCCCCGATCCTATCCAATGCTAGCGACCTGTACCGTCATTGGCTTGTTTGTTTGTGTATTGTTGTTTACCTTTGACCATGGGTCATCTTGACCTTACCTTGCATTGTATATGTTCGACAAATCTTATAATGACCATTATATCATTAATAATAATGATAATTAATATGACATACTGAATGAGCGGCAGCCTGTTTGGTACAACACTGGTCAGTTTTACAGGAATTGTATTTGACAGAGGAATTTTATGGAAAACAACAGAACGCATCTTTATTTCGCCCAAGTATAACAAGTATACAAAATGGGGATACATTTGTACCGTAAATGCTTCCTTCCGGTTGTTTGTGATTGATAGACAGAAAGCATGGGAAAGACAGTAGTATTTTCGTGTCATAATTATACATGTATGTGATAGTAAGAATATTAATCACAGCAAAGAACGGGGGCGGGGTATATTGAAAGATTGATGGCAAAGAGAGTGGGGTAGATTCAAAACTTATTGTTATCATCATCATCATCATCATCATCATCATCAACAACAACAACAACAACATCATCATCATTACTCATCATCATTATCATCTTATCATCCTCATCATCATACATCAATTCATCATCATCAATGATTACATATATTACATTATACATTTTATATATCAATAAGTGCCCCTCTCTCTCTCTCTCTCTCTCTCCTAGTCATGTATTTCTTGATCCGCGATTGAAATCTTTCATATTTATTCTCTTTGTCAAACAAATATTTTTTTTATTATAGTGACTTGTGTACATGTATAATAACATAATTCATATACAAAGGAAATATACACCCGGCCCAGCGGGCCTATAAGTCACCTTATACAATATAAATTAACAGTTATGGTGCAAGAAGAACATTGGTGAATGTATAATAAATATGATACACGCATAAAAACAGATCCTCTCCACATATTTTTTTTCGTGGAAATCAAAACACCTAATCTTGACAATAAGTGACTGCACGTATCTCGGTGGTCTTTTTTTATTTTTGTTTGTTTATTTCTATTGTTTTCTGTAATTATAGTTGGCAATAAATCTTATCTTTGTTTCGCTTCTTGCCATCACTAAATTGCGTTAATATATGGTAATCACCAGACTAAGGACCCAGTGGTCAGACGTGTGTTTGATCCTCAGTTGCGACATGCCAAAGTCGCCAATAAAAAACAGATATGTAAAAATAATCAATACCGTTTATTGCTCAATTTTCCTGACTGAAGAACAAGGTGAAAAATTAATTAGAAGAAACGATGATGATGACGTCGACGATGATGATAATACTGATGATTATTATCACCAATATTAATTGTCTTGCCTCATAGATGAACTTCGGTTAATCGGCGTTCACCGACATAAAATTATCGTCCTTTATTAGCAAGAAGGGCCTATCAGTATCGATAAAAAAATGCTGATACGCCCTTCTGGCTTTCAATGGACGATATTTCTTATTTGACATCGTCGCCACATTATATCAGATGCATTCATATTATCATGATCTTTTCGGTAAACAAGAGTAACGTTGTTGCCCTTGACATCAAACTGATTTATCGAAATTGTCCTTCATTATTGGTTATTGTGATTCAGCAATGGTCTCTGGGTTATGATTAATAAAGCAATTCATTGACGACGATGTTTTTTATTTATGTGGCATGGGTCAGATACGAAATGTCACCTAAAGCAATCTACACACATCCAGTACAAACGCCATGTCGCATTTATGTCAGTCATATCGATTTTTATATTTATTATATTGGTTGCTATTTACATGTTATGAATAAGTTCGAAAACTGGTACCTCCGATGAAGGGAAATACCGGTATACATGTGGTTTATTTATACATATTTCATATACATGTACGCATTTACAGAAACAAACAGGGGATGCTGGCATGTTGAGACATTCTTGCCCATTTTTTTCTCTTTTAAATAACAGTACTCTTACAAGACTGACAATAACTTCATTCTGACATAAGCATTGACAGCATACATGGCATATATATACATGTACAATATACATTGTATATAATACAATATACAACTAATCACAATATCGTAAGAATTTTTGTATTCATTTATGTATTCCTAGCAAAAGCCAACTGGTTTGTGTAAATAAAAAATTGATTTGATTTGACTATTAGTTATTATTAATTTTAATAGTATCATCTTTTTTTTTCTTTCTTATTTTAAATAATTAACACTCGCGCGCAAAATACGCATTTAGAATAAGTCATTAAAATAAAGGACGAGAGTGAAACATTTTATTAAAAAACAACAAACAATAAATTAGAAGAGGATGTATGTACGAGTGTTGTCATGTACATATAAATAATTTGGCGCCCCACCCCCATTAAATCAGTCGTAATAATGGTATATCAATGTCTGACGAATATGGACATGTGCGTGTTTTCTTGAAACAAACATGCGCGCACATAATCATGCAAATAGAGTAAACACCATACATGTATTCGTTTCTAGACCATTTCAGTTAAAGGCATAAGCGCACAAGGCCAAGAAGAAAATTAAAACTAGCATGCTAATTTTCTAAAACTTTGCATGATTATAAAGAATTACATTAGAAACAATTTTGTTAGGAAAAAAGTGGGGTCACCACTCAACTTTTTGAGTTTTCTGCCCCTGAAAGTGAGTTTTTGACTCATTTTCAGTCATTTTCAAGGGCTCAATGTTATGGGCTAGCAACACTTAATTTCAACTCGATGTTTGGTACTGTATTTTCTGTCACTGTGTAAAATATTATGAAATTCTATGCAACAGATTTTATACTATTGTAACGTGCACCGGCCTTGCTTTAGGTTATATAGAATAAATATATAAGCAAATGATTTCTATTATAAAATGTAGTAGTCGAATCAATTTTTAATTAATGTGTAATAACAGACGTGATTTCTTATCACTTTGATAAATATAAAATTAGTTGAGCCTATCCCTGCTTAACAACCATGTGGGATATCTTGCCCTATTGAACCCTATTGCTTAGTAGTTCCCAGCAAACGCAATGCTTGCAGTGAACCCTCCACGAATAGGGTATATCTTTTTCCTGCAGTTTAGTAGCTCCAGCAAACGCAATGCTTGCAGTGAGCCCTCCGCGTACAGGAATCAGAAAACCTTTATTAATAATATAAGGCGCGTTCTGTAACATTCATATGATGTTGTCTTGACGACGGTCAAGGTAGACTGATACAATTCGCATCTAAACTGCGCTTATATAGGCTAAAACGGGGAACCAATTATAAAGCATTTGTTGATAGAGACAGAATCAAGCGTTTAGTAATTCACCATCCGATATAAACGTAACTAAGTACGAAACAATTGGATGCGATTCGTCCATTTCTTAATTATTATAGCGTATATTAGAAAATATTAAGGTGACAAATATTACTTTCGCTACACTATAGTCGCAGAAACGCAACATGTTTATTTGCTGATAACGTCACTTGACGTCAGACCGTCATAAGCAATTTTGAGTTCAAAATAAGCGGCTTTTAGGCCACGCAGGCTTTATTTTTAACCGAATTGCATAAAATTATCAATGCAACGTCTCACATTGTAAATTAATTGAGTGAATAATTTAGTCAATCGTGATTCGTGAACGAGCTACTTTAATGTGTAGTCCAAATTTGATGAAACTCCTTTATATGATAGAGTAATTGATACGACAGTGTCATGTAAATGTCACCACTTCGTCATCAAGAGCTATGACGATTGTACGTGTGTATGCTACAAGTATGGTTTAAATATACACATGTACATGATTTATGAAGATAAATGGTTTCCAATTAAAGCAACAATACTCTTTTAATTGACATCAACATCCCGTGAGGAATGTACTTAATGTTTCACCCCGGAACTGTCCCTGATTTCAAATCTAAATATACTTAAGGACGCCTCAGCTTGGAAAAATGTCGAATATTTCAAAAGTGTGTGTGTGTGTGTGTGTGTGTGTGTTTAGGCTTTATATTATTCAGAAATGTAATTAAGCATATTTCAGCATTAGATTGGTGAATGTTTTATTCCATCACTCACGAAAAAAAAATGAGTTTAATGCGAAAAACAACAACAAAATGACAGGAAATAAATACATCGAAGTTCCTCGAGTAAAGTACACAATGTATAAAGATGAATGAGATTTAATGCATGCTGGAAAGTTAATTTCAAATATGTGTTTAAGATATTCCCTTAACGAATACCGTCGATATTCCTGCAATTTATCAATTTAAGGGTTGTAACTTTAGAGTGTCAGGGACAGTCTGACTGGTTTTCGAACTCGTTTGAGATACTGCGTCAATACACAATGTGACAAAGTTTAGTAAAGATCGGTTCATGTTTGTTAGTGTAAGAGAGCGGACACAGTCAATCTAACAATTTTTCATCAATTCAAGTGTCATTCTGGTTGTTTATCGAACTTGAACTAGTAATTGTGTCCATAAATATTGTTACCATGTTTAGAAAATATTGGTTCGTGTTTGATAGAGTTAGGGAGCGATCCTGTTAAGTAAGCAATATTTCATAAATTCAAAGACCATAACTCCTAAGTGTCTGGGGTACTCTTGTGGAATAACTCTGGCTGATTAGCGAACTTAAACGAGATATTGCAACCATAGACACTGTGACAACGTTTAGTAAAGATCGGTTCATGTTTATCAGAGTTAGATAGCAGAAACTGTAAATTAAGCAATTTTTTTTATCATTTCAAGGGCCATAAATCCGGAGCGTCTGGGACAATCTGCCAACATGAATTGTGACCAAGACTGGTAAAGATCGGTTCATGTTTGTTCGAGCTAGAGAGCAGACAACATCATGGACGCCGCCTGCCTGCCCAATCGCCTCACGGGTGTAAAAAAACAACTGACACATGGCGGGAAATATCTGAAAACAAAGATGGATTCACAAATTAGACGAATCGTCTCCTACGCAAATTAATAACTTACATATGGTAATACCATTGCAACGTTTATTAGCTGTTGAACAAGTACTATGCATCTGGACGATTTCGACCTGATTGGGGTTTGAACTCGTAACTTTCGGGTGCATAGTCAACGAAGACTAACACCATGAGCAATGATACTATTTTCTCTGACAATCCAGTTTTAACTACAATGTACTTACATCGGGGTTCTCGCTAACTCCTGATTTGCAGTCTTGGACTCCAATATTTTGGGTGTGGGGTCCTCTTTTTCTAAGTACGTTTTATACAACACTATGGAAGGACCCCAACTTTGTGGTATTTTTTTGTCAAGGACCACAGCCTCTTTTGAGAATCCTGTAACATAATCAGCTAAAACTTCGATATCATATATTAATTCTTAGCACCCTGATAGCCACCAATTCCATCAAACTCATGCATATAACTTCACAATATAAGCTTTGTAAATGTCAAACAATGGAAATCTTCGGGGCAAATTGACAAGTTATATATGACAAAAGTTCTTTGATTACCACCCCTTGATCATTTATCTCTCCTGAAAGCTTCTCCATTTTTATACGATGAGGGTAGATTTCAAAATTTCAAACAGAATCATATTATACACCTTCTACAATTAGTTTATTCACAGAAATTGTATATATCCCATAGGCTTCAATATTAACTTAAATACAAAATTATCCCCCCCCCCAAATTTACTCAAATTGGGGGGGGGGGGGGGGGCACAAAAAACTCTTGGTGAAACATCTTTATTTTTGAATGTCTTCAAAGTGACAAAGTTTGATTGAAATATTACCATTCAGTGGCAAGATAATGAATATGGTTAATAGGGTGCTAATAACCTAAGCAAAAAGTCAATTACATGTTATCAAGTATTGATCAAAAAGTGTCATTATGATAATAAACTTGACGGATACTCTTTTAAACAAATGATATCAATTAATTTTCTTATTAGCCACTTCAATGATAGAAAACAAAACCTTTATATAATTTGATTCATATATGAGAATAAATCAAATTGACCTATTTACTCGCCGTGAGCATTCATTTTCCTGTACATATCAATCACAAATCAGGAGTAAACACGTGGACGTAAACGTGATTGTTTTCATTAAAAGTACATCTGACCCATTCGATGAACGAGTGTTAACCCTTTCCCTCATAAAGGACACCATGAAAAGACCTATGCGAACAGCATAAAACCAGATCAGCCTGCGAGTAACTCGCAGGCTGATCAGGTTTTATGCTGTTCGCTGCTCTCAGTGGTCTGGAAATGAGGATTTTAATTAAATTTGGTAAGGTTTAACTGTGGTTTTCTGCAGATTTGGCTTTATGTGATACCTACTGAGGGCGTCAAAATGAGTCTATATGAAGGAAAGGGTTAAGATCGTCGGGATCGTTGGATGGATGCCCTGCTGCGACATATTCTGCCATATAACCAGTGATTGAATGTACATCATGGGTACATAAAGGTAGTTCCAGGCCTGGTAATGTAACTAGGTGTGGTATCATTCCATTTACCTGTATGCGCAGCATGACACCACTATGTATATTCCATGTAGACAGCATCCCCAAAAATATAAGATTTAAATACTTTCCCACGCTCGAATTTTTAAATGCGTCGCAATATGAAAATAGTTGCTGCAATCAGTCGGGAGAGCTACGGCACGAGTGGGTGGTGTGGGAGAAATGACCCCGCCCCCTACATTATGGCTGTCATGTCCTGTCACCCACTGTTGTTAGTTGGTCAGGCGAAAACATTGTCCGACTAATGGGACCAGAGTAGCACATTGTTGTGTCAGTAATGGACAGCGAATGCATGTGCATTTATTCAAACAATTAGTGGCATGCAAATTGATGAACGGGACTGATAGTCAGAGAGAGAGAGAGCATTAAAGAAGAAAATATAGAAGAATGACGTCAAGAAAAAACGTTGTTGTTAGTAACGCCGGTGAAAAACAATGAACGCTAGACAAAATGATGCATACCAGTACATTACTATCCGCTTTTCAAAATAGCTTTCTTATATTTTTCAATTTTTCATTTATTTAGTTGTTTGGTCTTCCTATATTTTTATTTATTTTAATTGATTGCTAACAACTATCATAGATTACAATAATTCAAATAAAGGTAATTTATGAAAAAGAAATATCACCCCAACATCCGCTTCACCGTAAGGCAGACCATGTACACTACAGAATGTCTCCCAAGGAACTGATATTGGTTTTTAAAGGAAGAGTATCCAAGGTAACATGTGTTTTAGAAAAAGCATGCACAGAACGTAGAAATTTGTACACTAAAGATCAGGGAATCGAACACAGTTTTCGAGGAGCTTATACATGTTCTAAACGAAAAGTAAGTTGGATGTTTTATTAATTTAAGAGGATTTTAAACACAAAATGTACAATATCTTTTGAATCATCTTTGAACATGTTTTTCATATTCTTTATTGGTTGTATGGATACCATTGTAATAGGGATGGTTTTCGCTTGAAATTTCGTATTGCGATATATCGCGATTTTCACCAAACATATTGCGATGCGTATCACGATATTTTACGGCTTATTTTGTGTTAAAGTAGTAGACAAACATGTAACGTTATTAGCATTCTGACAATCTGTTTGATCTGAAGGAATACCAAATGTCTTGAAATAGAATAGACTGATAGTATATATGATTTGTTAAAGTATGTATCATGCTTCCAATTTAAGATTTTTAAATAGGTACAATGTATTGATTGATCATAATTGAATAAGGGGAGTTTCAATATTTAGAGCGACTATTAGTGCATGCTTGTCGTGATTGCAATTGTTTACGACAATGTCCGAAGCTGGATGATGCCGCAATCGGAACACCTCGGTGATAAATACTATGATGAAGAATGATGGAATTACCCGAGAAGTTCTGATTGGATGATGCCGGGGAATGTGACTTTTGTTGTAGTTTTGCCGGCACAGTTTGCCATAGAATTGCTTCTAGAGCAAATTGTAATATTTTCCTCAACGAGGTTTTTCGTTCTTCTGGATATACGGCCGATTTTGCATCAACATTTTAATTACAGCGAGCTCGCCCTACTGTTTTATAAACAATCCGGATGGTACAGCCTAAAACGCTTATCGTTAGTCCTGTCGAGCATCAACCGGTGGATTGCGATCACTAAATGCATATTATGTAATTATTATTATAAACGTAATGAACGAATCTATTTAAATATCATATATTACG
>CM037795.1:18523174-18567961 GCA_021229015.1 Solen grandis
TATCCAATATTCTTGTGAATACACAAACACTGTCCCCAACACTTAAATTCCTTAGATAAACCTCTGCCTGCTGTTATCTGCATCCACACTCGACTAGGACATTAGTGGTTCTGACTTACTGACAACTCGATAGGATCAAGTGTTCATCTCATTAACCTCAGGTGGTCTGGTACAGCAGAATTAAGATGGTCAAGAACATTCACACATAGTAGAAAGACAAAAGAGAGGGAGGGGGAACAAAACAACACGATCAGAACTCACAAAACATTTGCTCCTTTGGGCATAAAGAACAGTGACACACCAGTACCGAAAACGCACGCGGGAAAAAAAAAGCAAGTTCACCCTTGGAAAATCTTGAAACAAAGAAATATAAGGAGTGTGAAACTAGCCAGTCAGACTCTGATGACAGTACGGTTTATGACATAGACTCAGAAATAAATAAATAAATAAATAAATAAATAAATAAATAAATAAATAAATAAATAAATAAATAAATAAATGTCTCGATTGCTTTTACGGAGAAGTGTGCGTGTATATGCTTGGATAATTTTGCCCCTAGTACGTAACATTAATACTATTACTACTTCTACCACCACTTCTTCTACTACTACTACAACATATATTCTTCTACATAAACAGCAACTTCAAAAACAAAATGTAAAGAAGCGTTGTGACAACACCTCAGAATCTCGATTTATTCCAACGCATTTATATCAACATTACTACAGAAACAACAACAACAACTACTACTACTATGTAAAAGCAAGTGTACAAGGTCCCGATTCATTCAATCGTATTAATAATATCACCATTTCTATAACTACTAATACTCCTGTTAAACAGCGAATATATAACCAATATTATTATTACAACTAAAACGAAATTCATTATTACAACAACAACTATTACTACTACTACGACCACGTATGTTTGACATAAATAAATAAATAAATAAAACAATAAATAAATAAAACAATATACTAATACTTCTGTTAAACAGCGAATAAATAACCAATGTTATATATGCGTTGCGTATTTGTTATAAATAAATAAATAAATAAATAAATAAATAAATAAATAAATAAATAAATAAATAAATAAATAAATAAATAAACAAACTAATAAACAAATAAACTACTAAATAAATAAATAGATAAATTTCTCGATTACTTACACGGAGAAAGTGAAAAACGTAGCGTAGGACAATGCCAAAAGCGACTATCTCGCCTTATGAAAAAGCGCATATACCCGTTTATCGTCGCTAGACTAAGCCTGATTAACTCGCCGCGGTTCAAATACCGCTACTGGTGTGTCTGCTGAGTGTGATTATAGAGATTAGACATATTCTAAATATATACAGTGACATATATATATACATATACAGTGACGGATTGTGGAGATAGTCAGTACACACGATATTGTATTAAATGGATAAGAAACATCGGTCAAAATTTAGAGCGGGTTTGATTTCTAAACTGCCATTGTTCAATGATCTGTCTTTTCATGCTGACTTTTCAAATAGAGAAGGAGTAAATGATTGTATTTCGAAATTTGCTTAGATTATTAAAAGTGTTGCGGAACCTTTGTTTAGTCACAAAATATTATGTAATGATAAACCTAAAACAGTACACTCTTTCAGCAAAAAAGCAGATTGGTTTGACACAGATTGTATAGAAGCAAAGAGGAAATACATGTCTGCATATAATAATGCAATAAGAACAAAGAGTTGAAATGTATAGATTAAAAAAGTGCTATAAATCTCTTGTAAAACAGACAAAAAAGAAATATGAGTTAAATAAACTGCGTTCTATTGAACGTCTACGTCATCAGAAACCAAGAGATTTTTGGATAATTTTTCTAGTAAGAAAAATACAGTTTTAAATAAAGAAATCAATATTGAGGAATTCCATGAGTATTTTTCGAATTTATTCATAAATTTACCGGATACTAAAAATGCTGATGCTGAAAACTTTTGTAATACACACAATTTTGATGATTCAACGTGCTGTTTTGAGGAGTTAGATGGGCCTATAACTTTATCAGAGGTTGAGGGGGTTGTTCGTTCATTAAAGAGAAATAAAGCTTAAGCTCAGGATAATCTACTGAATGAATATTTCCTCGAATCATGTGATATCTTATCTTCTCATTTAGCTGATGTTTTTCACGGCATTTTAGACAGTGGATGCTTCCCGGATGAATGGATGAAGGGAATTATTGTTCCCCTATTTAAAAAAAATGATCCCGCTGATGTAAATAACTACAGAGGTATAACATTGATAAGTTGTTTTTCTAAAAATTTTACCGGTATATTAAATAAACGAATCAATAATGGGGCGGAAAATAACGATATCATTAGCGATGCACAGTTTGGTTTTAGACGGGGTCGTTCAACAATTGACGCAATTTTTGTTTTAAATGCAGTTATTTCAAATATACTCAGTGAAAACGGTAGACTTGCATGCGCTTTTATTGACGTTAGTAAAGCGTTTGATAGCATTTATCGAAACGGACTTTGGTATAAACTGTATGGTATGGGATTATCGGGTAAGCTGTTAAATGTTATACGGAATATGTATTCTAGGATTAAATCTTGTTTTAGGGGTTGTTCTTCATTTTCTGACTATTTTGAGTGTTCTATCGGCCTCAGGCAGGGTGAAATCGTTTCGCCGATACTTTTTCTCTTTTCCCCGAGGACTTAGAATTGTGTTTAATGGATAAAATTGATGCAGACCTTACATTTTACGATTTATCTCTGATTCTACTGTTATTTGCTGATGACATGGTTTTATTTGGGAAAACAGTTGCTGATCTTCAAAACAGTCTCAATCTCTTAAATACTTATTGTGATTCGTGGGGCCTTAAAGTCAATCCTGATAAGAGTAAAATAGTAGAATTTAGGAAGAGGGGAAATTTCGGGTGGATGAAAAATGGACATATAATGACTCTCCTATTCAAACTGTGGATAATTTTAATTATCTATGTACAACATTTAATTATACTGGCAATTTCTCTATGAATCATGAAACTGTAGCAGGTAAAGGATTAAAAGCACTGAATACGTTATTTACTAATACTAGAAATTTTCCATTAAAGCCTAAAACTATATCTCAGTTGTTTGATGCATTTGTTAGTTCTATTTTATGTTACGCCTCTGAGGTGTGGGGTTTTGGTAAATCGAAAGTGATAGAAAGGATTCATCTAAAATTTTGCAAACAATTATTAAATGTTAAATCAAGTACGTGTAATATTGGGGTATATGGAGAGTTGGGTAGATACCCACTTTTATTAATAGACAAGTACGTATAATTAAATATTGGGGTAAAATTCTATATTCAGATAATATAATAATTAGACATTTATATCAAATAATGGTTGAGAAAAGCAATTTGGGGATAAAAAATTGGGCCAGCAATGTTAAAGCGCTTCTTGATTCTCATGGATTTTCATGTGTATTGTCAAATCCAGAAAAACTTTAATATGGATAAATTTTACCTGGAATTTAAGGATAGGACTATTAACATGTTTGTTCAGTCATGGCTTAGCGACATTAATTTAAGTAATGTTTTGTTGTCATATAAAACATTTAAGTTACATTTCCAATTTGAAGATTACCTAGAAAATTTACCAAAAAAATATATAGAAATGTTTTATCAAGACTCCGTTTGTCATCTCATCCTCTTAGGATTGAATCTGGTCGTCATGGTAATAATAGAAAAGATCGTAATTTGAGAATTTGTACATTTTGTAACTCTGGTGATATCGAAGATGAATTTCATTTTGTAATTAAGTGTAGTATCTTTAGAGATTTACGTATCCAGTATATAAATAAATATTATTATAAAAGACCTAGTTTTATAAAATATTGTCAGTTAATGCAATTATCTAATAAGACTGAGTTATTTAAATTGGGGAAATTTTTATACCAGGCATTTTCTAGACGCAATTCTATGGTTATCAATATTTCATAATACTTATTCGGTAAGTGTAAAAATATATATGTTTACATGTACATGTTTGCCTATAATATTTAATGTCTATTTAAGTAAGCATATTCACTTTACTGTATTTACTTTGTTGATTAATTAACTGTGCAACATATTTTTTGGTGTTCCATTTTGAAAATTAATTGTTTCTTAACTGCTATTTACCGTTGTTGCTTAATTCACTATACAACTCATTTATTGTGTTCCATCCTCTTGATATATTGTCAGTGTAGCATGAACAGGTCGAATTATTCATTTTTAATAACATTGTAACATTGTCTTGACCTTGATTTTACTATATGATATTATGTTCATTGTATGCAACCAGAAACTTGTATAAGTTTACGTTGCTTAATAAAATATATTGAATCTCTTGAAAAAAAATCTCTAAAAAGGTGAGAATGTTTCACACCGATGGTCAAAACATATACATTGACAGGCGCTTTACGAGGAAATATGACGAGAAAGAGAGAAATGATAGAAAAAAAATAGCATTAATACGCATAGAGAGATTAAAAGGTTCGGTTTAGTAAACGCAGAGTTATACGTCCGAGGACGGGTGAGGTAGTTGTTTACATTCCTTCAGTCCGCGTTGTGCCCAAAAAACATCATCATCATCATCATCATCATCATCATCAACAACAACAACAACTACTACTACTACTTCGACCACGTATGTTGACAAAAAAATAAATAAAAAGCGATTACCGCGCCTTATGAAAAAGCGCTCTCTCCCGTTTTTCGTCACTAGACTAAGCCGGATTAACTAGCGACGATTCAGTGCCGCAACAGGTGTTATTAATAAATCTTTATGAAAGTCTCATAATGGTTTCATTTAAAATCAAATACAAGAAAAGTTTGTTTTCATATTTATTGCTAGGACTTGTTCGTCACACGAATGCTGTATTTATTCATTTTTACACCCGAAGTTCCACCTTATGTACTGGAATTGAAGTCATAATGAGAGAATAAAGACTGGTAAAATCCTAAGAATCATATTGTAGAAAGAGAAAAAAGAGAAAGACATAGAAAGAGAAATATAATTAGCTACAATGCGTATACACAAAAAAGGAAATATTACGAGAAAGATGAAGAAAAATTAAAGAAAAGCGTTATTGAGAGAGAGACAGAGAGAGAGAGAGAGAGAACTATAATCAGCGATGATGCGTGGATAAAAAATGCGTGAATACTGATAGACGAAAACGCGTTGAGAGAGATAACGATTACTTACACGGAGAAAGTGAAAAACGTAGCGTAGGACAATGTCAAAAGCGTGATTAATGGCGGGTAGCGGCCGTAGTTATTTCTCGCTCTGAAAAAATGGATTATATTCGTGTATATGGTCATTTTTGAGCTTGTGTGTGACCAGAAATTGTTTGGATATGTCTAATGTTGTTGTTGGATATAATCATATGTTGATTTGTGATGGGAAGAAGGAATAAAAGGAAAAAATGTAGCAGCGGTAGTGGAAGTGAAAGGGAACAAAAGAAAACAAACTGTTGGGGAGGCCCGGGGGAGGGGGACGTATCGGTGAGTGAAATTCTAAATCAAACAAATAGTATCTTGTATGATGACTCAGATCATGATAATGTTTTCTTAAATTTGACCACGACGTCGAAAATTAATGATTCACATTATTCCCCAATGATGGCAACGATGGCGTCTGGAAATAGCGACCCGGGTACATCAAAATCGACAGCAGAACCTTCTTTAAATGATGTAATGTCCTGTCTTAAAAGTATAGAAGGTAGAATAAGCAGTATGGACAAAAGATTTGATGCACTAGAGGAGGTGAAACAGAAGGTGGATAGGTTTGACATAGAGATCAAGAAATTGTGGGTAGCGTTAGAGGAAATGAACCGGAAGGTGAGCGATAGAGTCACGGCGGTAGAAGAAAAAGTGGAAAGTACTGACTTTTCGTTAGGCCTGTTGAATGTTAAGGTGGTTACTTTGGAGAAAGAGAGAGATATACTGAAGGAAGAAGTTACGTATTTACAGAGCCAGTCAATGAGAAGCAACCTACTATTTTCAAATATACCGGAAGTGGACGGCGGGCGCGTAGAGGACGCGGAGGCGACCGTGAGGCAATTTATGGTGGAGAAAATGAAGATCGCGAAGGAAACCTTTGACAGAATGAAGTTAGAAAGGGTTCACAGAATTGGTCCAAAACAGGGGAATAAGTGTAGGAAGATAGTGGCTAAGTTTTTGGAATACAAAGACAAGGAGTATGGGAGGAAACAATGGAAAAATCTGGAGGGCACACCATTTTATGTAAATGAACAATTCACAAAGGAGGTCGAAGAAAAGAGGAGGAAACTACGTCCCAAGGTTAGGGAGGCCAAGAGTCGGGGTCAACAGGCGTGGATAACGTACGACACGCTTTACATAGGCGGCAAGGCAGTAAGAGACTAGGGGGCCGCGGAGGGGGAAGTTAGAGTTCTGTCATGGAACGTAAATGGACTCACAGATGCAAAGATGGAATGTAAAGATTTTGTAAAAAATATTGTAGATAATGATATTATATTTTTGTATGAATCATGGGCATCACGTAATAGCGAAATTGATGTACCGGGTTATGTATGTCATAACTTTTATAGAAGTTTTCAACATAGACAGACAAGAAGGTGTAGTGGGGGGATAGCACTTTATTATAAAGAATCTATTAAAGACGGCATTTCTGTAATAAAAACGCATCAAAATTCAGTAATATGGTTACAACTTGATCATACTTTCTTTAAAACAAAGAATGATGTATATTTATGTGGCATTTACTTATGGAATGAGGATTCGTCAGCATATAATATAATGAATATAGATTTCTTTGAATTATTAGAAATGATATAAGTTATTTTGATAATTTTGGAGATATTTATATATGTGGAGATTTTAATAGTAGAGTTGGTTTGAAACCTGACTTTATTAGATATGATACTATGAATGATATGATTGATGATGGTGATTATGTTCCCGACGAATTTAGCAGCAGGGCCTCTTATGACACAAAGAGTAATAAATTTGGGTCAAAACTTCTAGACCTGTGTAAATCGAGTGGCATGAGAATTGTTCACGGTAGGCTAGGGGATGATCAAGGCGTTTTTACTTTCATGTCAAGAAATGGTGCGTCGGTGGTGGATTACTTATTATGTAAGGAATCCAATTTGTCCAATATCACGTGCTTCTGTGTTAACAGTATAAATGTGTGGAGCGATCACGCACCTATACAGTTTTCATTATGTTGTAATAACAGTTTACAATGTGAAACAGATGAAGTTTATACTAAATATATGTAGCCGGGTACAGGTATTTGGTGATAAATCAATAGGCAATAAGACATGAGTGTCTCGATAGCTCAGTGGTAGAGCGCAGGAACGGTAGTCCTGAGACCCTGGGTTCGAGTCCCGGTCGAGCCATGATTTTTTCACCACCTGTTACATTCAATGTCACAGGGTGAGAAAAATATGCAGCCTGACCGGGACTCGAACCCAGGGCCTCAGGACCGTTCCTGCGCTCTACCACTGAGCTATCGAGACACTCCTGTCTTATTGCCTATTGATTTATCAACAAATACCTGTACCCGGCTACATATAAATGGTCGGAAAAATACAGAGATCAATTTAGAAATAGTCTCATTGGGCAATTACCTCTACTTAATCAGTTGGTCATAGATATTGAACACACCGAGTGAGGTATTGATCATGTTGTTTCTTGCTTTTCAAATGTTGTACAAAATGTGGCAGATAATTATTTTTTGAAAACTGTTAATTGTTCACATACATCGGCGTTTGTTGATTTACCTTATTTGGACAATGCAGAATGGTTTGACAAAGAATGTGTTGCTGCACGAAATACCTACCGTGAGGCTTTACGGGTTTTTAATGATTGTAAGACAGATGTCAGTAGAATATATTGTTGTGATTGTAGAAAGGATTATAAGAAATTAATTCAAAGGAAGAAAAATGCATTTAAATATCGTTAATTAAAAGAGGTGGAACAACTTAAAAAAATGTAAACCAATGGCTTTTTGGAATTATTTTAAAAAGAAAAAAACAGGAAACAGATAACTCAATTCCACTAAATGATTTTTTTGAGTACTTTTCTAATCTTCATAATGATATATATACTTGTGTAAATGAAGAAGTAGAAACTTTTTGTAATTGCCACATGGGTCTATGGCCTTCTGGAATTTAAAAATAAAAAACTTGAAAAAAACTGTAATAATAACGATTTCAATAATAGTTCTGTTAATGAAGAGTTTGATAGGTTATACGTGCTCAAGAAATTGTCCATGCAGTGAAAAGGTTAAAATCTAATAAAGCTTATGGTGGGGACTGCCTCCTTAATGAATATTTTATTGAATCCGTCGATATTTTGTTACCATATTTATGTGATATTTTCAATACAATTTTAGATTCTGGAATTTTTCCGAAACAGTGGAGAGAAGGTATTATCATTCCTTTATATAAGCTTTTTTTTTTTTTTCGACGTGTACAATGTACATAGTCAATATAAATAAAGTAACCACATAATCCATTTGGTCACATACAATAAAGACAATTTCTTGTCATAGAGGATGAACCACATAATAGGTAAGCACACACACCCACCCACACACACACACACGCAAATATGCATATATTTTAGTGTTTTTTTTTCTTTTTTTCAAAAAATATTTTTATGGCTTTTAAATACAGATTTGGGATAATCTACAAGTACATTCGATCGTAATCACAAAGATTAACTTGTTATTTAAGATATGTGTAGTAATAATGAACTTAACAAAATTGTTCTCTTAAATGCATGTTAGCAAAATTGTATGTACCATGGAGGTTCCCTTGTCAAGAAACAAGGAAATTATACGACAGAATTAAATAAAATGCATATCAACAAATTATATATATATATATATATATAATATATATAATATAGTAATTTAAAAATATGAAATATATTACATAAAAATATAATTATAGTAGTAATAATATAGTAAATTTCAAAGGTATATCCGATAAATGCACCCTGGATTATCTCCCTTACCGAAACGTAAGGGGAAGTTTAAAGGGTTAAGCAAAACGTAATTCAAAAAGATATACACATATACAATTGTCGTATATTGGTAGCATATCCATTATAAAACAGCATTGAAATGTAATTAATTTAGACCAATACAAACACTATACAATGACATAAGAAATGTTAAGCTAATTTAATATGCTTTATATGACTGTACTAAAATACACCACAAACTTTATATTAAATAAATATAATAATACCTATATATCAGTAAGCCACATTATTTAGTAAACTATTTCTAAGTTCCGTTGCTTTCTGCACATATAAAGCTAATTTAGTAAGTGTTGTCTTAATTCTTTGATTTTAATAATAACATAAAATTATACATACTAGGTTTATTATAGAAATATTTATTTATGAAACCTTTTCTTAAGTTTTCATAACACGAACATTTTAAAATAAAATGGTATTCGTCTTCTATATCTAAAGTATAGCAGCATTGACAGTATCTTTCATTTCTAGGAATTCTATTTTGCCCATACCTACCCGTTTGTATTCTTAAACTATGACCTGAAATTCTTAATTTTGTAATACTAAATCTAAGACTTCGTGGTAAAATATTTAAATAATCTTCATATTCAAAGATACTTTTACAATTATTATAAAGATCAAGTACACCACTCGATTCTTTTTCTGAATGCCAACTTTGTATAAAATTATCAATAACTCATTGCTCATAAACTTGTTTAATAATTATATTGTCTGTATTTAAAATCTTAAACCAATATTTGATAATTCTTAAATATCTTGACACATACAAAGGGTATCTACCTAATTCACCATATACTGCAGCATTTGCTACACTATTTCTAACTTTTAAAATATATTTAATAAATTTTAAATGTAACCTTTCAATATCTTTATGTTTTTCAAAACCACATATTTCTGATGAATAATTTAAGAAAGACCCAACAAATGAATCAAAAAGCTGACAAGCTAACTTAGGTTTTAATTTGTATTTTTTACAATTTAATTTAAGAAATTTTATAGGTTATATGTTGCTTTTATTAATTTAAAAAAATGCTTCGACTCTGTATATCGAAATGCATTGTGGTTTAAACTTTATAAATCAGGAATTCAGGAGAAAATGTTGCGTATTATTAAAGATATGTATAAAGAAGTAAAATCTTGTATAAGACACTGTAATTCTATTTCAGACTTTTTCGATTATTCTGTCGGATTGGGGCAAGGTGAGATAATGTCGCCAATCTTAGTGTCATTATTTTTAGAAGATTTAGAGTTGTTCATACAAAATGATTTTGAAAGTGGTTTATAAATTGATGATATTGTTTTAATTATTTTATTATTTGCGGATGACATGGCTATATTTGGTAAAACACCCAAAGATTTACAGCGGAATCTTGATATCCTAGATACATATTGTAATAAATGGGGATTGGAAGTGAATACATCGAAATCTAAGATTATGGTTTTTAGGAAGAGGGGAGGTTTGAAAAGAAATGAAAAATGGACATATAATGGTATTGATGTAGAAGTGGTTGACTGTTTTAACTATTTACGTCCATTTTTTCTTATACGGGGAATTTTTCAATGTTTTGCGAATATCTTTCAGGAAAAGCCTTAAAGGCATTGAATGTTTTATTATACAATTGTAAAAAAACTACCTTCAAAATTAAAAACCTTATGTCAGTTATTTGATTCTTTTGTTGGGTCAATTTTAAACTATAGTTGCGAGGTCAGTGGTTTTGAGAAATCTTAAAAAAAAGAACGTATACACTTAAAATTCTGCAAACGAGTGTTGAGAGTTCCTTGGAACGCAAGTAATGCCGCTGTTTATGGTGAATTAGAACGTTATCCTTTGTATGTACCTCATTATTGTAGAATTATTAAGTATTGGTGTAAAGTCGCACATTCCGAGAATATTATTTTCAATAGATTGTATACATTAAGTAACAGAGATTGTTTGATAGGGCTTAATAATTGGGTAAGTAGAGTTAAAATACTTTTAGATAACTTTGGTTTTTCTGAAATGTTTAATGTTATTAATTCCTCGTCTATACATGCTAAATCATTTCCAGCTATGTTCAAAAGCAGGGTTATTGATTGTTTTAAACAAGAATGGTTTGGTTTAATTGATAGTAACAGCATTTTAGAGGAATATAAATTATTTAAAACACAGTTTTTATATGAGTCATACCTGGATTTAGTACCACACGACCTGAGATTTTTAACTAAACTACGTATATCATCTCACAATTTGAGAATTCATACTGGAAGATTCGGAGAGAATAGATTACCTAGGAGTGAAAGATTATGTTTGCAATGTAATTTAAATGACATTGAAGATATTTATCATTTTGTTTGTGTTTGCCCATGTTATAGAAACCTTAGAGTTAAGTACTTGGAAAAATATTGTTATGTTAGGCCATCAGTTTTTAAATTTTATGAAATATTAAATTCCCATGACAGTAAAGTTTTGAAAAATTTGGGGATTTATATAAAAGAATCTTTTAAATTAAGAAATACTTTATATTTTGTTGATGATTAGTATGAAAAATGCAATAATATTGTAAGTTTCTTCTACTCTCCGTGATTAATATGTTTAATATGGACTATTATCTGACAAATCACGTGTTTATTTTGTATATATGCAGTTGTTTAGACGATGTACTTTGTACAAGTTTTTAATAAAATGTGTTCTGTTCTGTCTATTGATTATAGAATTTAGACATAAAACGGTGAGAATCGTTTCACATCGATTGTCAAAACATACACGCGGACAAAACACGCGCTTTACGGGGAAATATGAAGAGAAAGAGAAAAATTATAGGAAAAAAAAAAAAACACAAAAAAAAAACAAAAAAAAACACAAATACGCATAGAGAGATTAAAATGTTCGGGTTATTTCGTAAAAGCAAATATAATACAGAAAATAAGCATTATACGTCCGAGGACAGGTGACTTCAGTCTGCGGTAGGATTCATAAGGCCTTATGACAATAATTGCTGTAGGCAAGTTATTAGATACTGTAGCCATAACCATTTGCTTTGTAACTGAGGTAACTTTAATTTGTTGTAAATATATGTTTATAGTAAGTAATAGAACATGTTAAAACAAAACAATATGTATCAATGAACCACGCCATACACTTACGAATTATAAAAACAAACTCAAAACGATAATCTACGCGCGGGATATAAGCCTTACGTTTTTGTTTTAAATAAAAAAGAAAGAAAGAAAGAAAGAAAGAAAGAAAGAAAGAAAGAAGGAAATTTCTCGATTACTTACACGGAGAAAGTGAAAAACAAAGCGTAGGACAATGTCAAAAGCGACTATCTCGCCTTAAGAAAAACCGCTAATACCCGTTTATCGTCGCTAGACTAAGCCGAATTAACTCGCCGCGGATCGGGTATGTCTATTGATTATAGAATTTAGACATAAAAAGGTGAGAATCGTTTCACACCGATTGTCAAAACAAACGCATTTGCACGCGTATTACGGGGAAATATAACGAGAAAGATAGAAAAAAAATGAAAGTAAAAGTAATTATACGTATAGAGAGGGGATTTCGTTTGTTTGGGTTCATTCGTAAACGCGTAGATATACAGCAAATAAAAGGTTCGTGTACAGGTGAGACAGTTGTTAATATTCCTCCAGTCCGCGATTCTTAAAGCCTTGGGCCAATAATATGTGATAGCCGATCGATACGGGTGTTACGGGTGTAGATTATGTTTACAGAAATGTTTAAGTGGTCAGATACCGTTAATTAATTATGAAGAAATCTTCTCTCGACGCGTGGGAATGTGTCCGTTATATAGCGCGAGGTATTCCGGATAGCGTTGTTTAATTGTTCAGAAATTAAAAACGTTATTATTCGAAGAGACAATACTCAGTATTTAACGTCGCTCATTCAATGCTTCTGCGACAATAGCGAAATCGATGACGTAGTTTTTTAATTGTCCCGAATAACAATTATATATTATATACGAATAAATATTGCGGTTTTTCATTCCGAAAACAATAGCCGCCCGACCTCGTTCAAGGGGTGGGTTAGGAGTCACGTGACCTCGTTTAAGGGAGCGGTAGGGGCTGCAGTCCGATTTGATTGTTTCAATCGCGTTTTTGCGGTTAATGACGTAGTTGATTAATTGTCCCGAATAACAATACGATATTATAAAAGAATAAATATTGCGGTTTACTCATCCTCGAAAATGATAGACACGTGACCTCGTTAAAGGGTGGGTCAGGGATTATGTCATACCCGAAACAATAGACCATTATTATTAATTGTTTAAGGAGACAATCAAAAATAAATATTGCGGTTTATTAAGAATGTCACGTGACCTCGTTAAAGGGGTGAGGTCGGGGATTATGTCATAACCTAAACAATAGGCCATTTTCCTAATTAATGACGTCATAGCGTGCTTTCGTGTAGCACGTTAACACGTTGTTTTCTCCCCAACAACACCTAACATACTACTACTAGTTGTCAATCGTTTTTTAAAATGTTTTGTTCTATGTAACAACCTGTTATATAGAGTCCCTGATGTAACATATGTTTCATTACAAACACCTTTCAACTTATGGAGCATTTAAAATACCTTGTCAACATTTCAAAATAACGTGTATTTTGGAAAGGAATGGAAATCAGTCTACATAATGATATGGAATGATATAGTTACGACTAAAAAGCACCGATATGTTCTATACTTGTTCGCTTACTGCGATCTAGAACGTTTTCAATCCTAAGCTTATAAAGACATAACAAACAAATGATGTCTCTTATCTCATTGGTCAAAGAGCGATTCATGTACGTCTACCACAAAGTACCTCGAAAACCTTTTGGTACATATAGACCGGACATCATATTGCCCAATATAATTACCGTGTGTCGTATATTGAACAAAGTTATGAGGTAGGGTGCAGTTATTTTTGACTGACCCTCGTATACATCTGATGTCAGTTTTCTTAATCAGACTGCAGCTGTGCTGTAGTATATTAATGAATAATTTAAAAATAGTAAAAACATACATATATCTCGGAATCAGGAGTATTATCACGTTAAGGCTTTAGATGGACATGGACAATGTCCACAAAATCTTGTGTTCGACATATCAATATGCAATATTGATTGTATATATACAATGTATATTGATCATTCAGGAAAACATCAGAAAGAAAATTGTCTAGGTTCTCTTCGTATAAATATATCTGCCTTAAAAAAGTTGATATTTTGCAGTGTTATCATTTATTGTTGTAAGCAGCATAATTAATGTGTTGTAAAATGTAAGTATTTTATTGGGATAAATAAGTAATGCAACAAGCTGACCCAGTGTCAGCATTTGAGAAAGTTTTCGGATACATTCCAACTTACCGAAGCATTACAATAAAGATAGGCATCATGTTGAGTGTTCCAAGGAAAGCCCCCAGTATGTTGCTGATCAGATACGGGTACAGCATCTGACACTCGGTCTCACAAAGTCCTGGCTGGGACGTGCCATTACCCCCATATATACACAGACAATCCTGGAACTCCTGTGCAAATAATAACATAGATATGTATGTGTAAAGCTGGACAAGATGATTGGTTCTCCCAGTTACTATTTTGCTCAATAAAATGGATTTACTCATAAGTTGTGCATGTATAAAAATGTATATGCGTGCAAACTTATCTTTCAATAATACATACATAACATCGCGCAATTGAGTACGTTCTGTATTTATACATAAAATATATGAAACATAAAAAAAGAAAAAGTAAAATGCATTTATATAACAAAAATAACATTCGAACAAATTATGTGTATCTCGTGGACACTAAGTTAGCCGACTGCTTTTTGTAAATACATTGTGATCCTGTCAAAAGGATCAATATAGTTAAATAGAGAGGTTCGATTTCAGGAGTCAAGCTGGTAGACCAACGCTTCCAGAGGAATTCCTTTTTCTGGAGATGATGTAACTTAAATACTCATTGCGATTAGGACCGAGTCCACTAAATTCTAAAAATAACACGCTTGCTTCCCTTTTGAACGATATTAGTAAAACATTATTCCTTGATCGACTCACAGATAATAACATTTTCCACGGGGTGGTTTTCGTTTTTAAATAAGAATCATGTAGAGAGATATGCACCCTGAAACTCTCATTTTAAGATGGAGTAACCTAAAATACTTTATACTAACCAATGAAATAATTACTTTTCCGCTACCTCTGATTGTTAATTAAAATTTGATTGGTTCAAGAATTAGGTCAAAATCCATGTTATACAGCTTAAGTTGGAAAAGTTGGGATCTATCTCTAATTAATATTTGACACACACTATTCCTTTCTTGGTCTGACACCCGGCATGGCATGGTGACATGTAGTTGATATTGTCGGACCCGCACACAGGGAAGTACTTGCTGACATCACAGTCACATGAATCCTGACAGGTGGCGTTGTTATCAAATTTTGGGCTGTATAGGAAATTATATTGTTGGTAAAATGGGTACATTTCTACAGGTGATACAAGAAAAGCATTGATAAAACAACTGTAAACATCAAAGAACGCCTTTTTAGGAAGAAAGGTTTAAAATAGATCTAGGTTCAAAACTGTATTTCATTCAAAAGAAAAAATGCATAAAGACAATTACACTGATATACCGGTCAACCGCCTAGCCATGCGTTTTGTGCAGCGACTATTGTAATCCACGTTGTAACGCTTTAATCGTCGTGTGATAGTCATTAGCAATGAAATAACCAACAGAAAAGTTTTAAAAGGTTCCTGTAACCATTCGTCTGCCCACAAATTCAATAAAGGCATGGGGACCAGTTATTATATAATCAATATTCATTTAGTCATATAAAGGGTAGCGTCAATTAAAATTGTCAATAACAAACCTCCATGACCATTATTATTTATTCAAAGGTTAGAAACTTGCTGCTCCTTCCATGAGGAAAAGGATTTGTATTTTTATAGACTATTTATTCTCACGTATTTGCTTATGGCGATTCATGTAAACATTGGGTTTCGTTTCTACGTTGTCTTTTGGTTTCAAAGTAGAGATTTGGGGTTACACTGGGTTCTACGTTAAATGTTAGAAGAAATTGTTAAAAGTTAATTTGGGAAGATTTGAATCTTTTGATAAAATTGGATCTATTTAAAGCCCCATCTTGTGTTATGATGTAAACATTTCCCCTTACTTGACACATGTCTCTCAGCGAAGTTGATCTATCTTGTACAATTTGAACTCAAATCTGTTAAAAGCAGCTGGGTGGGGAGAGAGAGAGAATGCTTAGCCAAGGTAATTACTGTATGAATATAATAGCGGGCCTTTTCCAGAATATCAGGGCTTGTTGCATTCAAGATGTTGACCGTTTATTATAAACAATTATCTGACTATTAAAAACAATGTAATTTATCAGAAACAGCTGACATCACCTGTCCAGGTTGTAGCCTACAATGTCAGCGTTGGAGCAACCAAGAATATACCCGACACCGTTCTGTAACATGGCCAATGTCATCACTACCAGTATCATCTTCAAACAGGACAGGGGAGATAACTTCCGCTTTGATACGATAATTCCCCCTACCATGGTTCCCGCTGATGCCGACAATATGTTCATAACACCTGTAAATAGTACAGCTTTACTTTATAGATGTTAACAAAAAACTTTACCGACTCAGTTTACTATATTAATAGAATAGAATACTATATGATAGTAATTAGTATTGCATCATTCTAGATAAAATATTTAGGTAGAGAATGTTAAAAACAGTTTCATTGTAACATTGCGTAAGAAATAAAATACATGTACATTGTAAAATTGAACATAAAATATCACGGTGCATAACCATATCGGCGGTCTCTCTGCAGAAATTGCTATATCGACAGGCTCTCTGCGTTCGCACCGGTAATTCTCTGCCATAAACACAATTTCACGCTGGACAGAGGGCAAGAGAGAAATCAATGGTTACTTTTAATTGGTGAGTTGCTCAATATTAAGTAATGCGCGGAATATTAGAGTATATTTACTATGTATATGCGTGTAAACTTTTCAATTATCAGCTACTGCGCTCCGAAACTCGGACAAACAGTTTAGTGATGTACCGACATGAAACACAACCATTTTTGTTAGCCATTTCTAACCCGCCACTTTTTAAATTCAGTTTTCTCGAATATAGTTTAATGAAATAGCTTGAAACTTTGAATAAAGTTGTTTGGCTACATCAGCTGTACAAAAGTATAAAAGTTCACCAAGTTGCACGAGGAAATATTGGTAAGCATATTTGGGTTTTCTTGAATTCCATTCACACTGAAAAATGTGACTTAACCCTTCAGATTTGAGAGTTTAACGAGTTTTTGCTTATCTTGTGAATTTAATAGCTGCAAACCGGTATTAACAGATGGACGGCAAAAATTATAATTAGTTTAATATTTTCTTCTTATATCAGAATATGCGGGACATATACATATAAAGTGAAATTCATCCTCGATGTCGATATTGTTACAAATGTAATAATATCTTTCTTATCGTAAAATTCTATTCCTAGCGTATCTTCCAGTCTGAAATCTAAGGGAATGAACAAATAATCTAAGTCTATAAAAATAAAAACGTAAATGTACAGGTAGAATATCTAAGTACGATTCATATTTAAAATGCGTTTTAATTTAAAACACTGCTATTAGACAAGGGTCTATGCCATTCTTGTTTAAAAGTATCTTCAAAACAATTTGGTGCATTTTCAACGATATATTTGTGTTAGTACGCTGTTCCTCACATTTGGTTTAGAAATAGTGTTCTTCCTTCCTTTCTAAAATGTTACCATTATGTACAATATGATTCGTCCCCTTGCAACTCCGAGTCTCAGTGCACCTCCACTGCAATCGGCGGAGTAAAGATTATAGTAATGAAGTGCACCATACGGAGATGCTAAAACAGATTATACAATCCAAAAAAGGTCTCAATACGCTCGTAGGAGACGTATTTTTGATAAAACAAACACATATTTATAAAAGAAACTGTAATTCTTCAATTCGAATTCTGTTTATTTCGTGAATACGATGCCCATTTTTCAGCCAGTTGTCACCTCAACAAATGAGTAGGCGTAAACGTTTTCACTAAAATATAGTCATTTTCTACCAATGGGAATTGTTCAACTATTCATTTGCTCTTATCTTTCATCATCCTCCGTAAAAAGATCAAATTTCAGGTTAGACAGCTTCTTCGAAAAAATTGCATTGATCAGACGATTTGATACAGTTCGCTTCAGTTTGGTCCAAAACTTGCTATATTACAATACAGCTACACAAAATACACAATCAACAACACTCAGGCCTCACCAATAAGCATGTTTGCTTTCCAAGCTGGGACGAAGAACTGGGCTTCAATGTACTTTGCCATGAAAGCAAGTATCCCTGCCACACTGAACAGCAGAAAACAGTTCCCAATTACCAGTGGCATGTACACAGCGTTGGTTAGCAGTCGAAGGAGCGACTTCAGGAACCCTATAATATAAATGGCTTACCTATCTCTCTCGTTATATAACATTATATATGTGTCATATGTTATATATCAGAACGATTAACTGAGATTTTATACAAAGACAGCGAACCTTGTCTTTATTGTATTCAAAACTATCAACACTTACCGAGTATCGTTTTTGAGAATCCGGACCGTCTGCTAGACGCTTGGTGGAGGTTATGCAAGCGCTTGGGCCTCATTCGTTTCGGGAAGAGAAGTAGCGGGAAGGAGATAGCGATAGAACACAACCCGAACACGATGAAGCCCAGCCACCAAGCCCCGATCCAAGCTGGGTGTCGTGGGTTGATAGGAACGTCTGTAAAATATGTAAGTACAAGTCAGTGGTTTTCGGTTTCCATATATTTTGTAGAAGCGAATAAATATTGTTATGTCTTTTCATTTGTGAAATATACTATAATATTGACCATGGATGCTCCATGTAATGCATTTAGTTTAAGAAATATGCATTCAGATGTTTAGTAACAAACTGTTTTCTGAATAAGAACAAGGAAACATTACGATAAATAGTTAAAATTATGTGAGCCCATCAGAAGATTGATAATCATCATAATTATGTGTGTCCATCAGAAGATTGATAATCATCGTAATCATAATTATGTGAGTCCATCAGAAGATTGATAATCATCATAATTATGTGTGTCCATCAGAAGATTGATAATCATCATTATTATGTGAGTCCATCAGAAGATTGATAATCATCATAATTATGTGTGTCCATCAGAAGATTGATAATCATCGTAATCATAATTATGTGAGTCCATCAGAAGATTGATAATCATCATAATTATGTGTGTCCATCAGAAGATTGATAATCATCATAATTATGTGTGTCCATCAGAAGATTGATAATCATCATTATTATGTGTGTCCATCAGAAGATTGATAATCATCATTATTATGTGTGTCCATCAGAAGATTGATAATCATCATTATTATGTGAGTCCATCAGAAGATTGATAATCATCATAATTATAATTATGTGAGTCCATCAGAAGATTGAAAAGATTGATAATCATCATGTGTGTCCATCAGAAGATTGATAATCATCATTATTATGTGTGTCCATCAGAAGATTGATAATCATCATTATTATGTGTGTCCATCAGAAGATTGATAATCATCATTATAATTATGTGTGTCCATCAGAAGATTGATAATCATCATTATTATGTGAGTCCATCAGAAGATTGATAATCATCATAATTATAATTATGTGAGTCCATCAGAAGATTGAAAAACATCATAATCATAATTATGTGTGTCCATCAGAAGATTGATAATAATCATAATCATAATGATTGATAATCATCATAATTATGTGAGCCCATCAGATAATTGATAATTATCATAATTATGTGTGTCCATCAGAAGATTTACAATGCTATCTTTTTGTGATTGATGTGGATTTAAGTAAAAACATTATATTTATAAAACTTCTCTCCAATAAACATGTATTTCAAATGAAGCTGATCGAGGTACTTGGTTATGGTATTAACCAAATTCTTTATGACGAAAGAAAAGAAACTCACCCTGTAGTGTGACGTACTGTTTACTGAAAAGGCCACCCACCGAAAATGCAATGGCTGGTCCAAAAATACCAACCCCGGACATGATACCTGCAATATACAGTTTGTGTCCTTACTGTATTTACTGATGACAATTTAATTGAAATAAACTTTTAAATTCGTGTCATTATCTTTTACATTATTGTATTTCACATTCACAACCTGAGTTAGTCTTAACAAAAAAACATTTCTTTCGTTGGTGTCAGACAGAGACACACTCACGTCGTTTCTCCTCCAGCAACCTCATCGTCTCATTCTATTAAAGATGAGCCACAGTATCTCTAATCTTACATCATACTTGGACCGCTCAACGCTCTATAAAGAGCATTGTCACTAGTTATATGCACATTTTAGCGACATTTACGCTCAATTGGTTGCCAAAATATCACAATATGTAGTTGTTACGACCCTGCATAAGGACACAGACATAGAAGATGGTGGTATTTCTTGTAAGTCTGTATTGTGGTAGCACGCATATCTGCATCGGACATTTCGGGGCTATTTATAGACACTAACCCCCCCCCCCCCCTTTTTACCACGCGACAGGAAATGCCTGTCTTACAACTAAATGATGTTATTTTTTTATGTTTATTTAAATATTTGAAATCGAAAATGAATATAAATACATGTATGTTAATAATCGATGCTGTAATAAAAAAGTAAATCTTCAATATTTCCAAGTCCCAGTTGTGTGTTCTAAGCGTCAATATGCCAACCATTACGTCAACGTTTGCAATGTTAACTCTGTTTTAAGGAAACTGGTTACACATAACTAAACTGAAACTATACTGAGACAAAATATCGGCATTTAAGCCAGAAATAATTGGTTCACTTCTGCCATGAAAAAATGTAATAAGACATGTGACCAGTGTTAAAGTATAACTTTGAATATATGATTGTCTTTACTAACAACCTTAATACCTGACTAATGTTGCAATCAGGAGGTAATAAAACTGAGAAATACATATGTAAGTATGTCTTCAATGCATACGTGCACAATGCAGATATTTTCTATATAGACAAATAAAGAAAATTAAAACTAGCCATGATAACTTTGCATGACTAAAGATAATTACATTAGAAACTAATTTATGGGGGAAAAATTGGTGGTCACCATTATACTTTTTGAATTATCTGCCAGTGAGAGTGAGTTTTTTGCTTTCATGTCAATTTCAAGGGCAGATAACTCAAAATCAAGCCTATCGATACCTTATTTTATTTCACAGTATTGTTTGTTGTTTCATTTCCAGTCATTATGCAAAGTTTAAAACAATTCTGTTCAATAGATTTTTCACTACGCTTCAGCAAATAAACATACTACGTTTCTTTTGAAAAAAAAAATTCTATATATTCATGTATGGGACTATAGTTATTTATAAAACTTTTACACAGTGACAGAGAATACAGTACCACACATCGAGTTGAAATTAAATGAAGTTTTGCTTGCCCATACTATTGAGTTATCTTCCCTTGAAAATGACTGAAAAGAGCAAAAATCTCATTTTCAGGGGCATAAAACTCAAAAAGTAGAACGATGACCCCCATTTTTTTAGCTTTGCTTATTATTTTCCTTTATTAAAACATTTGTCCTTGATGCGATCGTGATGCGGGTTTATAATTTATATCTTAAGTTAAATGAAATCTCTACTAAAGTTTGGCGCCTTATTTATAAAATATACTACAATATACAAAATACATGTCACTTAATTTCTTTAAAAAAAACTCTTTTCTTTCAGCACATTGATTTTTGTAGTAGTAGTAGTAGTAGTATTTATGGTAGACATAGAAGTAGTATTTTATATATTCTTCGTCTTTTTAAACGTGACAAGCAGTGGTTTTCAATAGCAACTACATGGGGTACGAAAAGGATAGGTGCTGTCGTTTTGTATATGTGAAGTAGTTGTGTTTAATCGTTTAACTGCCGTAGTCCTTGTATAGAAAAACGTTAGTTTTACATTGCTTATTTAGCAAGGTATGTTTAAAATGACCATCATGTTGGAGGATACAAAAAGTGGGTCATATTCTAACACAAAGCTACTGATAACATGAAGTGGGGGTAAAAAAGAGAACATTAGCTACGCTTTATAAACGGTTAAAAACTGGAACATATGTGTTTACGTCGTTACATAAATGTATTCTCATCTTTAATAAGAAATATGACAAATGACGCAAAACCTGTTTCCGACAGTTGCGGCTAGCATGATTTCATAAACGTTGTAAAGATCGATGTCACTTGCAAGATTAAAGATTAATCTATTAACAGTGTACCCTACCCAAAAAAGTCCAAGTTAAGATCGTCATACACGGGGATGAACGATACCAGAAACTTTACGGTAGTGACAGCAAAACGGCCAAAATATTATATAGCGTCAGCAAATTTGTTAGCAAATCCTAGCGAATTATATTTACAGAAACGAAAAATCTATTTTAGTAATAGTGACCTTGCCCTTGATTCGACTGACCCCAAAGTGATCCCCAACTTCATCTTCCCGTAAGGTATCTACTTACTAAAATTATCAATATATCTATATCTCAATCTGGGCACTAACTGAAACGAAACATCTATTTATGTAACAATGACCTTGACCTTTACCCGATTTACTCAAAAGGCAATCCCAAACTTCCTTTTCCCATAAGGTATCTATGTACCAAATCTGATAAAAATAACATGCTGACTAAAAGATATTTAAGGGAAACTACTTTCCCGCCCGCCAATCTTCGAAACTCTTGTAACAAACATTACAAATGGATAATAGCAAAATGATTAAATCATATCTATGTATGTACGTGATAAGACATTAAATATTATTTTGAAATAGCCACAACTGTCTATAGCGACAAGTCACAATTGCCCAGTGAGATTAGAAAAGATGGCAGCTGAGCAGGTTGTTAAACAACATCCGTCAGACGGCGGGCATCTTCTCATGTGCCAAATACTTATCCAGCCCTAGACACCTCGAGGAAGATTAGATGATTATAGTTATACGTATTCAAGAGGTAATGGAGATTAGCTGCTTATAGTTATACGTATTCAAGAGGTAATGGAGATTAGCTGCTTATAGTTATACGTATTCAAGAGGTAATGGAGATTAGCTGATTATAGTTATACGTATTCAAGAGGAAATGGAGATTAGCTGATTAAAGTTATACGTATTTAAAAGTTAATGGAGATTACCTGATTATAGTTATACGTATTCAAGAGGTAACGGAGATTAGATGCTTAAAGTTATACGTATCAAGAGGTAATGGAGATTACCTGATTATAGTTATAAGTATTCAAGAGGTTATGAAGATTAGCTGATTATAGTTATAAGTATTCAAGAGGTTATGAAGATTAGCTGATTATAGTTTTACGTATTCAAGAGTTAATGGAGATTACCTGATTATAGTTATACGTATACAAGAGGTAATGGAGATTACCTGATTATAGTTATAAGTATTCAAGAGGTTATGAAGATTAGCTGATTATAGTTATACGTATTCAAGAGGAAATGGAGATTAGCTGATTATAGTTATATGTATTCAAGAGGTAATGAAGATTAGCTGATTATAGTTATACGTATTCAAGAGGTAATGGAGATTAGCTGATTATAGTTTTACGTATTCAAGGGGTAATGGAGATTACCTGATTAAAGTTATACGTATTCAAGAGGTAATGAAGATTAGCTGATTATAGTTATACGTATTCAAGAGGTAATGGAGATTAGCTGATTATAGTTATACGTATTCAAGAGGTAATGGAGATTAGCTGATTATAGTTTTACGTATTCAAGGGGTAATGGAGATTACCTGATTAAAGTTATACGTATTCAAGAGGTAATGAAGATTAGCTGATTATAGTTATACGTATTCAAGAGGTAATGGAGATTAGCTGATTATAGTTTTACGTATTCAAGAGGTAATGGAGATTAGCTGCTTATAGTTATACGTATTCAAGAGGTAATGAAGATTATCTGATTATAGTTATACGTATTCAAGAGGTAATGGAGATTAGCTGATTATAGTTATACGTATTCAAGAGGTAATGAGATTAGCTGATTATAGTTATACGTATTCAAGAGGTAATGCAGATTAGCTGATTATAGTTATACGTATTCAAGAGGTAATGCAGATTAGCTGATTATAGTTATACGTATTCAAGAGGTAATGCAGATTAGCTGATTATAGTTATACGTATTCAAGAGGTAAGGAAGATTAGCTGATTATAGTTATACGTATTCAAGAGGTAATGGAGATTACCTGATTATAGTTATACGTATTCAAGAGGTAATGGAGATTAGCTGATTATAGTTATACGTATTCAAGAGGTAATGAAGATTAGCTGATTATAGTTATACGTATTCAAGAGGTAATGAAGATTAGCTGCTTATAGTTATACGTATTCAAGAGGTAATGAAGATTAGCTGATTATAGTTATACGTATTCAAGAGGTAATGCAGATTAGCTGATTATAGTTATACGTATTCAAGAGGTAATGCAGATTAGCTGATTATAGTTATACGTATTCAAGAGGTAAGGAGATTAGCTGATTATAGTTATACGTATTCAAGAGGTAATGAAGATTAGCTGCTTATAGTTATACGTATTCAAGAGGTAATGAAGATTAGCTGCTTATAGTTATACGTATTCAAGAGGTAATGAAGATTAGCTGATTATAGTTATACGTATTCAAGGGGTAATGGATATGGATGATTGAGAGCACCTACCCATATACATAGCAGTGTCTTTCTTGTCCACATTGTCATCCACATATGATGTAAGAAACGGGTACCTTGGGGCTTTCGCAAGACCCTGTATCATCATTCCTTGGGTAGAAAAAATAAACACACACATTCAATTAACATGGTCACCAGGGATCTGGCCTACAATCTGGAATGTAGCAAATCATCTTGTCAAAGGTTGCGTTTAAGTTGAAAATATTTTACCAGCTGTCGATCCCTGCTATAACCTAAGAAATGTTTACACTATTCCTGAAAATCCATTTTCACTATGATTTGTATTTTTTTTAGCCGTTTAACAGTATCCTGAAAAGGTTTTTATCATTTAAAGGCACACTGTTGAATTTGACATTTGACATTTCAACAGTGTTAGTATATGTATACGGTTGATCGTACCGTAAAAAGGGATAAAAAGAGTTAAACTATTCAATATCTTCTGATTCAAATATATCAATTATTTGACCACAGTTATGAAAAAACTATTATTTTATGACACTTGAATATAATTTGACCTATTATACTTAAAACAGCTCGTTAACAAATGGCCATTGACTAACTTTGACTCAAAACTATCTGTTTGTATTACTTCTATCCATACTCATCTACATACGCACGGTCGCCTAATATCGTGATTGTGAAAAATAAAGACATGTTTATTTTTTCCATAGCGGGCTATAGTGTAACGATGCGTCGTCACGGGTATAAGTACAATCTCTGACAACTGTGTCAGGGAGTCGACTCTTTGGCTCAGTGGTTAGAGCATTGGGCTATCACGCCGGCGGACCTGGTTCGATTCCAGGCCGTGTTTGATACAATAGTTTTAATGAACGGTATTAAACCAATATTTATTTTTAGAAAAAACATATTTAGAAGTTCTGCTTCCGTGTGATCATATTCATTCTTAACGCATGCGCTCACTTCACAGGCTTACAATTCTTTCGAATTCGTCAATCAGGACTTGTGAGAACGCCGTGTTCCGGAATGTTTCACGTGGTACAGCAAGCAACGACTCGGGTATGGACTTACTCCGGAATTAAGAATATTTTGGAATTTCCCAACTGATCCGGGGGTACAAACAAACATTTACAGTTACAACTTCGTAGTGTTGCACTAATGCTATTCTGAACGGTAGTGCACCGTGAAGCCACGGTAAAAGTTTGTTTGTACCCCCCGGATTAGATGGGAAAACCCCACATTTGCCGAGTTCCGGATAACATCAATATCGTTTTCTACATTCAACTGTAATACTTCAAGCGCGTTTACGAAAAAAAAAATACCGTTTTCCGTCACTTATCGATTTTTTTTCTCTTCAGAAAACAAAGACGTCACCAACATTAACGAGCGAAAATAGGAACAACATTTTTTTATTTGTACTGATCAACTGTACACGTGTAAACGAGCTGCTTTAAATTAAACAATTACCTATTGCTATCAGAACCAAAGCAATTTTGCTATATTCATTCGGTTCCCCGACACCAAAACTTTTGCCTGCGTCACATTGAGAAACGTTTGTGCCAGGGAGGCTGTAGCCCGGTTTATCCAAGTCTTCTGACAGTTTACACATTGGTGTTCCTTGTGAGGGGGGAGCCAGAAGTACTTTCGCTGTGGTGTTAACTCCTGGTGTATCGGGCAGTACATTTAGCTCGAACAACAACTTGGTTTGTTCTTCTACGTGGTTCTTTGATATGAAATAAGACAAAGAGCAGAGGAGACCAGCAAAGCCATATAGCACAGTACACAGCCACAAGGTACGAGGGATGTGGACCTTTCTTGCGATATAACTGAAGAACATCGTCGTTAAAAGGAAGCCGATGTCGTTACAGCTCAGCAAAAACCCTGACTGAGCACTACTGAAACCGAACTGCTTTTCAATTGTCGTTATTTGTGAAACTATGTACATACTAAGGATTGAGGTCATTAGGCCACACGAGCTGTACACACCGGTAAAACACCCCATTCGGACACATCCTTGTAATATTCCGGGCTTACATGGACCAATACCACATAGCATGTCAGCAGGCATTCCGTTGTGTTTTCTGTTTTGCGCATGCTCAGTGTGTCCGTTTACCGGAAATGATTCTTTCTCATCAATTCCAGACATTGCCACTCTTTTTTATTCGGTCTGAAATAAATGTTCAAACTAGACATTTGCAAAGTTTGGATAATTTGTTATTACATGTACATGTATATGATGCTTATTTAAATACATAACAATCCAATGTTTGTAACAAATAGTTTTCATTTAAATACATAACAATCCAATGTTTGTAACAAATAGTTTCCATTTAAATACATAACAATCCAATGTTTGTAACAAATAGTTTCCATTTAAAATTGCAGAAGGCACCATTGGAAACGTGGATAGCTGAGGAACGATAGTTGTATCATGTGTTGTCATTCTTTTAATGATTATTCCAAACATCACTTTTCATTGCTAAAAGGCTTAAAATTCTTTCAGGTTAAGTTAAATGCAGTAACTTTAAATGTTGACTTTCCGACTGTACCCCGGTATCTAGTTATGTCTATAGGGAGCTCGCACACAATGAGGAATAAGTCCGTCATGTCATTAATTCATTTTATTTTTTCTTTTCTTCTCTTTCTGTAGCAACCCACACAATCAAATAATAACAATAATATATTCCGTGAAAACACAGTAGTATTAATAATAATGATGGTTATCCACATAAATGTCCGTGAAATCACGGTAAATATAGTGTTAAATATCAGTTGATAAGTTTTCGTTAATAGTTTTCGTTAGGAAATCCTAAATACAGGTACTTCCTCTTTGAAAGCCAAAATTCGAATCTAACTTTTCACAAAGAAAAGTTTCGTCTACCCGGGACGGGGTGACAGACATACCGCGTGACTAGCTTAATACGATTAGCGATTAATTGCGCAATGTGTTGATTGTAGACACGCTAAACATGCCATAATACGCTGGCGTTTTTATTACACGTATCTATGACAGATAGACAAAGAATGCATCACGTGGCTGAGACGAATAAAGAAATGCTTAATTATTGTATCATATAAACATGTCAATACCTACATTTCCAAATTTAATTATGGTAAAACAAATAGCATATTAAGAATACACAAACAAATATTGAATCTGCATTCAAAATTTTCATTTAACCAGAGCTTAAATCACACATTCTCTCCACCAATTACAAGTTTGTATTATACAAAACATGATACCCTGTGGCATGATATGGTATATTTTGGTGTCACCAAACTTTTCGAAACCTATTCGGAATACTAAACAAGAGCTATTTCAGTCAAAATAATGCGAAATAAATACGTTTTTACGCTAATAAATTAAAAAAAAGACATGCAGAGAAACGCGTAATTATGCCAAGAAGATATTATAACGAGAATATGAGGCGTTATTGTGTGGTGAAAAAACAACAACGAAAATACAACAACAACATGAATACGCGAATTAAAAAGGCATTATAACGAGAACCATAGACGTTATATAATCGCGACAATGAAACTCGTTATAACACATTTTAGCAAAGAATTAATGACGCGTAAGAAGGCATAATAACGCGGAAAGGGGGCGTAATAATAAACTGAAACTTTTAATAACGCAAAAATGTGTAATTCAGTGTAACGCGAAAAATGCATAAACGCGAATTTGAAATTCGGAAAAAAAAAGAAGAAAAAAAAATGTGTTAATACGAGTACGCATAGCAAAGGTGCAATAAATCGAAAAATGTGCGTAATAACTCGTAATTTTGCGAAACAATTTTTTTTTTTTTTGCAAATGGCTCTACACTCGAAAATTGACATTGCCTCTGCATTCAATCTGCAGGAAAATGCATAGCCGATGGAACACATTCAGTTTCAAACAAACAACGATTCCGATATACATATATGGATTAATATCCAGCTTTACATTCGACTTTTGTTTTGTTTACCTACGCATTTGTTTTGAATTTAAATTCTTTAAATTTTAAATTCATTGCAATAATACGAGTTTTATTTTTTTTTCCCCTTTTCGTCATTTTATACAGTTATTTCTCGTTATAAAGCTCTATTTGGTTTCTCTGCATTAGTACGAGTTAATAAGCGTAAAGCACCTTTATTTCGCATTACCGCGACTTAATTCGCAAATTACTCTTTGGTATCTTACACATATATTTACTTTTGAATCAATGTGGCACTATACACAATACACATTTACATCATCACGCTTTAGCATCATAAAGATTTCACACACATTGTCATCGTATACAACATGTCTTGAATGGCCTGATAACGATAAATTGTGTAGCTTTGTGGTTTACAAAATACCAAGTCAAGTCATTATGTGTAGTGAAAGTAAATTGCGACAAAATTTGCAATATAAAGGGCGTGTGAATTTGTCAGCATATTTTGCGTTTAGGTATACATTTGAGCTATATTCTGGTGTCATCTAACTGACATGGCGTTGATGATGACAAAAACGCTGGTGTTATCTGATGATGATAACATATATATTATATTTTTTTGGATGAAAGGTTATTCTCTGCGTAATTAGTAATTTGGAGGCGATGTCTACTTGAGACAGGTATAGTGCTGCCACACTGCAGTATCAGGCATGATTATATATGGTTGTATATATATGGTTATGTATATATATGGTTGTATATATATGCAGCTGTTGTTTTTGAATACACCATCGAAATCACTGCTGATTCTTTGTATAAATTGCTTAACATGATTTTGCAAAAAACAAAATAAAATAACAATACCACTTTGATAACATACATCCATATCTTGAAGATGTTTTGATTAATTTTCATTATTATTTATCATATGTAAATGATAGTCATTTTTACTTTTAATACTAACAGATTGTATTATGTATTTTTAAAGAGAACCATATGGAAGAACGGCACTGTCAAATATGTTATCCTCTAAAAATATGATTGCTATTATTATTATTATTATTATTATTGACGTATTGATATTAATCTAGCTGACGTAACTATGGTGATGACTGTTGATTGTATAAGGATGATAATCATCATCATGTGTCTTCATAATGATGGGGATGAGTATGATCATATATCATATACATCCCCCCCCCCCCTGCTCTCTCTGATAGACATATAAATATATTACATATATTGGAGGATAATCATACCAAAAGAATTTGAAAACAAGACGGCCAAGATGGCCCTGAATCGCTCACCTGAGAAATATTGCTTTCATTGGCTTTTACTACATAGTTATACTGAATACAAAATCCATACAGGGGGAACAGCGATATGATATTAATTCCACACAAAAGTTACATGTGGTCAAAAAAAACAACAACAAAGTTAACCTTAGCGTGGGACCAATTTTGACCACAGGGCCATGATTTGAAAACTTGGTTCAGGTCCACAAGGTCATATTACATACCAAATACCTAAACCCATGATCTTGTGGTTTCTGAAAAGGATATCTTTTAAAAGTCTTTCCTATGTAAGTCTATGTTAAATCAAGTGACCCCTGGGGCAGGGCAAACTTTGACCCCATGGCCATGATTTGAAGTTGGTAGATGCCAATAAGGTCATGTTACGCACCAAATATCTAAACTCCAGACCTTGTGGTTTCTGACAAGAATAATTTTCTAGATTTTTCTATTTAGGCCTATGTAAAATAAAGTGACCCCTGTACCGGGGCAATTTTGGCCCAAAGGCCATGATTTGAACAACTTGGTAGATGTCCAGGCCCCAGGCTTTGTGATTTCTGAGAAGAATATTTTTGTAGTTTTTATCCTATTTAAGGCTATGTAAGTTCAAGTGACCCCTGGGGCGGGACCAATTTTGACCACAGGGCCATGATTTGAACTAACTTGGTAGATGTCTATAAGGCAATGTTACACACCAAATATCTAAACTCCAGGCCTATAGTGCTTTCTTAGAAGAAGATTTTTCTAGATTTTTCTTGTATAAGCCTATGTAAAATCAAATGACCCTTGGGGCGGGGCCAATTTTGACCCCAGTGTCATGATTTGAACAAACTGTTAGAGGTTTAGTAGACAATGCTACACACCAAATATCAAAGCTCTAGGCCTTACAGTTTTGCAGAAGAAGATTTTCAAAGTTTGCATTTTTAAAATCTGTTTTTAGCTCCTGTGACCTACTTTTTCAACCAATCAAATTATTTTGAACAATCTTGATAGAAGGTATCATAAGGACGATTCCTATGAAGTTTGGTCAAAATCCATTCAGCGGTTTAGGAGGAGATTAGGAGTTGTTTAAAGGAAATTGTTGACGCCGGGCGCACGCACGGGCAGACGGACGCCGGACAAAAGGCGATCACAATAGCTCACATTGAGCACATTGTGCTCAGGTGATGATAAGCGCGTGCTTGAAATCCTATATAACGTAAGAATTGTTAAATGGTAGATCGATCTCTTCTTAGCATAAAACTGTTACCTAAGTTGGTTCTTCTACATTTATGGCTTTACAGCTTAATATCTAAAACACAATTAGACCGAAATAAATGCGAGTTATTTTCGAAAAAGAAAAACTGATATGAGAAAATCTGATATACATTACATACCGACATCAACGATCCTAGATAAAACGTAATTCCGTGTAAACAAAATTTAAGTGTAGGACATCACACGTACGTTACAGTGGAGTGAAGTTTCATAAGCAGTGTACATATTTACCAACCATATACTCTGTACATATAAACCCCAAATAAGACACTGATAAGATTTAACTGCCCATCTTCACAGCGGGTATTAAACCAGTTGTTAATGCTGTTGTATTGTTGCTGTTTTCCATTCTTAACTTCTTTGAAACGGAAGGATTACCGCAATGGTCGCATTTATATAAGAAGGTCTACTATAATGTCTGTCCTAACTTAAGATATGCGGTAAATTAATTCATATTGATGTATTCTCTCTCTCTCTTCTTCTCAATTTTCATTTTTCTCCCTTTCTTCTCATTCGTTATATACAATCTCTTCTTCCGGGGGTAGGTGGGGTGGGGTCGACAAAGTATATGGGACCCATATGGGCTGTTTCTGGGTATGCCTATATGGGCTAAACTATGTGGGACCCATGTGGGTCCCATATGTAGAGTTTTTCCCTAGGACCAATGGGCTGTATCTGGGGCCTTGGGTTACATGTGGGACCCATGTGGGTCCCATATATAGAGTTTTTCGCCAATAAGGGACCTATATGGGCTGTATCTGGGTATGCCTATATGGGTTCGACTATGTGGGACCCATGTGGGTCCCATAGATAGAGTTGTTTTTTTTTATCCCATACTGGACCCATATGGGCTGTATCTGGGTATGCCTATATGGGTCGACGATGTGGGTCCCACAAATATAGGTTTTCCCATACTGGACCTATAAGGGCTGTATCTGGGTATGCCTATATGGGTTTGCCTATGTGGGACCCATGTGGCTCCCATATATAGAGCTTTCTTTCCCATACTGGACCCATATGGGCTGTATCTGTGTATGCCTATATGGGTTTGCCTATGTGGGACCCATGTGGGACCCATATATAGAGTTTTACTGGACCCACATGGGCTGTATCTGGGTATGCCTATATGGGTTCGACTATGTGGGACCCATATGGGTCCCATATATAGAGTTTTGCACATGCGCACTCTACATTTCCGGTTAACCGCAATATTCAAACCAACTTTCAACAACACAACGCGATATTAACCTACTTAGCTTTTCTTCAGAGTGACGGCCAGACGAACATTATTAGCCTATTTAAAACGTGAAATACGTATGTATAACATTGATTAAGATGCCTTTCTAATAATTAAGTCTTGCTTTTTATTGAAAATCATTCTGATTATGAATAAGGAATTGGTTTGTAACGTATTTTCGCGAGTTGAGTTCGACTTGTTTATCGTATTTTGTATGTACCGGTAGTTCAAATTCAAGGTGTCTAAGTCTAGAATTCACTTTTATGTACTATATATTTTAGTTTGAGGACCAAAGGATCAATAATTTCGATCAAAAGTTAGATAAAATTTATTGTTACTTTTTGCATTATTTACTGTATTGTTAAATAATAATGATAACGTTACGTGCTATAATTTCTGGTATACATTCCATATGGTATTCCTACAAGATACAAATCCTTGCAACAAATCTGTGTTTACTATTATCTTGTTTTTATTTCTGTATCTAAAGCACTGTTATAAATCACTTGTATTCCGATCAAAGTATGCCTTGCTATTTAATTTTGCTACAGATATACATGAAGCTACATTAAGGTATTCACATCTCTGATATATATAACTGGATGATTCATAATGTATACGCTTTGTGTAATTGTAAATAGAATACCTGTCTACCTGTTTAGTTCAAATCTCTGGGACGTTGTGAGGAGTTTTCTGAATGGAAATGAGCTGGATGTAAACTACAACTTCCATGGACTGAAGGGGATGCTGCCATTTACCAAACTGCATATCATGGATGAATTTTACAGTAAGTTTTGCTGCAGTAAACTTTAGCTAAGTCTTAAATGTAATGAAGTCATAGTCAATGCCTTGGAATTATTCAATTTTTATATCATTTACAAGCAAGATATGTTAAGACTAAATAGAACCAAGAGGCTTGAGCTGATAACACACATCTCCTACATTATGATTTATTTATAAAATGCATTGTTCAGTGGAACACATATGAAAAAATGATTCTCATCAGTTATATTTTTTAGTTTCAAGGCCAAATTTAACAGTCCCGACTTTGTTTGGTTTTTCTTTCATACGATATGTTTTATATCATTTGAAGTTTCAGAACCACAGCACTGAAGACGCTGAGTAAGAGGTCTGTAAATGGCTGGCAATTGGTACTGGACAGGGAAGGGGGAAGAAAACAGTGCAAAAAAGTCAGACAAGTCTTCAATGTAGGAATTCCAACAGGAGACACTCGAAATAAGTAGAGGGACAGATTCATAGTGAATAGTTTAGAATATAGTTTTGAATAGTTGAATATCAGTCCATTATTTTTCAGACACGTCAAACTTTGAATTAAGTATAGTATACTATTTTTTTCTTTTATTAAGCTTTAAAGGAATCTGTTCTGTAACTAACCATTTTGTGGAGATTGGACTACTAGTATGTGCGTAAGAATTGCTGATAAGATAAATCCAGATTATTTTTTCACATTGGTAAACATGCTATGCCAACAATCTATGTTTTATATAAATTATATTTTCACATATCTATGTATCACTTGGCTGAACAAGATAGTCTGCTTAGTCTGTATAATTATATTTTCACCACCCAGTTTGATATGGTTGATTTAAGTATTTTAAACAGTACTGCTGAAGTAATCCATCATTGCAGTTAGCCTTTTTATTTTGAATTTCAATGTCACTTCATATTTCAAGTACTTTAAGGTTAAGAACTTAAGACGAGACAAAAGTTGTTATGTGTGTGATTGTGATGCATTTATTAGTCTAATCTTGTTATGCTAGTTATTTTCTTTTTACAATAGTATGCATTTTTGTATAATAAGTTATTGAGTTTATATGCAGTGTTAAAGATATGCAATCTTTAAGTGTTTGTTTTTGTTGCATAAGAAAATGTCTTATGGTTAGGAAATCAAACATCACTTTTAAACTTTAAATAGCACATTGAAAATGAAAAATATCCATTCGTATTCAAATTGTATTTGAATGAATTATGTTTTTTACAAATTTTCAGAGGCTATTGGTACCAGTTTTCCACATATGACTGCCCATTCAGACAGTGCAGTGGTATGGAGCCATTTACATGCAAATGGGGTGCAAATATGGGACCCTTAAGGGGCCTATATTGGATCTTGGTGGGCTGCCCATATGGGACCCAGGCCAAAACAGGTTGCACTTTCGACATGGGTCCCATGTGGATAGCCCTTATGGGGCCTATGTAGAATCTAGGCAGGCTGCCCATATGGGACCCTTGAGGGGCACATATTGGATCTTGGTGGGCTACCCATATGGGACCCAGGCCAAAACAGGTTGCACTTTCGACATGGGTCCCATGTGGATAGCCCATATGGGGCCTATGTAGAATCTAGGTGGGCTGCCCATATGGGACCCTTGAGGGGCCCATATTGGATCTTGGTGGGCTGCCCATATGGGACCCAGGCCAAAACAGGTTGCACTTTCGACATGGGTCCCATGTGGATAGCCCATATGGGGCCTATGTAGAATTTAGGCAGGCTGCCCATATGGGACCCTTGAGGGGCACATATTGGATCTTGGTGGGCTACCCATATGGGACCCAGGCCAAAACAGGTTGCATTTTCGACATGGGTCCCACGTGGGTAGCCCATATGGGGCCCATGTGGGAAACCATATGGGACCCATATGGGTCTCTTATATATTGCTATCTTGGGTGTTATATAGCCGTGTAAATAACCACTAATTTTAGGAATGTGTAGTGTAGTATTAGCAGTGTAGAATGTGATATTAGCCGTGTAGAGTGTGGAATTGACCGTGTAGGAAGTGGCACTGACAGTGTAGAGTGTGGTACTGTCCGTGTAGACGGTGGTATTGACCGTGTAGAGTGTGGTATTGTCCGTGTAGACTGTGATATTGACCGTGTAGAGTGTAGTATTGTCCGTGTAGACTGTGGTATTGACCGTGTAGAGTGTGGTACTGTCCGTGTAGACTGTGGTATTGACCGTGTAGAGTGTGGTATTGTCCGTGTAGAGTGTGGTATTGTCCGTGTAGAGTGTGGTATTGTCCGTGTAGACTGTGGTATTGACCGTGAAGAGTGTGGTATTGTCCGTGTAGAGTGTGGTATTGACCGTGTAGATTGTGATATTGTCCGTGTAAAATGTGATTGCCATGTAGAATTTGTTATTAGCCGTGTAGAGTGTGGTATTGTCCGTTTAGAATGTGGTATTAATTCCTTTTGAAGTGAGTCAAGTGTTTGATTTTACACACATATTCACCTTACGTTTGTTAAATATGTTTAAGTATTTTGAATGAACGTTCCACCGGCAGTTCTATGCTATTGTGTCCGTTTGGATACTGATTATTATGGGACAAGAGAGCTTCCTTTTCCGGCCTTAAACTGATAAGCCTGATTGGAAACATGGCCCATTAATTACAATCCCTTTCGTATACAAACCTCGCATCTCATCAGATAATGTATGACACCCACCCCCCTCTCTATCTCTCCTTATAACACTACGATATCACAATTGACAAAAGACACAATATAGACTAAGTTATATGTACCGGCCGGCCTTTATGCTGAACGCTTAGCAATGATTTATACCAATTATACTTTTACAAGTTTGGTGGTAGTCAACAATATCCGTTTATTAAACTTATCGGATTTCATTTTGTTCACAAATATTGAAATTAATGTAGGATATGATAATTATTAGAATTTATAAGAAACATATGTCGTCTGCAATCATTCTGCATTTTAGTCTCTAAGTATTGGATAGAGTATGATGGTCTCACAAGTTTTCGAGGTACTAACGAGATCGATTCATACTTATATATCAAATATCATTAAAAGATTCATTTAATTGGAATTAAGTGGTTCAGCAATCAGTTTTGTCATTCCCTGTTCACATTTGCAATCTTTAAATAATCTCTATCAAAACTGAGCAGCGTTCATCCCAATGTAGGTCAACGATGCCAACGTAAATAATTATTAGCAAGTTTTCGTTGTATTCTCAAAATAAACAAAGCGTTCGGTCTCAGATTAATTTGCATCAAAAATCTATTTCAGGGTATTAATGTTATTATAAATGGGCATTTATAAAGTCTTTTTTTTTCATCTGAGATGATGCTCTGAGTATTTTTTTCTGATTTGAATATTCACATATACACCACTTAGAAGTGTAAAGCATATGTTAACTAACATATGCTTAACACTCCTTAAAAAGCTTTTCAAGCTATTTTCCAACCCTCTAAAATTCGTAGCAAATATCTGCCAATGCGGCCATTATATTTATTCAAATTTATCCACCATGTTACATATTATCCGGGTAATTGACATTTATTTTGCTTACTGCGCAAAACACTAAACTTGTAAGGTGTATTAACTTAAGATTTAAAAAAATCAAAGCGCTGAAGGCCCTGAAGTTGTGTGTGTCTCAAGTGGAAGAGGGTTTGACAAGCTGCAAATGTGCAGGGTAACTTAGTTTTTCCAAATATTAAACTTATATTCAAATAAAAAACGATTGTTCATTGAAGGCTATAGAAATATAGGAGGAGTAAGAGTGGCAATGCTCTAATTGTTATCAGTCTGTTGAAACAAATGATGAGTTCATCTAATGACCACGTTAACGCAACGTTATAGCGGGGTTATGGCATTGTGCGAAAATTTGTCCTCCGTTTATTAAAGTCACTGTGATAAACAATAGAAATGAGACAATACGGTTCTCTTAGCACTATCAGCGCTTTCATTAAATGTGTACTACTTACCAAGCGACGGCACAGTTTTTAGACGGCGATAAGCCGTCTTATGCTGAAAATCGAAATCAGGCCTTGCTAATTTGCATATTTTCCACAACATTTTTAACTGTACCTCTCCGCGCTTAGTGCGGATCCATGCAATGCGATTCTGCACTAACGAATACGAGTGGAATATGTTACACAGGCGTTTAAATCATAACCGTAACCGCTTTTAGTGTGTTACTGTTTGTTAACATGTTTTCTTTTGCCATTATTTTGCACTGGAAGCATCAATTTTAAGCGTGAAAAAAATATACGTGACATTTCTTAACCAGAACAGCAAGCCATCTTACGTACATGAAGATCTACTCCTGTAACAAGAAAAAGTAGTGCTCCGTATGTATGTAATTGACCTAAAGTAGTCCACACAATATTTTGCATGATGGCGAGTTAGGTTCCTCCCAGGGCATTTCTTAACTTTGAAATAGATAGGCAAACATTGTAGTATCTTAAATAATCAAATACCTGGTCAATTTCTACACATACAAAACAACAGATAGAATTCGCTAGTACAAGAGAAAGAGAATGACCTACTTAAGTATGCAGCTCTTTATGAATGAAAGGTTCATGACCTTTACTCCGGATTATTATGTTACAAACAGAACCTCTGTAGCAACAGCGGTTGAGTTTTTGTCGCCATGTGACTGATTCAATAACTTCAGAAACGCTGGGTTTAGAATGTTAATCCCGTCGCCGTCTCTCAGTGCACTGTGCGCTTTGATTATTTATAGATGCTGTGGCTCGCCTACTGTGTCTTTAGTAGCTTCGGACAGCAGATATACACCTGTATCAGCCATTCTATAGAGCAACAAATAACCCCTGGAGATATCTCTGATGTATCTGAGATAGTAGAGGAGGTTATACGGGTTTTTATCGTAATTCAAGCTTTCTATATTGACCATTGAAACTGAAACCTGATTATCCACCATCCAAATTCAGGCATGAGCCACCTTTGCATTAGAAAGAAACTATACTATACTCCTCCGCGTGGTAAAGTGAGTAACGCAACATCCCGGAGAAAATAGTTCTTCTGTGCTGTTAAACTACATACAATTTTTGTGTCCCGTAAATAATTTTTTACTCAAAATTGAGTTTTCACTACTTAGGCTAAATCTCAGCATATCTGTATTGTAGAATTATGTTCAATCGTTCAGTCATTCATACAAAATTGAGAGGTTATTCAGTTTAAAATGTAGAGAATCGGACCCTCAGAATGTAGGTACTATAATTGTGAGTGACTACGTCACACACAACTAACTACATATGTATATGGATTTTTGTTTGAAAATATGTAAATTAAAATCAGTCCAACAAGTTTGACCTTCCAAATAGCAATTAGATTTAGAGATTTTAATGAATTAAACCGACATCTTAAATTTTAACATAAGAAGTCACTTGATGTCTTAATTTGAATATTAGAGCATGGCTGATCTCTGTTTTGATTACATGGGATACAAAAACAGCTCGACATGTCGTGTTCGAGCGTAGGCTTCTATTGTCTGGAATAATGTCATAATATATTCTATCCGAATTAGAAGTTCGCGGCTTAACTTAAATTTATTGCCCTGAAGCCGGGACACAATATTCATAATTCCAATTTCTCTGGCAGGCTGTGAGAAATAAGCTGTGAGACATCGAAATGGGGGGGGGGGGGGGGGGGGGGACAACGCCCCTTAGGACAATAGCCCCTTAGGATAACTGCCCCTAGGACAACTGCCCCTAGGACGATTGCCCCTGAGTTTTAATGAAAAAGAGGACAATTGCCCCTACTTTTAAAATATTACATATTTATACATTAAGATTTATGTACCACTGATTCTTGTGTATATTGAACTGAACATGTACATTGATAAACAATTGAATTTTTTTTCACTGTATGCAAAAAAAAAAGAAATGTTTTTGAATATTCTTCATCCCTCTCCCCCTCCCATCCCCTCTCTCTCTCTCAGATAATTATTAAATAAAATTATAATATGCATGTTTATTTATTATAAAAACATGGAAATATGCATAGCTTTAATAATAGAAAATAATATATTGTCATTCATTATTTTGCTTTCATCAGTATAATTAGAGAGGGTGGTTGCTATCACCACCTGTTTGAGAATTTTTTTACACCTTTGCATCAAAGAAAAGCTTTAAATACAAATAAAGAAATTCATTACGTAATTAAGAAAACAAATCTTTACTCAATAGATTAATCATTAAAAATCATTGACACATTGCCCTGTTTACAAACCTTTTTAAGTAAAACAAGATAACAATAGTAGTTTTTATAGGTAGTATTTCACACCTGATCGTTTCTTGTTTTCAATAATTTTTCTCAGATTAATTGGAATCAGCAATTTTGTTAACATGTTTTTCATTTTAGTATGGTTGTTTGCAGTTGATGATGTTAGAACTTTTGATGATCAAAGGTTCTTTCTTTAATTTAATTACATATAACTTCAAATGTACAATTGTATGTAAGTGAATTATCACTTCGCAAACTGATAATGAATAGCCCTGCCTACTCTTATAAGTTGAAGTTTTGATTTTATTCTTATATTGTCCCTACCATAATCATGGACATCATCAAGAATGAGAGAGGTGGTTTGAAGTTATGCTTTGAAGGTTACATGTACACCAAGAAGAACACTGGCAAAAACAGAATTCGCTGGGAATGTTCAAAGAGACGAGCGTATTCATGCAAAGGTGCTGCTACAACTGATGCTGAGGTGAAAGAAGTCCTTTCTACAACTCCCCATAGTCATGAAAGGGATGATGGTGCTGTGGAAGTAGCCAAGGCCATGATGAATGTGAAGGAAAACATCCCCATCAACAGAGGACGACCATGCCAGATTATAGCTGATGTTCTACAGACATGTTCTGCTGAAGCACGTACTGCCTTCGGGAAACTGGATACTGTCAAACGAAACATCCGTAGACAGAAGAAAGGAAGCCTCCCAAAAGAACCAGGATCTCGACAGGAACTCCATCTACCAGAAGAATGGAAGACAACTGGAGGTGTTGATGCAGTTCCATTCCTGATACATGACAGTGGTGCAGACTCCAACAATAATACATTTATTTATAATATTATATAATATATTGAACTTTTATTATGGGTAGGGGCAATTGTCCTAAGGGGCAGTTGTCCTAAGGGGCAGTTGTCCACAGGGGCAATTGTCCTAGGGGCAGTTGTCCTATGGGGCAGTTGTCCTAAGGGGCAGTTGTCCTACACTCCGAAATGGGCTATTAGGGGAGATTCATGGTACATCAACATCTGTGTGATGATTACCTGTTACTGTTCAACATGGAGGTGTTGGTTTAATTTGCTCTCCAGTTTTCACTTATTTTCATAGTGATAAAGTGATGCTATAGTGACATATTTTATATCAAAATGTTGAGCAAGGAATGTGCTATCAACTGATGTGGATAAATTTTGAAAATTGATTTGGGAAAGTATGATTATTACAAGTAATATATTTTTTCTTTGTCTGTGAGTGAGAATATCTCGACACACCCGATTGATTTAGTTCAATAATAGCTGCAGAAAGTGCCTTGAGGATATAAAGTGACTAGACAGTATTTTCTGGATATACTCAAGTTTGCATTGACTTTATGTGCATGTGATTTCTGGACTCTACCTGGTTAAAACTGCTTAAGACAACATAATAGCTACACCGTGTGAATAGCAGTAGATTTACAACTGGGTCAACTGAAAGGTAAACACCATGTCACATGTCACCACGTCACATCCAGTTAAAGGGACATCACATGGCCAGTCAAAACCCAAACAAAAACAAACCACTGTCAAAACTGCAGAGAGCGAGCCACCCAGTAAAGCCCACAAGTATTCAACTCCCAAAAGGACACACTCAGAAGTAAGCAATGAAAGTACGGGTCCTGGGGATATGGCAGCTATTCAAATCCACTTAGATGAAATGACTTCTGAACTAAGTAAACTGAGAGAGGCCCTTTTGAAAAAAGAAGACATAGAAAAGATGATCACCTCGACAGTTGAAACTCTAATGATGTCACTAGAAAAAAGAATTGAAAAAAACATAGAAGAGAAGGTTAAGGAAAAATGTAGAATCCTCTCAGATAAGGTGGACTCCCTAGAATTTGAAAATAAAAACATTACAGATGAACTAAACAAAACAACACAAAAGATGCAAAAACATATAAATGAATTAGAACAGAGTGTTGAAAACAATGAACAAAAAAGCAAAGAAGCAGTTAAAATGGCAAACTATAATGAACAATATTCTAGAAAGAATAATATAAAGATAATGGATGTGCCAGAAAAGGGAGATGAATCTGAAAATGCCATGACAGAGAGAGTGTGTGACATCCTAAGGAACCAGGGGGCAGATGTGGAAAAGCATGAGATTGTGGCCATCCACCGCATTCCATCCAGAAGAGGAGGTGTGAGACCAGTTTTGATTAAAACTATGAATAACAGTGTGAAATCACGTGTAATGAGAAAACGGAAGGAGATGAAGAAGGCAGGATTCAACGTGGCGGATGATGTGACACGCCTGAACACAGGGCTTATAAACAGACTCTATTCGCATGAGGAAGTAGAGAGTGCCTGGTTTTTTAATGGCTCTGTTTATGGACTTACCCACAGAAGAGAAAGAATCAAATTTGACATTTATGATGACATCTCTGAAAGGATCAGAGAATACAGATCAAAATACTGAACTGAGAAGATCTCTGTGAGTATAACTGAAGATTGTAAATAGAATCATAAAATGTTGTTAGAATAAGTTAAACAGTGTGTGTGTGTGTGTGATTTCAATTAAACCAGGTATAGTTTACATCTTAATGTATCCTGAGTTTACTTTTTAACAAGTACTACATATATTGAAATATTAAGCTATGGGAAAACCATATGTATATGAACATAGACATGCTTGATTTATTTTTATCTATGTAGACACATTACCTACATCCTGGTTTATAATTAAGCTTTAATCTTGTGACCCCCTTTCTAAAAATAAATTTTCGCAGATATATCTTGAGTTTAATATATATTTTTTTAATTATCTGCACATAGAAAAAATTGTATATATAAGTAGATGTTTAGGTACATATATTTCTGTCTAAGTATGGACGTACATTATACTTCCTGAGATGACGGATGTAAGTGCAGGATATTTTGCTATTCACGCAAAATTATCATTTATAGTTCAAAATGACATGTAATACAATGGAAATTTCATATTTATATGTGAAAAAGGAATAGATAGAGAGGAGAGAATAGCAGTAGAGAAGGAGGGAGAAGTGGGAGAAAGGGAGACAGAGGAATATTTTTTCTTCCAAAATATAAACATCTTATTGATAATATGTCAAGTATTTTTCCAACAACTGGCGCTCCTGATAGTTTTATAATGTTAAAAATATTGAATTACTAAATTTAGTTCATAAAATATGCGCACATGTGGGTGGGAAAGAGAGAGAGAATGAGAGAGAGAGAAAGAGAGAGTAGTAAATAAGCAGTTATAACAATGTACAAATAAACTGATATGAATTCCCTTTCTCTCTTTCATGTTTGTTTACTGATGCCACTTCACAGTAGAAATGATAGCTTTTCTGTTGAAAGAAAATATGTTGTTCGTTTGTGTATGTATATATGCCTATATGTGTATAGTTATTTTTTTATTTATTTTTTATATGTTTATTTTTTTAAAGAGTATTGTTATATTAATAAGTCCAATAAATCATGCATGAATTGTCTCAACTTTTATAAAAGCAATGTTACTGCCTTTTTACATCAAATAGTATATGGATATATATACATATTATTTGATGTTATACATGTATATGTATATGTCATATTGTTTCTTGAACATAAAAACTTTCTTGATTTGTTTTTTCAGAGATGCACATAAATATACTAAAATTTATATTAATATGCAAATAGGTGAAGACTCAGAGATTGTTTATTTGTTCTATTCATTGGCATTTACAACCTTTGAATAGCATTTTTCTAATTTCTTACATGTTTTTTCCCCTTTATTTTACAATTACAGTGTAATATACCATTAGAAATGAAAAATATATACAAATGGTTCATATTCACTGCAATTGAATATGATTACTGTACAATAATGATTTGCTTCATAGATTATTCTCTTCTTACTAAAAAAACAAATGACTAGTCTTAATATTTTCTCTTACAATTGTCGTGGTTTGAACAATAACCGAAAAAGAATTGATATATTTAAATTATTCAAAGAAAAAAAGGTAGACATACTCTGTCTGCAAGAAACACATTTTACACAAGATATGGAAAAAATGATTTATGCAGAGTGGAATGGTTATTGCTATCATAGTCATGGAAAATCAAATGCAAGAGGAGTATCTATTCTATTCAAGAGAAACTTAGGTATTAAGGTCATAAATGAGAAAAAAGCTATTCAAGAGAAACTTAGGTTTGTACTGGTAAAATATATATGCTCCAAATAAAGATAGTCCAATGTTTTTCGAAAATTTGTTCAAAATGCTTGATAGTTTTGATACAAAAGATTCATATATTCTTGTTGGAGATTTTAACCTTGTTTTAAACAAATCTGTAAATCATAATATTAAAGCAAGAAATAAATTGTTATCATATATTACAGATAGAAATTTAATAGATCCATTTAGGGAACTTAATAATACATCGCAGAAATATACATGGCGGAGACTCAACCCATTACAACAGGGAAGATTAGATTTTTTTCTTATAACCAATAATATGATGACCTATTTAAGGAACTGTGATATTGATATAAGTTATAAATCAGATCATTCAATTATATACATGGAAATGTGCTTTTCTTCAGTCAGTCATGGAAAAGGCTTGTGGAAATTCAATAATGCCTTACTACATGATATCAACTATATAAAGTGCATTAACAAGAAAATTAATGAAATTATACAGCAATATTGTGTACCTGTTTATAATTTTGATAATATTGAACAAATTGATAAAGAGCACATAGAATTTGTAATAAATGATCAACTATTTTTAGAAACATTATTAATGGAAATCCGTGGAAAAACAATATCTTATTCAAGCTATAAAGCAAAAGAACGAAACAATAAAGAAAACGAATTAATTGAAAAAATATTGAAATTAGAAGCAAATTTAACAGCTGAAAATGAAAACAAACTTTTATGTTTACAAATTGAGCTTTATGAATTAAGAAATATAATAAAAAAATTAATAAAGAACAAACATTTTTTAAAAAGAGGATGGTACAATTATATCTGATAGTAAAAACATTCTGCAAGAAGCTCAATTCTTTTATGAACATTTATATAGTCAGTCAAACACAAAAGACTCTAATATACAAAAAGAAATGGAAGGATTAGATGCTAGGAAACCAGATAGTGATGAGGCTGAGATGCTAGAGGGTTTTTTAACATATAAAGAGGTATCTGATACACTAAAAAGTATGAAAAATGACAAAAGTCCTGGACCTGATGGTTTCAGTTCAAATTTTTTTAAGGTTTTATGGAAGAAACTTGGATATTTTGTAGTTAGAGCTTTAAATGATGCT
>CM037795.1:18568061-18618061 GCA_021229015.1 Solen grandis
TGAACAGTACACACTGAATAGGGTGAGTATCGTTCATATAACTGTGTGAACAGTACACACTGAATAGGGTGAGTATCGTTCATATAACTGTGTGAACAGTACACACTGAATAGGGTGAGTATCGTTCCTATAACTGTGTGAACAGTACACACTGAATAGGGTGAGTATCGTTCCTATAACTGTGTGAACAGTACACATTGAATAGGGTGAGTATCGTTCATATAACTGTGTGAACAGTACACATTGAATAGGGTGAGTATCGTTCATATAACTGTGTGAACTGTACACATTGAATAGGGTGAGTATCGTTCATATAACTGTGTGAACAGTACACACTGAATAGGTTGAGTATCGTTCATATAACTGTGTGAACAGTACACACTGAATAGGGTGAGTATCGTTCATATAACTGTGTGAACAGTACACACTGAATAGGGTGAGTATCGTTCATATAACTGTGTGAACAGTACACACTGAATAGGGTGAGTATCGTTCATATAACTGTGTGAACAGTACACACTGAATAGGGTGACTATCGTTCATGTAACTGTGTGAATAGTACACACTGAATAGGGTGACTATCGTTCATGTAACTGTGTGAATAGTACACACTGAATAGGGTGACTATCGTTCATGTAACTGTGTGAACAGTACAAACTGAATATGGTGACTATCGTTCATATAACTGTGTGAACAGTACACATTGAATAGGGTGAGTATCGTTCATATAACTGTGTGAACAGTACACATTGAATAGGGTGAGTATCGTTCATATAACTGTGTGAACAGTACACACTGAATAGGGTGAGTATCGTTCATATAACTGTGTGAACAGTACTCATTGAATAGGGTGAGTATCGTTCATATAACTGTGTGAACAGTACACACTGAATAGGGTGAGTATCGTTCATATAACTGTGTGAATAGTACACACTGAATAGGGTGAGTATCGTTCATATAACTGTGTGAACAGTACACATTGAATAGGGTGAGTATCGTTCATATAACTGTGTGAACAGTACACACTGAATAGGGTGAGTATCGTTCATATAACTGTGTGAACAGTACACACTGAATAGGGTGAGTATCGTTCATATAACTGTGTGAACAGTACACACTGAATAGGGTGAGTATCGTTCATATAACTGTGTGAACTGTACACACTGAATAGGGTGAGTATCGTTCATATAATTGTGTGAACAGTACACACTGAATAGGGTGAGTATCGTTCATATAACTGTGTGAACAGTACACACTGAATAGGGTGAGTATCGTTCATATAACTGTGTGAACAGTACACGCTGAATAGGGTGAGTATCGTTCATATAACTGTGTGAACAGTACACACTGAATAGGGTGAGTATCGTTCATATAACTGTGTGAACAGTACACACTGAATAGGGTGAGTATCGTTCATGTAATTGGGTAAACAGTACACACTAGATAGGGTGAGTACTGTTTATATGATTGCATAGTATAGTTCATACATCACTCAGTTAATATGATGAGAACTGTTCATATTAATGCGTGAACATTACTCAGTGAATATAGCTCATATAAATGCGTAAACATCACTCACTGAATTTGGTGAGAACTGTTCATACATTATTCAGTGAATAACACGTGAACATCACTCGATGAATAAGGTATTGTATTGATCATATGATTTGGTGAACTTAACACACTGAATATGGTGAGTAAAACTCATTTAATTCAATGAGTGATGTTTGATAATTATATGAACAGTGTTCACCTTATTCAGGGAGTATTGTTCACGAAAAGTTGAACAGTACTAATTAAAAACGGTGAGTAGTATTCATGTTGGGGTGAACATTACTTACTAAAAAGGATAAGTACTATTCATGTACATTAATCACATGTTAACCTTTTAAACTTATCTTAAGAATAAGGCTTAAGTAATTACATGAGCAATACCCATTAAAAACAGTGAATAATGCTAACCTAATCAAATTTGATTTCCCACCTATATCCGTCATTATCAGACTTCCTGAATTGGTTAAGCAATGTTCCCCAACATGAATGAGTAATTCATTGGTAATTGTTGGGAGGACTGTGCATGAGAGCCCACGACCAGGATCATGCTTTAATTGAGACCTCAACTGTAAAACAGTTAAGGTAGGATACGTTCGCGGAAGCGAACTATATATATTGCATAGTCCGCATTGCGCAGAAACTTGATGCAAACTTGACAAATTAGTTCATACCTTATATACGTTTCGTGTTATATCTTTGGCACAGGTTTAGGTTTTCAATAATAATGATAATAATTTTATTTCATTGAACATTTATTTCATTCACTTTTAATTTTAATTAATTTAAACAGTGTATGTTTTCTTTAAAAAAAAAAATAGCAATTGCTTACAAAATAGAGCTTATTTTGCTATTATTATTTTTTTCAACGTCAGAGAAACGTTTATAAAATAACACGACACGAGGATAATGTTATTATTGTTGTTAATCGGATTACAATAAGGCTCCAAAGTAGTGCAGTGGTAGCGACACCAAATCATCAATGTATTCAATTTCACCGCATGGGTTCGAATCCCGAAGGAAACAAATAAATAAACTAGTAAAAATTTAATAAAAAAGATATTATAAATATATTTATTAAAATTAAAATTTAATAAAAATAAAAGAATATTTTCTTTTCAAGAAATATCAAAGTATATATACATACATATTTACACACAACATGTCTTACATATGCACATTTATGCATTTAAAACTACATACACGCAAATGTTTATTCCTTATTCCGCTAACGTGAGAAACTAATATGAAAACCAGTGATAGATTATCATTACCAATAATTATTGACATATAATGGCCTTTTCAGATAAAAATGGTAGAGTATGAATTATACAGATTTAATTTATTTAACTGTTTTCATTTTAGCAATACACGCAATTACAATGGATAATAAAATAATATAGTTATCCAAGTATAGCGTATAACATCCGCGTATCGCATCAAAAAATAAGTTAGTTTTGGCTAATAATATGGGCTTTGGAACCAGGATAGAGGTATCTCTTTAGCATGATTAAACTATTTTCTTTTCTCTTACTAAAGAAACATAGTACATGAATTCTGAAAAGTGTTTGGTCAAAAATGGACTGGCATACAACGCGTCAAATTAATGTAACACGAAGCCCTCTGGATCAACCATCCTCGCAACCCACGCTATATATTCGACTATTATCTCCGTATATACAATGGTATTGCTTCGTTTTTATGAAACTCACTTAGCCCCTCACCTCGTGGGTTCGAATCCCAACAGGGTCAATCGGATTTTCATGTGAGGAAAGCTTTCAGCTGGCTTGCGGTAGGTCGGTGGTTCTACCTAGACGCCTCCGTGCATTCGGGGTCTTCCTCCACTTGTAATTAGCTGGACGTCGCTATATGACTGAAATACTGTCGAAGCAACGGTAAACTCAAATAGTCAAGTCGTTTTTATGAATAGTAATCAACTACTTGATGATCAGTGAAAACACGCGTAGTAAGAGATTATTAACCGATTGATTGATGAATTAATTAATTAAATCAATTAATTTTACATTTATTTCCATGAGCATGTTACAACGAGTGTATCCTCATGAACATGTTTGACGAGGGTATCCTGAAATATATATCCGTGAAACAGATAATCATGTATACTTGGCAAAAGAGGGGCAAGGGATATTCTCCGCTGGTGATCGGAACTGGATATATATCTATATACCTCAGGTGATAACACTCTTTGACTTTACCTAAGATATTGAACCCCAAGTAAAAATGATACAAGTAATTAATTCTCAGGACAGAGTACAATCAATCCTCATTTATTTGAGAACACACAACTTCAGTGCCTTCAGTGCTTAGATTAAATTTAGTTCAGGGAGTCTCATTTCTGAATCAAAACGCTCATCACCTCTATTATCGCTAAGTGTTACAGTCTCTTCATTAAATCTGATTTTTTTCCTCGACGACACACTCATAGAGAGTTTTCCTTTAAGATTTAAACAGCTTTTGCTGGAGTTTAGGTGCTGGCTTGTTGCATTATTCTAAAAAAATATGTTCTGTTCACCAAAATTTCATATAATAATAATGATTATATTAATAATAATAAAATATTGAACGTAAGCCAAACAACCACAATGTACAATTGTATTTTTTATGCATCACATAACCGAAAAATAACTTTATTCCTCAAAGGTTAATATTCATTTACTTAGTCAATATTCAGCTAGCACAGCATTTTTCTAGTACTTAAAATCCATATCTTTCCATTTTTAGCACATTTTTTTCAAAAGGCCCGCAAAAGGACTGCAGATTAAACAATCATATTAATTGTTCATTACGTCACTAATTTCCCAGAATTCAATTACAGAATATAAATGAACATTTGTTACCATACGAATGAGCGTATTCTACCATACGAATAGAAAACATAGCATTTGAATGAACAAAATAAAGTATGAATGAACGAAATATAATAAATAAAAAATAAATAAATGGAAAAAAAGAACAATGCAAATATCTAAACATTGGATATAAATATCAAATGTTACATATATATGATCAAAATTTAGAACATAAATGATATTTATTGCACATAAATAGAATATATCGAATATTGCAATGTAATAACACGCCATACACGATGATATAAGCAGAGCTATACATATATAGGATGAGCATCATGACAATAGACCCGTGTACGAACAATAAATAAAAAAATAATATTTAAAGTACACATTAATCAAAAAGTTGTTTAATTTCATACATCACTTTACCAGTATTTAACCATTTGTAAAAATATTTTCGTTTGGCTAAAAATATAAGAAAAGTATTTTCTAAGAGTGAATTGGATTTAATAATTAAATTACTCATCATTTAGAGAAATATAATTAAAACATATAATATGTAACAACAACAGGTATAATATCTATAATTTTGTATCAAATATTTTTAGATATTTTCAAATACTTTATGATTATTATAAGTAGTAGTCTAGAAACGTCAACAGTATAACCGACAATTACTACTTTACATGATACAACCATAACTGACATAGAACTATGAAATACAAAACAGTGCCTCCATTTATGTTCGAACAATAATAGAGTCAAAACATTTGCTTTTAAATACAGACTGTTCACTTGTGTCTAAAGATTATTTTATTTATAATACACCTGAATATATTTGGAACTCTATATATCTCTCGGGATATTTACTTCTTCCATGCAATCACGGTGCTGAGACGTTAACTGGGTTGACTAAAGCGCCAAAGACTTAAGCGTCTGTAGCAAACTCCCCACAGTGATCTCCCTTGCAAGCACGACACAAATGTCACGTGATGATGGTAAACTAATAAAATGGCATCTCCGTCTGCTGCCACAACAAAAATATTTTTAAAATGATTTTTTTTTACAATATTTGATGTTCATCAGAGAAAACATACTTAGGGAAAATGATTTAAAAAAAAAAAAAAAAAAAAAAGAGAGAATAAAATAGCTAAATTCTGTAATTTCTTACTTGTGGTGGCAGCGGTTATCTACAACTGTAAGGGGAGGTAACTACTGCAGCGGAATTTGCGTCTGTAGCGAAATACGTCAATTTTTTTGTGCAGATGATAAGATAATAACAAAACACATTTTTATCAACATAAAGTTTGGGAATGGGGGCAATTTACGGCCGTGCCCTTTGGTATGATTTCACGGAATTGAAATCGTACGTCAGTACTTTACACCATTTTAATAAAACTATAGGAAATATATTTGAATTGAACCAGATAAAAATGCTGTTAAAGTTGCCAGAGAGAGACAGACGAATTTGGTGTCTCGAATAGGTCCCTTAACTTCGATTGCGAAAAAGGGGGAGCGTATGTTAAACAGATACATGTATAAGTAAACTTCGTTGAAAAGCATTAATGAACTTCAGAACTACTTTACAGTTACTGTTTATGAAATTAATATGTTAGCTAATTCATATACGACGAAAGTTAATACATATGCTTTGATGCAAAATGTTTCATATTGTATTCATAAATATCTATTCTATGTTTTATTCTCGCCAAAAGAACATTGAATCTTTAAAGATGAAACTGTTTCGAATATTATTATTTATTTACATTCCTTGTTTTAGGTCCTTTCTACAAATATTGTACAATATCAGGGCATCATTTTAGTAAGTTAACCCCTAGCCTCCTATTGACATATGCTGTAGTAATTTGGGGAAATTGTCAACAAGTATCATGGTACAACAGTCAGATATATTTTCCTAACACCAAATTAACTAATCATTATGTGTTGATCACTCGGTGAAGGAGCTGTAAATGAGCAATTAGTTAGTATGTCCTAACCCGAAGACAAAGACACATAACTTTCCCTTCCGCGGTGGACCCTTATACCATTTGACTACATGGAGGCTTACAAATAACTTTATTTTATATCTTTCTTAACGGCGCGTTAAGATGACGGTCATATATCCCGCCATTTTAACATATCGCCTATGAGGGCTCCATTGTCGAAACACACATTCGCTCGATACGTGTTGCTTTTTAATTACAGGTATTGGTCACTACCATCAACAAAAGTCAGTATAAGCTATAGGTCTAATATATAAAATAGATATGAAAAGGTATCAAACGCAAGCTCAACTATCATGAAGAACAATTATAAGACACAGAGGCATCCTTTTTGTCTCTTGATCTCTAGCAAGAAAGGTTTATCTGAAAGGTTGATAACGAAAACTCAAACCCCCTGTATGGTTAAATCCCACTAAATCAACACGAATGTTTCCCGAACTCTAGCAAGAAAGATTTATCTGAAAGGTTGATAACGAAAACCCAAACCCCCTGTATGGTTAAATCCCACTAAATCAACACGAATGTTTCCCAAATGTCATTCTCGATGTGCAGTCTATAGATAAAAGCTTGAACACTTTATCTTTTGCTCGCTGTTATCGCCATTTTCATTCAAAATGTGTCAGAATGACGCAATATGATCCACTCATGTTACTTATATATATGGCCAATCAGTATGAAGACTACGATGATATTTGCCTACCAATTTATTTTCCTGAATCGTAAATGAAATATTATTAAATTTCTAGCCCCATAACACCATTCGGAGGAGCGGGATGGGGGTATATATTTGTCCTTATTAATCTATCACGGGACCATTTCTAAAACAGAAATAAATGATTTTAATGTAAGTTGCGTGCTAGTTGCACATGTACGTTGGTTAGGTTTACTACTGTATAATTCAGTATTTTCAATATTTGTTTATGTATATTCAATACAATTCCTTCTATGCAATTTCATAAATGGACGCTGGTTTAATTTTTAAATAATATGTGTAACCTCCTGGCACTGCTGTATAAAGTTTGGTCAAGCACACCTGAGTTTTGCCGGAGTCATAAGCAACATGGCACTAAACATGATTCGAAAGCATGAAGTTTGTTAGATCTAGGTATATTACACTACAATTTTACCTTTGAACTGACGATAACATACAGGTTCATTTATTAGCAAATGTAGTTATCGTAAACTTCAATTCAGCCAGATGACTTTTGAAAAAAGAGAATTATGCACTTGAAGTTATATACTAACCATTTACGATGCCTGATGTCGCTTATGAAATGAGTGATGTATGGGCATGCAAGACAAACATGTTTTGACGTTTTTGTGGGAAATTATCAAATGGTTGCACATAAGCCTATTTCTGAATGCTTGTGATTATTATCTTATTTGTGGCTATGTGTATCATCATTCCAAATATAGAATTTATCGTAAATGGAAAAGGTATTTTTATGTATTAGTTCATCTATGTGGGTTATAATCAAATGATAACAATTATTTATCTTTGTAAATCCTTAATCAGTGTGTATCATTATTTTATTTGTGGGTATGATTATTTTCATTTCCAGTCTGGAGTTTATTGATTATAGGCATATAATCCTGTGTTTCAATTAATCAGTAAAAGAAAGGAAGTATTTGTAAAGCTTAATTAATAATCTGCCTTAACATATTGATTGATAAGAAAACACTACTTCTTTTGAATACAGTAAGAGCAGCAAATGTGTATTCATAACAGATTAATTCAATAAGTTATAGTGTGTTGTATGTATCTAATGAAACTATTATCTATATTGCATTCGTTCACTTGGCATGATTACTATGTCTTTTGAGTTCAATAGATACGTTTAATATATATAGTGTTGGATTTTGTTACGTTACCCGATCATACTTTTTCATGGCAACGCATGTTCTAATCTAAACGATTATTTTATTTATTTGCACACACGATCCCTACCTCCCCTGCAATTTAATAGCTTTGCCAAAAAAAAAAATGTGTACATTTATGAAATGATTAATTATTTTCTCCTCCGTACACAATATCTCACAAAGCCCTATTTCCTATAAACTGAGAAAAAGAAGTTTATCACCATCACAGAATTGACCTAATCATATGAATCATATGCCTTCCAAATGGAAATAAGTCAAGTTTATTCATAAAAACCTATAGGCCAATACAGCTTCTTAACTGTACTTACAAAATAGTTTGCTTCTATAGCACAGAATCAAAACCGTATTATCATAAATTGTTAACAATGACTAAACAGGAGTTATACCTGAACGATATAAAGGTGAAAACTCTAAATAGGTTTATGAGAAATATTGATATGTTTTCTGATAGGTCATGACAATTACTAAATGAGTCATTGAATGAGTTTACATGATTTACCCGTCTTTACAAGTAACTTTGATAAACTCAAGTGGTTTCGATAGGTAAAATAAGTATAGCAAGGAAACAATAATCAATAACTTTCATTGGGACAAAACACCTTTATATCATTAGGCGTCATGATTATTGTAGATTTGAATAAAACAACATACATATCAAGGATAGACAAAATAATAAAGGCATGTTCTTGTGGCATACAGAGCATCAGATCTAATATCTAAGGCACCAAATAACAGACAGGAGTTTCTTTCAACTTAATTTCTTAAAAATACAAACATTCTACAAGGAAAATAGCCTATGATTAATAAAAACTGGTATGAAGAAGAATTCATTTAAAGTAATGATTTGTTTGATGAAAATTGTAACTACTTATCATTATGAGAAATCATGTCTTATTTAAAATATTAATCCTTTCCCTCATATAGACTCATTTTGACGCACTCAATAGGTACCACATAAAGCCTGATCTGCAGAAAACCACAGTTAAACCTTACCAAATTTAATTACAAAATCCTCATTTCCAGACCACTGAGGAGCAGCGAACAGCATAAAACCTGATCAGCCTGCGAGTTACTCGCAGGCTGATCTGGTTTTATGTTGTTCGCATAGGCCTTTTCATGGTTTCCTCTATGAGGGAAAGTGTTAAAGTGAACTATATTAGTATCATGATTTTATAAACTATGACAAATCATACCTAAAAAATAATATCAATTGCGTATTCATGCACGCCCTTTTCTAATGAGTGGAATACACTCAAATAATTTATATAAAAATCTCTCATAACTGTGATATTAAATTAAAATGGAATAATCATTAGCATTATTATGAACGAACATGGAACGAAACATATATGAACCTGCATTTAAACTGCAATGTAATACATCTCTCCAATGGTTTCAATTTAGACTTAACCACAGCCTTATCGCTACAAGGGAATGTCGTTTGGAAATTTAATGTGTAGAAAAATCTATGTCTTTCTTAGAACCAACCTGAAATTATCAACCATTTTTTTCTGATCATGACTTATAAACAAAATGACTTTTTATTAAAATTGGAGATATGGTTTAAAAAATGATTAAACATATTTCACTGATGAGCAATGTACATGTATTGTGAGTACATTAACTGATGACGTTGAAGATGACAAGTTGTGATTCGGCGGCCATTTTGCAAATAACGGACCGTCGCCAGTGAAAAATATTTTACAAAATACTAAATAGCGTAATTTGATCAATATTTTCTATGCGTTCGACTGTTATTTTTCAGCATATATTTATGTACAACATATACCATAGTCTACAATATGTCAATGCCATTTTATTTTTTACATTTTCATAAAAATTGTATCATAACGAAATATGTTACGTCGTTTGGTAAAACTTTTAAATGATATTGAAAAGGTACCGTCATATTCCAGTTACGCGACCATTTTAATCTGGCAATTGCCTGTCATTATAAATAGAGACAGGGGCCATTTTAAATGGTGAAGAACAATTTTACAGAATAAATACTTGCTTGATGTGTTAACTCATAAATATCAAAATATTAATGTCTTACCTCAGTGTGGCCATACCACGTGGTATATGACGTCATTTTAAGCTACCGCAAAAAGCACTGATTCAGAGGGAAACACTGCTGTAAGTAATTTATTTTATTATCATTACTGTACATGTCGTTTATTTAAATACTTAAAACAGTGTCTGATACGAATAATATCTTTGTCTTGCTCATACAGGAATCATCTATCTAGTCACATGGGTTTTTGGGTGTTCCGGGCTCCATGATTCGAGGGGTGAGAGCGAGAATGATATGAACAATTCCACACATATTTACACCAAAGACAGGGACGTCCTAAAGCTCTATAAAGTAATGATGAAACTGATGGGAAATTAAGCCGTATGTGACAGTTTGCTACATTTTCTATATAGACAAAGAAGGGAAATTTGAACTGTTTAAAATAGTTTTAAACTTTGCGTGATCACAGAGAATCATAAAAGAAACATTTTTATGAAAAAAAATGGGGGTCACCGTCCTACTTTTGAGTTATATGCCGTGCACAATTAAAAAAAACCCCTACAATTTCATGAGAAAACAATGGCTTAGAAATGTTTATAAAGAAACTGAAAATAATAATCAACAACAACAACAACAACAACAACAAAGAACACTGTACTGTAGAAAGAGATAGGGGGAGGGGGTTGACTTCAGAAGCCTCTGAGCGGATCCATGTGATTACCACTTTAACGTGACATGTTTGCAACATTAACATGACGGTGATATAAATGCCACAAACCTTTTGTCAAGCTGTCAATATACTACGCGACATAAACAACAAGTTAAAATAAAAAAAGTAATAATAATAATAACAGTATTAACAACAAAAAAGGATCACAGTAACAATAGCAGAACATCAGATCAAAATCAGGCTGGTAGCTGAATAATATATATATATATAAATTACGATTCCACATACATGTATATTAATAAATAATGATTTATTCCAACATACCCATATTTAACATTGTCCCTTTATTAGCCGATTGTTCTCGAGTATGGATTCTGTATTTCTACACTGACAGTGTACATAATGTCAGACCATTTAATCCTTGACGAGTTTCAGTCTATTTGTGTAAGCATTTACTTTCTACTTTATTGTATTTCGCGATTATACGAACATAGAAATTTTCCGCAAATATATTGAGATATTTTTTTCTCGGACTTATAGGCATTTTGATATTTTCGATATTCCTGAATTTAAAATGTTTTTGTATTCGAATAAGCATTTTTTTTTTTTTTAATGGACTTAAGGGAGATTACCATCGTTCACAAATTCTGCATAGATATTCAGAATGATCTCCCTTGTATTATAATAATCTGAGGTTTTCATGACAGTTATCGGGAGAATCAAGGAAGCATATTCTCTTTTCAATGTACATGTAATGTTTACAACCTTAGAAAACAATCATTAATGTAATGACGATGATTTAATGCTTCATAATGTTAGTACTGTCAGATACTGACTAATAGATTTATACATTTCGCCGTTTTTCTCGTCTTCATCATTTTCCTTTCACTAAAACGGGCATCTATTTCAAAATTGTTTAAACATTTATGAACTGTCTTTTTTTAATAGATGCGTATCATATTACTGATGTCATATAACATTTTTTCATTTAGTATATTTATAAGATAAAGCAGGTATTGTGTGTTTGCCATAATAATGTAACCGGTGGGGTATAATATGGGGGATGATAAACAATCAGCTAAAACACACACACACACACACACACACACACATTAATTGTCTTTATCTTTGAATTTTTATCTTATTTATTTACTGTGAAACATTTACCTAAAATATTCCTTTTTAAAATGAACAGTAAAGAAAAGTTGAAAAGGAGCATAACTGTACGAAAATGAATGCCCTTTTGCAATATTTTCCAACTTTAAAAGTGATCAAGTAGTTCAACTTTGAACTGAATGTGTTTGACAATTTTTGAGGAAATGATCATAACCATTCGAAAATTTTAAGTTGAAGTTGAAAAAGGGGTATAACTGTGCACAAATTAATTTAGGGTTACCTGTCCTTTTAAAATGGATTCTTTTTTGATATTGAACACGTATATCGAATTTGAAGTGATCATGTTTGAGAGTTATGGGGAAATTGTCCAAAACCCTTAACCAACCCAGAAAAGGAACATTACCATGCCAAAATAAATTGAGTGTTGCCTGCAGCTTTGAAATGGGTTCCCTTGCATATAGTAAACAAGTTTTCTTAGTTTGAGTTGAATATGTTTGATAGTTTTAGGGGGAAATCTTAACCAGTACTGAAATTCGAAAGAAGTGCCATAATCTTTATTGATAGTAAACAAGTACACAAACTTTGAAGGGATTATGTTTGATGGTTATGAGCAATGGATCGAAATGAAAACCGAAATCAACCGTAACCACTTTTTTCTTCGAAAAGTGGAGCTAAAAATATGGCCACAGAAAATGATTGCTAGCCATTACAGTGCGATGAGCTATGCGCATGCCCGGGAAAACAGCTGACTTCCTTTTGACGCTTGACGAAAATCATTTTATTTGGAACAAGACTAATTTTGAATGGAAAGTTGAATTAGAATTGGTTTTATATACAATCTGCTGCATTTTAGACATAATGGTCCAACCTCTGACTCCCGATATCGCTGAATTTGCTTCTTGCCAACCCATGATCATGGTCATCAGACGCTCGAATGCTGCTGTTTGATTGACGAATTGACTACTTCCTGTTTACATTTCAACATGCTGCCTTGCACTTTATGTATATTTTTGTTGTTCTTGAAGACTGGGAACGATGGATACGCAGTCGATAACATCAGGTTTGAACAGAGTACAGACCCACCCAAATGCACATGCCCTGTTTCGCCCTTGACAACCGAAAGTCAACACAAAAACCAGGTTTTCGTAAAACAAATTTCAATGATCGTCCCTCCGTGTTTTGAGTTCGAACCTAGCCTTATATTCTATCTCTATATGAAGAATGAAAGACGCATTCCATCATCCATTCCAATCAAATTTCTCAGACGTTCTCACATCCTGCTCCTCCGTCTAATGAGTGGAAATGAGGCTAACCCTGGACCACGGGCTGGTCCCAGGTACCCATGCGGAGTGTGTAAGAAGGCTGTACGGATAAACCAAGACTCCCTGGCATGTGAAGATTGTGACAAATGGTGCCATAAATCCTGCCTGCATATGAAGACACTGATCTTCCATGGTATTGCCCATCATGCAGCTCGCTCAACAGAACCACTGTCCTATATGATCTACCAGAGGCAGACAGCAATCACTTCTCCATCAATTCAAGTGCCGTTATAAACAGCACATGCAGCTCCGTCCCAGCGGATTCGCTCAGTTCACCGTTACCAAATCAAGGCTTAGTTCGGTATGCGACATATCAAACACGTCAATCAGCTCCATTGGGATTCCTACAGAAGCTTCCTCGCCCAAACCTACCAAAATGATTAGAAAGAGCAGGAACAGTTCTTCATTGCGATTCCTTACGGTCAACTTCCAGAGTGCTCGGAAGAAAGCCAAATATATCTCTGCGCTAGTGGACACAGCCAGACCCGACATAATCCTGGGTACTGAAACATGGCTTAGCAACGATGTAAATTCATCAGAAATCTTTGAAGAAAATTTAGGCTATGATGTCTACCGTAATGACCGAGCGGATAATGCCCATGGCGGAGTCCTTATTGCAGTCAAAAAGGAGCTCAATGTCACTGATGTTAGGTGCAGCAAGGAAGTAGAACTTATCACTGGATCCATCAAGACGAAGTCGAAGAAGAAGATAGTTTTTGGTGCATACATCGTCCACCAAACAGAACCGATGAATAATATCTTCACAACACTCGGGCAGAATTATTAAATCTACGAAAAGACAACAAACGGTCAATCCTAGTCATAGGAGGGGACTTCAATTTACCAGATATTTCTTGGAAGGATAATACCATCACCAGCTCTAAACATTACGCGAGAAGAGTAAACCAGCACTATCTTGATCTTGCCTCAGACCTGGGAGTCGAACAAATGGTAACTTTTCCTACTCGTAAAGACAACACATTAGACCTTATCCTGACTACGCACCCAGGTTATACTGAGAGGTGCAAACCCGTACCACCAATAACAGACAAGAGTGACCATGACATTGTACTCTACGACCTCGCAATGCAACCAGTCCGAGCACGACCAAAAAGAAGAACAATCTACCTATGGAAGAAGGCCAACACTGATGGCATCAAATCAGCTCTAGCCACCTACTGTGAAACATTCAGTAATCGTATTTTCCCATCTGTTGAAGCAATGTGGGAAGATTTCAAAACCACCATAGAAAAGGTCACACAGGAGTTTGTTCCAACTAGAAGAACACTAGCTAGATATACCCATCCTTGGATAGATACAAACCTCAGGCGTTTGACAAAGAAGAAATATCGTGCTTACAAGAAGGCGAAGCGAAGTAATAGGCCATCAGACTGGGATAGATACAAGAGACTCAGTTCCCAATCACAACGTGAGATACGACTAGCCCACAGAAAGTACATGTCTGACGTCATCTCCAACTGTTATAAGGAACGTCCAAAACAATTTTGGTCATACATCAAATCCAAGAAACAGGAAGCCTTTGGTGTGGCTCCTTTAAAGAGCAAGGATGGCTTCATTCACAGCGAGGCAAAGACCAAGGCAGAAATCCTCAACGATCAGTTTCGTTCGGTCTTCACACATGAAGACACAGCCATAGCACCGAACAAAGGACCAAGCCCCTACCCACCAATGGAGGACATCACCGTAGGATGGAACGGAGTATGTAAACAGCTTGGCAACCTGAACCCACACAAGGCAACCGGCCCTGACTGTATACCAGCAGTCATTCTGAAAATTGCAGCGACTGAAATTGCCCCTGTTCTGGTAAGAATGTACCAACTTTCCTTGGACACAGGCGTAGTCCCCAAAGACTGGAGAGACGCCATGGTTGTCCCAGTATTCAAGAAAGGCGAGAAACATCTGCCATTCAACTACCGCCCCGTATCCTTGACGTCTATTGTGTGCAAGGTCCTTGAACACATTGTTTACAGTTCAGTTATGGGATTCTTTGAGCAGCATCATGTTCTCACAGAAGCACAACATGGCTTCAGGGCTAGAAGATCCTGTGAATCACAACTGCTGTGGACCATTCAGACTATTGCCAGTAAACTTCAGGGACCGGGCCAGATGGATATCATACTCCTTGACTTCGCGAAGGCCTTTGATAAGGTCCCACACCATCGTCTCCTCCATAAGTTACAGTATTATGGAGTTAGAGGGAAGACACTGGACTGGATCAAGGCTTTCCTCACCGATCGTAAGCAACAGGTCCTTCTTGAGGGAGAGAAATCTACAGAGGCAGACATCATATCGGGAGTACCACAGGGCACCGTTCTTGGACCTCTTTTATTTCTCGCCTACATCAATGTCCTCCCAGATTGTATCGTCCACTCAGACACTAGACTTTTTGCCGACGACAGCATAGTGTCCAGACATACATAGCTGTCAAGGGTCCCTGAATACCAGGAGTGTGACATTTAAAAGCTGGGGGCCGCTAGGGCTCCCGGTGGGTCCAGGCAATGCCCTGGCCGGGGGTCAAGGGGTTTTCTGGAAAAATCCTGGATTTTGGCCTTTTTTAAACGTAATTGGAAGCATCTCCTGAAAGCAATTTTGTATGTAATTTGAGTGAAGATCTATGCTTGTTTGTAACTTAATTAGTCATATAAAGTCTCATCTACACTCAAACATTTACAAAATCTGCTTTTTTTTGGAAAAAATATGAAACTAATATATAATTAGTACTTGAATTTAACTTTTATCATGACATGTTGTTTTACAGTGAGTTATAAAATAAACACATGAATATTTTGTCTTAATAACTACTTTGCTTTTAAAACCCTTTACCCTTAACACTTTTTTCATATGAATATTTTGTCTTAATAACTACTTTGCTTTTAAAACCCTTTACCCTTAACACTTTTTTCATATCTTTGTAAACAGGGTAGACCCAGATCAGCCAGATCCTATAGGAGCTGACTGATCAGTGTCTACTCTGTTTGGTTCATAGAATCTTGTAGCATATATTTTACACTACTCTCTACATCAATGAAACATTGTACTTATAAATGTGACAAAATACAAAAAAATGATTATACATGTATATGCATTTATCTAGTAGGCAGTGTTGCTGCATAGATCTAGTAGGTAGTTTTGCATAATATATACATGTTAATTTCACATAGATCTAGTACAAAACTGCTAATCTGTAATTTACATCTGGCAAACAGAATATACCCAAATAAAAGAGTTATTACAAAAGAGCCCTTGATCTAGGTGTACTCTGCAAATGATTTGAAGGGTACACCCAGATCAAGGACTCTTTTGTAAAAACTATTTTATTTGAGTGAAATGCAAAATATGCATTCACATTAAGGTTTGACAGTAACATTTACATGTGCTCTTTGTTATACTCCCACGTGACCTTCTTAGATTTTTCAACTTGTTCCTTTGATGGCTCAAACTTGTGTGATGGCTCCTTATTATTCAATTTGACAGTCAAAATTGAACTTAGAGAACCATCAGATTTTAATGATGCTCTAAAGTCTGTCTTGTTCTTTCTCACCAAACTAAACACACGCTTTTCTTCTGCATTGCTGTGAGGTAGAAGGAACACAACAACAGCTATAACTCTGAACAGAAGTGGTAGATTATGCCTCACATAAAGTCCCCACAGCATGTCTGTTCTCACAGATTCCCTCTCTGTACCATCTGGATATTTCTCAACAATTGTTTGGGGGATCAGCTGATAGTCTCTAAACTGCTCCAACAGAGAATCCATCTCTCTGTCACTGAACTCAAGTACTTTGGGGAACTTGTTAACAAAGAATTCTACTGAATCAAATGAGGCATCTATTCTCTTGTCAAAGTTAACAAACTTTGCATGCATGAGATACTGGTCATTGAATGGGAATTTTTCAATAATGTAGATGGTGCAGTCAATGTAGAATTGCAGAGCAGCTTGGAGAAACTGTGTAGCTTTAGTTTCTGCAACATCTCCATCTGCAACTAACTTTCTTAATTTCTGACGGGTGACAAAACCAACCTGAATTTCTTCTAAACTCTGAAATACATCTGGATTTGTAAGGTCAACATCAAGCAATGAGTCAACGTTCTTAAGTACAGAAACTTTAACAAACTTTGCCAGCAAATACCTCAGAAAGTTTTGCATTTGCTCATCTAGCAAATGAGCACATGGTTCTTCTCTTTGGAGGAACTGATTAAATGTTCCAAATATCTCGAGAACAAACTGATAAAACAGCAAATACACCTCCAAAAGCTTGTTTTCAAAGCAAATTTTCAACCTTTTATACCTGGCTTGCTTTTCATTGCCAGACAAGAAGTAGCTCCGTAAGGGCTCATACATTCTAAGAATACGTGTTACTGCAGTTTCTAAGCTCAACCACCGAGTAGAAACATGTTTCAAAACTTGAGTGTATTGCTGGTCACAGAATGTGCAAAATTCATTGAGCTCATTTTTGCGTTTAGTGCTTTTATCAAACCAGTAGAAAACGTCAATGACCAGTTCCTCAACATCAAAATTCAACAACCCTGTGAAAGATTTACCACCTTTCTGTGCAGCATTATGTGCCATGTGACAGGGGCAACCCATGAAATAAACGTCCTCATTCTTGTCCACTACCCTTGTTCTTATTGAGTTTTTCTAGCCCATGTTAACAGATGCATTATCTACTGAAAATGCCACACAGTTTGACCATGGAATGTTACTCTGGTGTAAGACTGCATCAATCTTGTCAAAAATCGCAGCTGCAGTGGCCCCTGAGGTTGTACACATGTCCAGAAAGTTAGAGGTTACCATATTTCGGTTCACATCAAAAATCTTCACAGTAACTGGATTCATTTTTGTAAGATCTGAGTCATTACTTCCATCAGTAGCTAGTGTGTAGGGACAGGACTTCATGTGATCTACTAGTTCTCTGTGAAAACTAGGTCCAAGAGCTCCATTAAGAATGCAAATCGTTTTTGTTCTAGCACACTGGTAGTTCTTAGCGATCTCAGAATCGGGAAACATGCTTTTAAAAAGCGGCCCAACTTTATCAGAAACAGCTATAGGCAGATTGTTCTCAACTATAAAATTTGTCATCAAAACTTCGGCACGGGAAACTTTATAAGTAATTGGATCATTAACTGGACGAAAATTTATTTGTGGCTGTCTTCTTAGTGACGCCGCTTTGTCCACATGCGTTTTGCTTGCCATGTGCCTTTTCACGTCGGCTTCAGCCTGGTGAGAGCAACTTCTTCTTTCGAACATACAGTGCATAAAAAACACCCCGGTGTTTTACCGGCTCGGACGGGGTATTTAACCTCCCAGCTTGAGTCATAAGTACTTTTATACACGGCCGCTCCTGCTAATTTTCTTGATTTTGGCTTCTTTACAGGAGACTGGTTTGTTTTGGATGATCCCTCCATTGTAACTTTAAAAAGGACCGGCAGCGGCTTTCGAATCTGTACAGTGTGAAGTGTAACCCGCGCTTATGTGTACTCGCTACCGATTAAAAAGCTTGGGACACCCGAGTAATAATTATTGGGTTTTCAATTGAACACGTCCGACGGTGATAGCGTAATTTTTCATATTTTATGTATACCACACGCGATATTCGACCGTTATTCGATCGTATTCGTTCTTATGATTGCCGAATAATTTAAAACATATGATTTATATTTTCTAAATTTTCTTTTTCTATGCATTTATATTTTTTCCTTCTGTTCATTTGAAAATGCGTGTGCTTAACTGATCTAGGCGTGTGAGCGTGATTCAGGTACAAAATGCGTGTGACACACGCTCTATGCGTGTGACTTGACAGGTATGGACATATCAGGAACCAGCAAGACGCCAACCTTCTCCAGAAGGACCTTAAATCGTTGGAGAAGTGGGAGACAGACTGGCAAATGATGTTCACTCCTTTTAAATGCACAGTGCTGCGCATCTGCAAAAATAGTCGTCATCGGATCGAGACCCATTATACTCTCCATGGCGAAAATCTTCAGACAGCTGACAATAGCAAATACCTTGGGGTCACTGTAAGTGATGATCTTCAGTGGAAAACGTACATCGTCAATACTGCGGCTAAGGGAAACCGCACGCTAGGCTTCGTAAGACGAAATCTCGGGGAATGCTCACCCGCTGTCAAGTCTGCAGCTTACACTTCGATCATCAGACCAGGCCTGGAATATGCCAGTAGCGTTTGGGATCCAGCATCTTCTGAAGAGACCCACACCCTGGAACAGATCCAAAGGAAAGCTGCCAGATTTGTGCACAACTGTTACACCGACCGTACCCAAGGATGTGTAACAAGGATGATCAGCGACCTTGGATGGGATACCTTGCAACACCGTCGGTACTTAGCCAGGCTCTTAATGCTTTTCAAAATTGGCAACGGTATTGTGGAGGTGCCAGAGAACCCCCTCGTACACAGCGATACAAGGACCAGAGGTGCCAATAGATTTTACCAGATCCCTGCAAGCATCAACTGCTACAAATTGTCCTTCTTCCCTAGGACCACCAGGGACTGGAACCTACTGCCAACTAGAGTTACCAACATCCAGACTCTAGAGAGTTTCAGGGCAGAGGTCAGGACTCTCCAATCCCCACAGCAGTAGAGTTTTGAGACTGTGTTCATAGTTTTACTGTATATAGCCAGTTGTTTTACCGGGCACCACAGTTTTATCAACAGGGTACTAGACGTTCCGGCAGGAACCCTACTCTCACAATGGAAGAAGAAGACAGTAAAAGAAGAACACAATCTGCATTTGTATTTCAATATGAACAAGTAGTCGATTACGCAGGTGGAGATTTAAATATGTTTTGGCACAGACCTCAGTTATTAAATCTGAGATCGAATGCTTGTGGAATGAAATGCAATTAATGTAATATTTGCAATTTGTGAAAACAATTTTCTGCATTTAAGATCAATATGTGGAAAATCTCGTGTACAGTAATAATCATGTCCCCCCCCCCTCTTTTTCAGAAGGGGCATATTATTTTGCAAATGTTATATTGGTCCATTTCGTTACCGGTCGATATTTTGAAAACCCTTAAATCAGTATTCTTCAATATATTAGTAGATTATCCAAATTAAATTTTAGGCCAGAGTTCAAGGTCACAGTGAACTTGAAAGTAAAAATCGTTTTCGATTGAAAAGTTAAAAACGCTTTAGCCCACATTTCTCAAACTTAAAAGGATGTGTGGTTATGACTACGGTTCTCTTAAACTTGATAGGATGATGGGACATAACTAGTATTTAACCCAAATGATTTCGCGGCCACTTTGTCTATTTCTACGTTTCTACGGTCAGAATGACCTTGAATGGGAAAAACATCTTGAAAGGATAACTTGAGAACACTTGATACCAAATTCCTTAGACTTGATGGGATCTTGCGTTATGACGACTATATGCCTCTCATTAATTTTGAGGTTACTGAGTCAAAGGCCAAGGTCGATAACGTTAAATACTTGAGCCCATCTACCTCAAACTTGATAGGAGTTTGAATCGTGGCTGGTAGATGGCCCCTATTGAGATTCGAGCCATAAGGTCAAAAGTCAAGGTTACAATGATTATTGATAATTTCCGATTGATAACGTCTGAATTTTCATTTCCTATCGAAAACTTGAAAACCCTTAAACTTATATGACTCAAATTTGTTTGGGAGTAAAATGACCCCTATCGATTTATCCAAAAGAGTAGTTAATTTTTTTAAGTATGGCTCCTATTTCAGTGAACATTTATCTGCAGTAATGTGTTTGTTTTCCGTTTTACCATTGCTTCTGACTGCACATCCAGGGGGAATACGTGTCGTGCCGTTTATCTTCCTTAATATATATATATATATATATATATTTTTTTTTTTTTTTTTTTTTTTTTTTGCAGACCTTGAACACTACCCATCCGGCGGATCTATAAAGTCAGTCAATGGATCAAAGTTCAGCACGAGAGACCGGGACCAGGAGAATCATTCCTCACATTGTGCACGAGTGCTGCACGGCGCCTGGTGGTTATATTCCTGTACAAGGGTTAACCTAAACGAGCATTACGCCGTGCCAGGAACATTGTCAACATATCAAAATGGGCGCGGTGGAGTCACCAACTAATTTTGGAGGGGTATGGAATCACTAAAGGAAACAAAAATGATGTTCAGAAAAAGATAATAATAAAAAAACACACAAACATGATAGGCAGCAAAATCATTATCACAGGAGAGCTTTTATGCAATATCAAAAACGTTAACGAGTTGCATTAACTATAAATTCCCACGATCACTTTAAGTATAAACATATTTTTTTCACATACATGTAGGGGAGGGGGATGGGGGGTGGGTGGGTGTTACAAATCCTCAATGAGAAAATCGTTTTGAAACTTAAATGAATTCATAAATAGCTTCTATACATCCACATTTCCTTCAAAATTAAATAATTCGTTTCCAGAAAGTAAAGTATCACTTGATAGACAATGATCACAGTTTATAGATGGATGGATTGCCTTAAAATAATGTTGCGTTGGAAAAATAAAGATAAATGACGACAAATCGATAATAAAGACATCAAATATACTACACAGACATGAGAGAAGAAAGGCAAACAAGCGTAGGAATAGTGAAAAATAGACGGAACGTGTTGATTTTGTCGTTAAGATCGTATTTTCTCTTCTTTGTTGTCATATCAACAAATATCTGTTAATTACAGCGATATTTTGAGCAAATCTTATGGAACTGTTAATTAATCTTGGCGTATAACAGTGAAAAATATGGGACTTAGCAAGCATTTTCAAGTACGAAGAAAATATGTGTGCGTGTGTGTTCTAACAATTAACAACTTTTTAGTTTTTGTGTTGCATTTGCTATCTAAATGTTTACATTTGCTATTACGTGTAGCAAGCATGTATGTAGATTACTAAGAAAAAGAATTTAATCTATGTTAGATTATTTTTCTTAAGAAATCTTATGTTTTATACGCATTAAATGTATATGTGTGTGTATATGTGCAGCCTATATTTTGAGACTGTGTTGATTTTATATATGCGTATATTTCGTGTGCATGAGCTACCAAATCTTGGGAACGTCATAACTATGTCGCGGGAACGAGTAAATAAATCATGAAAACGACATAAGTCGTGGTAAGAGAGATACTAAAAAGATGGAACGAGTGCGCAAGTCGTAACTGGTTTCGTACGACTTAAATATCTCGTGTGATCGAATTAGTATCTCGTTAATTATATCGTTCCCACGACTTACTAACTCGATGAAACGACTGTTTCCGATCCCGTTAATTTTTCCCGTTCCAAGGACTTAATAATGTCGTCCCACGACTAATTCATTGGCATGACCTAATATATCGTTCCCAAGACTTATTGTGTCGTTCCCACGACTGTGTCGTTTCCCACGACTTATTGTGTCGTTCCCATGACTAATTGTGTCGTTCTCAAGACTTATTGTGTCGTTCCCATGACTTATTGTGTCGTTTCCAAGACTTATTGTGTCATTCCCACGACTTATTGTGTCGTTCCCATGACTTATTGTGTCGTTCCAACGACTTATTGTGTCGTTCCCAAGATTTATTGTGTCGTCCTAAGACTTACTGTGTCGTTCCCATGACTTATTGTGTTGTTCCGACGACTTATCGTCTCGTTCCCATGACTTATTGTGTCGTTCCCATGACTTATCTTAACACGACTTATTTTAACAGTCCCACGAGATAAATATAATCCTACGCATGTCACCTCCGTGTCCGCGTATTTATCCCTATTGGAAAGGTGAGAAGCAAAATGTTTCACGTGGTCCGCGTGAAATAATGTGTCCGCTCGGACATGTTACAATAGCATCAACCTTAGATAGATTCCAGAAATATTAAATATTTGGAACTTATGAATAAAAATGATAAAACTACTTTGTTGAAATTAGCATTTTTTTGTTTGAAGATCATTCCATTTTTCAAATAAATTCATATCCTCCACATTCCAATTTAAACATTAAACCGCGGTAATGCAGCACAATATTTATCTAAAATTTATTTACAGTGTAATTTGTTACATTTTCTTTTGCCTTTCATGTATCTATATTACTAATACCCCGGTCACACATTCACGGAAGACCGCCGCGGAAGAGTTACGGATTCGCTCCGGCATTGTCCGTAGCTATCCGTATTGGTCCGTAGTTCTCCGTATTGTAACCGTGATCATCCGTAGTAGTCATTGTATATCCGTAGCGGTCCTTGACAAGTTTTGAACATGTTCAAAATTTTGTCACGGATCAACAGACCGTAGCGTATCCGTAGTAGTCCGTAGTAGTCCGTATAAGACCGTAGCGATTCGTCCTGGTCCGTATGAAAACCGTATTAGCCCGTCCTGAACTTTCAAGGATTTCCACGGTTTGATACGGAGACCCACGTATTAGCTACGGTTATGATACGGATTGATACGGAATTAATAAGGAAAACCACGATCCTATTACGTTGCATCACGGAGACGTAGAGATTCGCACGGTCTGTCACGGTATGCTACATTGTAATACGACACAGTACGGAATTTTACGGTGCACTACTGTTTGCTACGGACTGATAAACTATGTATACTTCAACTAGGGTATAAATACACGTTTTTGTTGATAACAAAGGATTTTGCATTTGGATGTTGGATTAATAAAATGGACCGTCAGCAAAAAGTACTGGCAATAAAGTGGCTGCAAGTGAATATGGATATGGAACAGAATGTCATGGCAGTTTTCGAGCTCCTTGATAAAATACATGGAGGTAAGATTTAATATCATTATCATACTTCTGGTAATACATCTCTACACCTTGGGTTGTATGTTTTAACATTTGAATATGAGTCTAGATTTACAAAGAACAACCCGTCTCAAAATAAAAAAGTCGGCCTTTTAAAAATTGGTGATCCCTAAATTAAGGTAGTCTACCCGTAATGGATTTCTGACAGATATCAATAGAAATAAATTTAAGGTAATTAATAAAGGAATATAGATCTATGTCATTTTTTTTCAACTATGGAAGTTTTGCAAACTCATTGTTTGTGTCGATTCGTACTTATCCGTATCGGACCGTCTCATTGTCCTTGCCTAATCTCCCGTTATACAACCACTCCGTACTCACACCGTTGTGCATCGTACTAGAACCGTGGCAGAAGCCGGAATTTGACATGTCCGTAGTCATCCGTTGCCGGTAACACCGTAGCTCTTCCGTACCGTTCTTCCGTGAATGTGTGACCGGGGTATAAAAGAACGAGCCGCTTTTTGTGTCGGATTTGGCGTCGTTACGAAACAACACTATGTGTACAGAGTGTCAAGGTTATTCAGTAACCATTCTGTTGTTGTGTTTAAAAATAAATAAAATTGCACAATTTGCGAGAATTTATGGTGTATCTATCAAAATTAGATAAATCTAAAAATAGTAACATTTCTGGGGAACACCGTTTGGTATAGAACGTTCTTCGTATTGTTCGAAAATGGAGGAACCTCGACTTGCCTCGAAGCCACGTTAAAAGAGTGTTACAAAATAACTTTTTCGTTTTTGTGTCCCCATTTTAACTACATGGGGCCTATTATCAATATTTGAGAGTTATTAAATTTATCTTTCGAATTTATGTTGTGTGCGTTTATGGAACGCTCGGAAGGAAGACGCTGTATAAACGTATTCACCCGTGAAAAGCATGGTATATGACCCTAGGTTAAGACAACAGCAATGGCTCAAAGCGTCATTTATACTCTATTCAAAGTTAATATTGCCACACTAATATCTGGCAACGGATTATACTTACTGCCCAAGCTTAACCTGAGCATTTTGTTAGCATCATATCATAGGTCTTTGCTTTGTGATCAATTTTTTTTTTCAATTCGTTTCTCATTCCTGTAAATTCGTTTATATCAGCTATACGGGTCGCAATAAAACTATTAATGTTCACAGCAATTGAAAATCCATTATTCTGCACTTTATTCGAATGCTGCAACTGGGAAATTAAAACACACACCTTTTAACATGTGACAGCAATGAGTCCTTTCTTATTTTATATTCTTCATGTTGTGAGTTAAATTTGGTTTATTTGAATATTTATACCATCAAAGCAAAGGCTTCACAGCCAAGCGCCACCAAAGCCGGTTTATTTATGTGAAACCCGTGGCTGGACACTGGCACATGATATAACTCACATCTATTCAGACGAATCTTAACAATAAAAATCATTCCCGCGATTTCGCGGGACTTTTACTGATGTCATGTATATATATTGTATATATATTGTTTTATGTCATATGCCCATATAGGCCTTGATTCTGAATAAACTGTTAAACTGTTAAAAAAAGTAAAAGTGACATCCCCTGACAAAGCTGTAATTGTGTGTAATTGTGTGACGTCAGCGAATGGCTCAGACGACAAACTGTCTGCTCAGAAAAGTGAGCAAAAATGTTGAACTGTCTGCTCAGAAAAGTGAGCAAAAATGTTGAGTTATTCCCTTAGAATGGCGTGATAAAAACTATTCCCGGTTGACTTTTAAACCTAGTTTTTACTCTCAAATTTCTTTTCTTAATCTTTTATATTTTATTTGTTTGTTTGTTTGTTTATTGATTTTAACGTCCCACAGACAGTATTTCAACCATTTAAAGACGATGTCAACTGATAGACTGACAGATTTAGTGCTGCTACACTGCAGTATCACGCCGTAGACATGTGGCATGTTACCATACCCAGTCACATTATCCTGACACTAGGCAACCAGTCCTGGAAATACCCTTATATACTGAGCGCCAAGCAAGGGAGCTATACCAGTACCATTTTTTGACTTTGGTATGTCGCGTCCGGGGATCGAACACACGACCTCCCGATTCCCAGTGTGGCCATACCACGTAGTATGTATATGACGTCATTTTAAGCTAACGCTAAAAGCATATTTTGCATCGATTCAGAGGGAAAAAACTACTGTAAGTTTTTTAATTTCATTATCATTATGTTATATAGCGCAGGCGAAGCGAAAAATAATACAATGACGATGATTCTTGTCAGATGTACAAATTTTCTTAGCATTCGGGAAAACATAATTAGCGGTGTGCTTTACGTGTTAAAAGCAAACAAAATTTGATGGATTCTATAGACTTCGCTAAGGTGACGATAACGACGTTTTACTTAAATATCGACCAATGAAAACGCACCTCATAAATGAATACACTTTGGCGCAGAGGCATGAAAGCGATGTTAACTAATCAAAATAAATAAATAAATAAATAAATAAATAAATAGATAAATAAATAAATAAATAAATAAATAAATAAATAAATAAAAACAACACCGCATGACCTCTACATGATTGGTTAGATAAAAGTGATGGAACCAATGAAAAGCCGTCATTTCACAAACCTCAAAAACGACGAAATACAGGCGTAGAAACCTAAGGCCGCTAGAAGATATAGATTGATCGACGTTGGTATCCAACGATGGTATTTACATATATACGATTATTTACATATATACAATTATTTACATATATACAATTATTTACATATATACAATTATTTATTTTCTCCATATCAAGACCTCGCAGTTCATTTTGTGCGATATATTTTACTTTTTTATTGTACGAAATACAAGTTCTTCATTGAACTATAATTGTAAATATATATGTTTGTAAATGACTGACCCAAGTGACGTGAACTTACTCAGGTTCTTCTCAAGTTTTTTTTGCTTAAGTAAAACTGCAAGTTGATAAGGTCTATAAAAGCTGTGAAAGTCCAATATGGAGCTTTTTGTGTCACCTGCTGTAAGCAAAGGTGACACATAGGAATCACTTTTCCGTTGTCTGTCCGTCCGTCCTTCCGTCAGTCTGTCTTTCCGTCACACTCCTGCTCTAATCATGCTATTGAACTGAAATATTATTTATGGAAAGAGCTTGACACGGGGAATTGAAATGCATTAGTCCCATAACTCTGGTATCAATATTATTTTGTTGCTCCCCTTCTTTTGCACCGTCAAAGATTGGTTTAGTTATTTTTTTTCTCATTTTCTTTTTTCTGCAATAACTCCTGCTCTACTCGTGCTATTGAAATGAAATTTCATTGGTGGACAGAATCGTCTTACTCAATGTCCATAAACCTGGCATCAATATTTTTAGTTATTTCCTATCTTCTGTCTGTTTGTCACACTTTTTCCACCATGCTTCAGCAGGTAACACATGTTTTCCAAGGAACACTCTTGTTTAATTTATTTGTATCGTGTTGTATCTCTAAACAATGAACACGGGAACTTTGTATATACAGAAATACACTGGCAAACCCCCCCCCCCCAAAAAAAAACAACCTGAAGATACATAGGGATTACCTTTGCAGACAGTGTGTTTATAAAATCTAAATATCAAGTTAGCGCCATCTGGTACACCGTCGGATACCTACGCCGTGATTTGTACACGATGATAACTTAGACTGTAGACGTTATCCATAGTTTTAAGTTGCTTCAAAACACCTCGAAAATCGACTCAGCCAATTCGCACTCAGTAGTGTATCCATCAAGTGGAACTGTTATTCAAACAGGAAGCGGTTATGTGGAACTGTGAATCAAATAGGAAAATTTGTTTTCAAATTAGAGTTTTATGAATAAATAATACTTACCTGTCATTACCTTGTGGATTTCTTTTTTCTAATCCGCGTAATAAACTTTCTTAAACCGGAAGTAAACATTTTACCCTAACACCGGTATGTTACTTCCGACAGACTCCACATGTTCAATCAGTTTCCTTTTCTGGCGAAAGTGTTCGCCTGAGGAAAACTGTAATAAAGACATGTGGGGTAGGAGGGTGGGTAACTGTAATGACAGGTAAGTATTATTTATTCATAAAACTCTAATTTGAATTTTTTTTTCAATTTTATTCATAAATAAACTTACCTGTCATTACATTGTGGATTATTTCAGATTCCACAGCAGTACTCTGCATGTCTGGTGGTGGGTATCTTATTACAGAAAATCTACACCACTTATCTGTCTTGCATTCCATGCAGTAATTAAAATAGTATATTTACAATACTATGACTCCTTCTTCTTTGAAGCATAATAACCACTCAATGTCATGATCCTATCTATAAGGCATTTTACAATTTATAAGATAATAAAATGTTCTAAATGCGATCTGCAAGAAAGAGATACCACAATTCAATCTCAAACTATACACAGTCAACATGTGTTTTCTACACATTCAAAAACTCTATGTTCACTTTTTTCAAATAATAGCGGGTAAAAGTGGTCTCCCTTGACCAATCTGCAGATTCCAAAATCTGTTGCAGGGATGCCCCTTTGAAAAGAGTCCACGATGGACCTACACTTCGTGTCGAATGTCCTTTTATTTTTCCAGAAATTTTGTTTTCTTTTTTATAACAAAATTTAATCATCTGAACCAACCATCGAGAAATTGTTTGAGTCGTAACGGGTTTGTGTGGTTTCTTCTGTGCCAAGAACAACTTCACAACATCTTCACCTGTATCAGTTGTCCTAAACGATTCTGTTTTCTTAAGATAATAGGTTAAAGCACGTTTTGGATCTAAAAATTATTTTGTGTTAAAGCTGGCACAAAAATATTTTTACTAGTATGGTTTGGACGATCCTGTTTTGATAGACCAACTCTAACGAAAGTCACGCCAATAAAAAAACAAGTTTTCCATGTCAGGTATTTCAGAGAAGCATCTCGCAACAGCTAAATGGTGCCTTCTTCAAACATCCTAAAACAAGAAGAAGATCCCATTCAGGTATCAAATGTTTACTTGGGGGAAGTTCATTAAATACAGCTCTTAGCAAACGAATTATGAAAGGATGTTGACCAATTGGAATCTATTCAACTGGATCAAGCACTGTTGATAACATTGATCTGTAACCATTAATAGTCTTGTACTTGAGCCAAAAGGTCAAGAAATCAGCGCAATTTGCTAAAGTGGCAAGATAGGGATTGATATCCCTCTCACTACACCAGCTAACAAACTGTCTGAATTTGCTTCTGTAGTCTTTCTGAGTACCTTTTCTCCATGACTTTGCAAGTAAATCTCTTGTCTCTTGAGAAAAGCCTTTCGATGAGAAACCCTGGTCGATAACAACCATGCAGTCAGTTGAAGTGTTTCTGGGTGTGGATGGGATATCCTCCCTTTGCACTGTGTCAACAGATCCTGACTGCATGGAAGTTTTCGAGGACAAGCTATCAGTAGATTCAACAGATGCGTGTACCAATGCTGTCTTGGCCACTGTGGAGCTATTAGAATCATTATGCACTGAAAATGTTGGAAATGGTTCAAAACAGTTGGAATTAATTGCAGTGGAGGAAAAGCATAAACAAACATGTTCTGCCATGCAATTGACAGGGCATCCACTGCATAAGCCTGGGGATGCTGGATCCATGAACAAAACAGTGGAGTTTTCTTGTTTTGAAAAGTTGCAAAAAGGTCCAGAGTTGGCTGGCCCCATAGCCTGAATATCTTCCAAACCACTGCACTGTCCAAGGACCACTCTGTCCGCCTGACTATTTCTCGACTCAGACTGTCTGCTAATGTATTCTTTATTCCCTTGATATGGACTGCTTTTAGTTGTATTTTGTTCTTTATAGCCATTTGACATAAATCCTGTGTCAGATTGCACAATTGTACAGAGCGTGTTCCACCCTGGCGATTTATGTACTGGCATACAGTCGTGTTGTCTGACCTGATCAGGACATTCTGACCCCTCAAATGAGACAGGAACTGCTGTAAACTCATAATCACAGCCATCATTTCCAAGCAATTGATGTGCATCATTTTTTTAATTTTGCTCCACTGACCTTAACAAGACAGATTGTTCATGTGACCACCCAAGCCCCATTTGCCACTCGCATCGGTGGTTACTGTAACCAGATACTAGTCTTTCTGTAAAGATCTGCCCTTCACAATGTTCTGATCCAATAACCACCAATTCAGACTTAAAATTAACTGAGGAGTAACAGGGACTTTGACAGACATTTTCATTCTTGATGGACTCCAATTTCGAAGTAAATGAAGCTGAATTGGTCTCATGAACAATCTTGCATTTGGGATCAATTCCAAACAGGGTGCAATCATTCCCAACAAAATCATGTAATGTTTGGCTGTGACCTGACCCTTGAGAATATTTTCCACAGCTTGTTTCAAATTCTTTATTCGTCTATTGTTGGGTGAACAATGCCGTTTGCTAAATCGAACCTGCCCCCGATGTATACCAAAGACTGAACTGGGACAAGCTGAGATTTTGACTTGTTTATTATGAAACCTAGATGGTAAAGGAGATTGAGAATTGTTACTCTGTTTGCTAGAATCAATTTCTTTGAACTGTTTGCCGCTAACCAGTCGTCGAGGTAGCTTGCTAGTCGTATGTTTTGTTTTCTTAAATATGCGACTACTACCGATATCACCTTGACAAAAACTCTGGGTGCACTGGTTGGGCCGAAGCAAAGTGCCCGAAACTGGTGTACTATCCACTGAAACTGAAAGCGGAGATACTGTTGGTGACATTTGAAAATTTTCACATGGAAATAGGCATCTTTTAAATCTATTGTTATTGCCCAATCTCCTTTCCCTACTAGATTCAGTACCTTTGACAAAGTATCCATTTTGAATTTCTTTTTTTAAGAGATACTCGTTCAGCGGTTTCAAATTTATGACTGGTCTCATTTCCCCATTCTTTTTGGGTACAAGAAATAGTGTACTGTAAAAACCTGAATAGATTTTCCTGGGGTCTCTTACTTCTATAGCTCTTTTCTCTAAACGAGTTTTTTTATTTATTTTTTTTATTCTATTTTTTTATGATGTTTTGATCTTGTAAGGGAACATTCGTTGGTTTTAAACCTTGAAAAGGTGGTTTTGTTTGAAATTCCAATTTGTACCCTTCTTTCACAATTTCTAGTACCCATTTGTCTGTGTTTATTTTCTCCGACTCTGATAGGAAGTGAGACAGCCTCCCGCCAACGGTTAACTCCGTTTTTTTTTCGCTATGATACTTACAGTGTCATTTGTCATCTGTCTTTGCAGATTTTGGTCCAGTATTTCGGCTTGAGGATGCAGGACGTCTGGGGCCACTGCTAAAGCCCCCCCCTTGTTCTGACACCATAATGGCTCCTGCTCATATCTGGTGTCCCTTTGAACGAACCTTTGGGATACGAAAATTATTCCAGTTACTACTAGTTGAGGACTTTACATTCACACTGTCCACACTCCACAGCCGGCCTCTTGTTTGAATCTGACTGATACCCAGAGAATTTCCTTTTCATATCTTTCTTCTTTACTTCAGGTATCAAATCATCAATTTGTTTCTTCTGCTCTTTTCTAGCCTTCAGTAATGTTTCCAAAGCAGTTCCGAAAACACCATCACCAGTTGGAAAATTCCACATTATTTGGCTGTTCGAACTACAAAGTATCTGTCATTGCCACAGATCTACGGATAATATGGTGGAAGGCACCTGCACGCCCAATTTGGTCAAGACATTTAGTTGACATAGCAAAAATACCTTTGATTTGCTGTATAGCTCTGTCCTTGTCAAAACTGCTGGACTCAATCAATTGTAATAAGTTACCCAAACTCTGCTGGACATACATTTGAATGACTAACCCAAGCCTAGAAGCTTGCTGCCCTTTGTAACTGATCTTTTCAACCATTTTTGCTGGCTGACCATAGAGATTTTCCCTTTATTTTTCACAAAGGAGGCATTAGATCCATACCTTTTAGTTAAACAACCCTCAACTAAGGCATCAAGTGATGGAACTTGCAACAATTTTTCCGAATCCGAGTCTATAGGAAACAGATCAAAATTCTCTTCTGAGAAAGCTGATAAAAAGTTTGGTTTTTTACATCTGTAACTATTCTCAAGCACTTCAATTTGAGATTTATCAAGAACAAGTCCTTGTTTTTTATCAACTTTTTTCACTATGGCATCTTCGCCAAACATGTCATACAAACATTTTTTCTGTTCTTCTGACAGGGTATCATCTTTTGATGAAATAGCACCATTTCTTTCCCCTGTAACAGGCTCAGATTAAGAAAGAATTTGCTCTTCTTCAGAGTGCTGGGAAATAATGGCAATTTGTCACCATCAACATCTGATTCAGAATCAGAAACTATTGCTCGCCTTTGAGACGATGCAGGTTCTGTCTGTTCACGAGTTTGTCTCTGAACTGACTGAGCTGAATTTGGTTTCAGCATTTTCTGAAGCATGTATTCAATAACAGAGAAACGTTTACTAAGTTCACTATACCTTGAGTGTTTTTTGGTTTTCTTCTGTTTGTTTCCAGACACATGTTCACTATTTTCGTGAGCAAGCACGTGCTCACGCTCGGCCGGCAAGTTTATCTCGTCCGATAGCTGTTCACTTTCAGAGAAAATTTCTCCTTCCTCGGTCGATTTTTTCGACGTCATGAACCCGAAAGGACATTTAAAGTACTTCACACGTTACAAAATACACGTTGAACAATATTAACTTAAGCCTATCTTCGCGGAAGGTGCGAACACTTTCGCAAGAGAAAAGAGAAACTGACTGAACATGTGGAGTCTGTCGGAAGTAACATAGCGGTGTTAGGGTAAAATGTTCACTATCGGTTTAAGAAAGTTTATTACGCGGATCAGAAAAAAGAAATCCACAGTGTAATGACAGGTAAGTTTATTTATGAAATAAAACAGGAAGCGGTTCCATAATGCGATGTCAAATGCAACACTGTATGGCATACGTGATAAACTGTAAACATTTTGTCCTTTATATTTTATGGATTTATCGCAGCGCCCCGCTTCGCGTCGCCTGCCATTATTTCTATAAAATTTAATATATACATGTGTACATACGTCAACAGTTAGAGATAGTTCTACGGTAATCTCTGAGGAATGTCGAGGTGACTGATAAGATATGTAAGAGGTCATAAAACGAAATATTTGAATCGGCCATTGTTTATGTAATGCGTGTTACAGATCTGGGAAATGTGGTCTCTATATACTTATATGACTACAATAATCATACATTCTATTTCAGGTATGTATGTTTGTATGTGTATGCAAGCGTGGTGTGTGTGTGTGCGTGTTCCATTATGAGTTACTTCGTATATATTTGTTTAATGTAATGCCATAAATTGTTTGTTCTCGCTCGACAAATATAGTCCGATATGTAACTGTTCTTTACAAACAGGGCAAGTTTGCACCCCTCGGTTCGATAGCTCATTCAACGGGTCATGCTACTTTTTTAGCAGTGATGCGGAACCTTGGACTGGAGCTCTGGTAAGTTAGTCTCCATCATAATCATCGCCATTTTCATCAACAGCAGCATCATCGTGATGGGAATCGTTGTAATCGATTAATCGGTAATAAAGGTAGCCGATTTATTGATTATCGGTTCGAACACACACAAACACATTCGTTCTGCAAGCACAGGAATTGTTCCTTTTTTATTAAATACATAAACAACAGAGAATAACATATGACTTTGGCCATTTAAGATATAATTAAGTGAATAAATTAAATGAAAGAAAATGAAAAAAATAAATGAATAACAGTAACATGAAATGATAAATGAACGGCATAGCAACATATTAACATATTGCAAAGCAAATAATCTCATGGAAGCTCAGATATGGGAGGGATGGGGGTTATTTAAAAAAAAAAAGATGAACGTACGCTATAGCCATTAACGAGAAAAAAAATTGAGTGTGCAGGTGCTCCGGTGCAAAGGCTTTATCGTTACAAAAATAAAATGGCGCGGCACATCTTTATCAAATGTGAGTAGTTCCAGGACTGTTGGCCCGGTGTCAGGATAATGTGACTTGGTGTGGTATCATGCCACATGTCTACGGTGTGATACTGTAGAGTGACAGCACTATATCTGTCGAATTCCACCAACAGTTCTTAGCGCTAAAAAAAAAATTGAATACTTAAGGATGAATTTCATTGATCTCGTTCCTCAAATAAAAGTACTTTTATAATTCATTTCTAAATAATTATTGTTAGTTTTTTAGGCGATAATTCATTTCAGCTTAGTCATGTACTTGAATTTTTCATAAAAAAGTAATGGTGGAATGTGTCTCTACCCAGTTAAAAAATTTAAGTATTACTTAGCGTTAAGTATTGTTGGTGGACTTAGAGCAAGATGACTATAATACTGTCGGTGGGACGTTAAGCTCATCAAAACAAATATATAATAGTGAATGAAATGAAATGAAATATGTTTGAATGTAATCATGAGTTCACATATTTATAATACAAGCAGTTATTACGGACATGAACATAGACGCAATGATCTACAAACTGACAAGCACTTACAACACACACACACACACACACACACACACACACACATGGTTTATAAAGACTGACTCACATTGATATGATGAGTGTAAATATGATACATCTTCAGCAGCAGTGGTATTGTTTATACGTAGTTTAATATTTGTGTATTTACTATATTACTTATACTTCAGACCCAAGACAATGTACCTATCTAAAACAACAGTTTGCAATCTGTGTTGATTTAGTAATTTAATAATAATATCGTACTGAAAACGGCGAATGTCCTTGAATAAAATGACAAATTTGCCAACTATTCGTGCAGATATTTTTTTTAGTCTTTTTCACTGGTCTCGTGTCTCTGAAATATTGTAAGGGGTTTATTACTTATAATGACATATTGACTGTTCCATCTTCAATGGTTTACTCGGTTCGGCTCACTTACAAATTGATTTTAATAGGAATATTTTCTCACCAAGAACAATTAAATGTTTTCTTTGATAGTACCGGTATATGATATTATATTTCTATAAGAAAATACACAAACAACTCAAAATTTGATAAGTACTTATTGTTTATTATAGAACTTGTATAACTGAACACTTAAGGGGTTTGTATACATTGATTGAAACACTAGCTTTTAGACTTTTTGCCCCAAACAACCAGTTGAATTCAGAATTTTCATCTTCTCAAGGTCATATGAAAAGGTACACCTAATCAAATCATTAGTGAACATCCTCACTCATGGGGGTCCCTTTGAAAAGCAAATCCAGGATATCTTTATATAAATTGAATAGAAGCAAACATTTCCCCAGAAAGTCAAAATGCATACACCATTGAAAAACTCTTGAAATTCAAAATTTATGATAAACATATTTCTAATGGATATATGCACAAAAAACAAAACAACAACAAAACAAAAAACAAATAAAAGTTTCAAAATATGTGTTAATCCTTGAAAAGAAAAAAAATGTGTTATTTTTTTTGTTTTTGCCTTTCAATATATCAAACTATCATTATTTTCATGTTTAAAAACATCCATAAAAGCCGTTAAATTATATACGGATTTCGGTAAGAAAGATTGAAAAAGAACAACAACTGCAACAAGAAAAAAAAAAAAAAAAAACAGCAGTGATTTTTGCTCCTGCAAAATCATGCCTTTTGTCGTTTGTACGTTGCTATAAAACATGTTAATGTTTATATGCAATAAATTATTTGTATTGGATTGATTGACACTTAATATTCATAGAAAATTTTGCAATACACAATGTAAAGCTAGGCTAGCTAAAAGTGTTTTGAGTTCATAGGGTTTCACTAAGCGATCCTTATCTAATTCTGGGACGTGTATAAATGTATGATTCAGATGTCCTGTGCCACCTTCGGGTCTCACCTTCTCGAGATTAACTCTGACAGCGAGTTTCGGTTCCTAATGACAGAAATCTCAGAACATATCCGTGAGTATGAATCAACTGATTGCTAATCAGTTCATATTTCTCTTTTACAATAGTTACGACATCTCCTCAGTGAAGCGATGTCAGATTCTTTTCCTGGTCATGTTTCAGTATAAAGGAGAAAAACAACAGGATGAAACAGCAACAACATAATCTTAGATATATCTTTAATATATAGGATTCCAATGAAATTTGCAACACTCCAGATGCTGCGGTAACCAACACCCCCATTGCCTTTATCCGTACATGCAGACCTCATCAATAATAAAAATGTAGCGAAAATAATCCGTAAAATCTACATGCCGGCAAAGATGTTTTTTGGGTATGCGATTATCAGAAGAAACTACTTTTATCACTGAAGACAATATGAGTAAAAAGAAGGGAGACAACCTGTGAATAAATAAATTGAAGTTATGACCTGTTTAATATGAGGGGCGTCATTGAGGATATGTATAATAAATTAACAACAACGTCAATTAAACGTGAAAATTATGATGTGTTAATACCTTAACCTTGGGGGACTCTATTTGAATTTGATATAGCTGGAAATGAACACAAATCCACCACGGAGTATAGTAGTGTTTGTTTGTTAGGTGTAATGTCGTAGCGACAGTATTTCAGTCATCAGAGATGTAGATGTAGAGCTGCCATGCTGCAGTATTACTCCGTAGCCATGTGATATGATACCACACCCAGTCACATTATCCTGACACTGGGCCAACCAGTCCTGGAATTACCCTTATATGCTGAGCGTCAAGAAAGGAAACTACCAGTACCATTTTTACGACTTTGGTATTTCGCAGCCAGGGATCGAACCCATGATCTCCCACTCTTACTCTCAGGAGTATAGTTTACGTAACACCTTAACTCGTTTATTTTGAAGTAAGTTGATATATTTAGCGACGTGCAACACGTCGAAGGCATGAATTAATAATTAAATAGTTAGTTTTTGTCATTTTAAAGACAATCAGGAGCTGATGTGGGTAGGTCTATCAAAGAAATCAGGAGACTGGTATTGGGCCACTAGCAGGGAGCCATACAACAGCTCTGTGTATAACCTATGGGCACCAGGGGAGCCAGACAACGAAGGTGGTGACGAGTTCTGTGCTGGAATTGACTATTTCACGGAGCACCAACACACTTACCAGCTGGCAGACCTTAACTGCAGAAAGGAGAGGAGATATATTTGTGAGAAAACGTAGGTGTGGCTTTGGGTTAAGAAAAATAGAATGGGAAAAGAATTTGATGTGGCTTAGGAAGTTAATTTGTAAAAATCTGGTAGGCTGACATGTAAGTCGTGAGCTTGATTCATAGAGCAATTTTAAACAGTACTTTCAGTTTCCATTGACCTCTCAAATTTGAAGGGAAAATTGATTTATTTTAAAATCATATCATTGAAATTTGAAAATTAAATAAAAAAATTAGAGGGATTGATTTATATGTAATAAGTATGTTTCTTTTGAATTGCAAAATAATTTATCAATAGCTTTCTGTTATAAGTTATAACTGTATTTATATAAGCATATAATTATTTAATAGTCTACATTCAAATCAATGACACGTATACATGTAGTGAAGGGATTTTAATGTTTATAATGAAACATTAAAGTATGATATATATCGGTACTCCTTATTGATAGTATTTTATCCAGTAATGATTTTGTAGAAAACAAGATCCTCCACTAATTAATATGTCATGCATATTGCAAATGACAATAAATTCAAGGTTTATAACTGGTCAAAATCACATTACTATTTGTAATTATATCGATTTTTCTTTAATTATTTTAATTTTTGTTCCAGACCATTTACATATCCACAAGTCGGGAGGAAATAAAATGCAGAAACTTGTGACATGTATTATAATCGATATCATAATAAATTGTTTAACACATTAATATTCTTTTGATTTTTTATACACTATTTATTAATATATTGATTATTGTTAATGTTTCATTACAGGAGTATTACTGCTTTTAATAAATGAAAAAAGACACCAAGTGGAAGTATAAGAACTTTTAAATTGCATATTGATTTAATATCTTCAAAAGACATGCGTAATATTATACTGCTGCACTCTTTTAAGCAAATTCAGAAGAAATAAGAGAAATAAAAACTGTATGCTTATTTATGATGCAGACATACCGGCGTGTTGCTTGAAACTCAACGCGTTTCCACAATCTATTTCGGGGATATATATGCGGGTCATTCATGGTTTAACTTTACCCATTTGTAATAGCCCATCTTGGTATCAAAGCCCCGCACGGGACAGCAACAATTGGTTAAGTGTAGCCTGCACGGGACAGCAACAATTGGTTAAGTGTAGCCTGCACGGGACAGCAACAATTGGTTAAGTGTAGCACGTGCCTTTATCGAATTGTTTTCGACATTTTTGTTTGGTCCTAAAGATTGTAGATTGACAGTTGCCCAGTAGAAATGATTTACATTCAGAGATTGTTGTATTGAAAAAGTATCTCTCAAAAGCCTTTTTGCTTTATGACATCGGGTAGCCCCCCCCCCTTTTTGCTTTATGACATCGGGTACCCCCCCCCCCCCGATATCATCAAATATAGAGAAATACATGATTTAGAATAACTTCATATCACCACAACTTTGATGTTATTTCTAAGGTAGAAATGATTTAAAGGTATGAAACAAGTTATGACAAAATGTGGCCAAAATTTAAAAGAAAAATATGATTATATTATCTATGCTTTGAAAGATAAAAAAAAACTAACAAAAACAAGGATGTATCATCACAAACCTGACCCATCACCACCAGCATCATCATCATCATCATCATCACCATCATCACCACCAGCACCATCATCATCATCACCAGCACCATCATCATCATCATCATCATCATCCAGTCACCTATTCATTTACGTATCTATACATACATCCTTAATCAGAAAGAAGGTCTTAACATACCTTTGCGCTGTCTGTACTTATATGTGGTTATAAACAACAACAACAAAGAAAAAGAAAAAAGAAAGAAAGAAAAAAAAACAACAACAGAAAACCCGAACCATATACATCTTCAGAGCTAAAACCTGAACGACAAAATATTTCATAACTGAAACCTCCTGTTTCAGGTTTTTGTTTACCAAGATTGGCAATGTCCACCCTTTCTACACAAAGGTACCCAGTATGTTGCCGCAAATTTTAAAAAAAAAAATATATATATATATATATTTATTGTATTTGAGCAAAAATTACATTGTGTTTGCTGATAATGCCATTGTGCTTTGATGACAGTGACCATTCCTGTCATGTGCTGGTTAAAATCTTAAATTATTTGTAACTACTGTCTTACTTGATTGTAGTACTTGAAGTACTAATCTATTCGATAACAATGTCCTAAAAACCTATTCAATATTTAACTAACGCAAACCAAAGGGGTTTGGCACGAAATGGGGTGGGGGTAAAATCATTATATATGATTTGATTTGATGCCCCCCTTTCTCGTGCCAAACCCCTTTAACGGAAACCCGCACGCACCATGCCATAAAGGCTAACACCAAGCACATTGCAACGACGCATGATGTAAACCACTTTGTGTTACGCCACATACTAGCAACATATGACGCTTTCAAATCAAAGCGCCGACAGCGCTAAGAGAACAGTCAATGTTTTTAGTGACTGTTTATTTTTATTGGGTTTAACGTCAAGCGACAGTGTTTCAAACATTTGGAGACTATGTCGGCTTGGGACAGATATATTGCTGCCACACTGCATTATCAGGCCGTATACATATGGCATTTACATCACACCCAGTCGAATTATCCTGACACCGGACCAACCAGTCCTGGAACTACCCTTATATGCTGAGCTCGAAGCAAGTGGCTATACCAGTGCCTTTTTTTTTTTACTACCCACGACCTTCCGATTTCTGTAAATTTAATAAACGAGTATCAAATTTTCATGCGATGCCATTTAACACCAAATTATTAACCCGCTTTGACTTGCGTGATTAAGGTCGTAACACACACACACACACACTGCTTTAATGGACTGCTTACGATAAACACACTGTTCCCTCCCTTTCCCCCCGCCTCTCTCTCTCTCTCTCTCTCACTGTATTTTCTACAGTTTACAAGATAGACATAAATTTGTGTATTTTAATCAAAAGGGAGCAAATATAAAACAACACACGCTCACTCTTTTATCTATGTCTGGTGTATTTTTATTTCATTTTATTTAATCAATTTATATTATTTGAAATAATATCTCATATAAAAATGATTCGAACCCGTGACCTTCCCTTACAGAGGCTGCGTAATGAAAATTATCCTAGAAAGCCCGTTAATTGATTGATATGGACAGTTTCTTCAGTGATACGAATGTGTATACATGTATTTACAGCTAATTTCAAATGATGAAATCCAGCCAATGAAGGTTCAAAAATCTCCGAATAAATTTACTCACTTGCGCATATAGTTTAATAAACACGTTATCTCTAATATCAATCATTAAGATATTTCAAATCAGTTTCGACCTCCAAACTTCAGTCGTATTCCCGCCGACAGGATTTCAGTCATTTAGAGACTATGCCTATTTGAGACAATTGCCACACTGCAGAATTCAATCACATTACCAACCACTAACTGCTAAGCACCAAGCAAGGGAGCTATACCAATCCATTTTTACGACTGATATATCGCGGTCGGGGATCAAACCCACGACACCCGATTCCGAGGCGGATGCTCTAATCACTCGCCCACCGAGACCAATAAATATCAAATTTCATGTAAATAGTATCAACTAGAGTGTTTTTTTCTTTTAAATCATTAAAACATGTATAACAGAAGCGGAAGAAAAGTGAGCTGCCACCGGTATTTGAACCACACACCATTTCCATATTAACGGGTTAATCTACAAACTCAGCTATGAAGGCTCTGTGATCGAACATGTCAGTGAAACTGCTTGTCATAAGACGGCTAGAAACGAAGCGGAATGTTTGTTTGGGTTTAACGTCCCACCGACAGTATTTCAGTCATTAAAGTCTACTTGAGACGGATATAGTGCTGCCACACTGTAGTATCGCGCCGTAGACACGTGGCATGATACCACACCCAGTCACATTATCTGACACCGGTCCAACCAGTCCTGCAACTACCCTTATATACTGAGCGCCAAGCAAAGGAGCTATAACTACCATTTTTACGACTTTGGGCGGAATGTCATTATCACCAAGCACGATGCAATTGTCAAAAAGCAATGGGCGAAATCAGCAAGCATGGCGATGCTTAGCATTATTTCCTTGTAACCAAGGACAATGGAAGGCAACGAAGCACATTGCCATGTCATTACACATAATGCACTTGTCAAAACGCATTCGCCGATTTCAACAAGCGCACAAGGATACCACCAAGAAAAATGACATTGTCATCAAACACAAGACCCGACATGTTGTGTCGTTCTCTTGAACCCGCATACCCCGACTGAGTTGGTCTGCGACAGTTATAAAAATAAATGATGTTAAAAGTTTTTTGAAATTTTAAAGATTTAAAATTCAAAATATATCAGTTGAATATTTTTGTTACTGTTTTCGACTATGAGGGCTATTATACTCACCTGAGCGTCATTGTCGCCGTAACGGTTAGGTTTTTTGTACCATATCACAAAATTACTGAACACACTAAAGGTATTGTTTTGAAACTATGAATGTACGTATATGACTAGCACTCAAACCTATAGGCAAGAGGAGATATCTCTGTTATGTATTTTGATCAAATTATGCCCCTTTTTCGACTTAGAATTTCGGTTAAAGTTTTTGTACATTTTTTCCCACTGAACCCCTTTAGGTATTGTTTTGAAACTTAATATACTTTTGTATCACTATCACCCCTGTCTGTGGATAAGAGGTTATTACTTTGTCATGGATTTTGACAAATTTATGCCCCTTTTCAACTTTAAATCTTCATCAAACTTTTCGTACCACCTGAGTTTTCCACTAAACAATTGAAGGTGTTGCTTTGAAACTTTGAATGCTTGTTTATTACCTCTTCCTTCCACATGTAGGGAAGAGTATATACATGTAGTTCTTTCATGGATTTTGACTAAATAATGCCCCTTTTCTGGCTTAGAATCTCAGTTTAATTGTTTATACTTGCTCACTTTTTCTCTGAACACTTTGAGATATTGCCTTAAAACTTGGAATATATGTTTATATCCCTTTGTTTACTTTTTGATAATACAGTGATTCCTATTTTGCCTTTTATTACTATATTTTTCTATATTGACAAGCATTAGAATAGTCGAGCTCAGTGTCTTACGGGCAGCTCTTGTTTTAAAAATCATTATCACGACCTCAATTTTATCAGTAGACGAATGTGATTATGATATTTACGAACTAGGGAGGTAAATTATGATCTAGAGCGGAGTTATTTGACCTTGATCTCGTTCACATCGTTTAGTATGGTACTGGAGGTTATCTGTTTATTTATCTATATCTAGGCCACTCTGTCTCAGCATTATTGTGCATAGAATATGAACGTGGATTTGTTTTATTGTTTATCTTGTTTGATTTTAGTTGTAGTTTTTTTTTGTTGATGATGACGAATAAAATTTAAAGCACAGAAATTACGTTAAATGACACATATAAGAAAACAAAAGTATTGACTAACAATAAAATTTAAACAAAAGTCAGTAAATACAATTGCGAAAACAAAATAATAAAATCAAGAATTATTTTACAATCCGACTGGTTTTGAAATACTTACCTGTCGAAATACTCTATAGTCATTAAAAAATACTGAAATGTACGCATACAGAAAATGATGTTATTTGTAAATTCATATTTTATTTCATATAATCTCATTTTGACACATGGGTAAACAGGACAGTCCCAGATCCTAGGAGCTGTCTTATCAGGGTCTCCTCTGTTCCCCTATACAATATATACTCAACAACTTTTCTAATTGGTCACCTGATAATTTCATCAAAATATCACAAGGAAAATAAGTGTATGAAAATCTAATGTATTTAAATTAAAGAACTGTTTATTACAAAATAGAAATCATAGGTTTAATTCACGATGTTTTTGTTGGCAAAATCCATGTATACCTCAAGGTTATGTTCATGGTAACTCAATTGTGATGGTTTACCATCAATATATTCACCAGTATTGAAAAATATCAAAATCAAAGGGTGACCAATTAGAAAAGTTGTTGAGTATATTATAGATCAGTTTCTGCACAATCTTTATTGCAAAGAAAAATCCACTTTTTTCAATATGCAGTTTTAGGTTCTGTCATTTAATATTCATCAGATCATAAATTTGGACATGAATATTCATGAGGTAAAGTTTTAATCATTTAAATACGAGAAATCATGAATAAATACATTTAAAGCAACATAACCTTATTCTCATTATTGCATTTTTCATGGTCGAGGATCCTTACTATCCTTACAATTTAATGTTATATTAGAGTGCGTATGCATGTATGCATAAGTGTGTGTGTGTGTGGTGGGGGGGGGGGGGGTCATGGTGTGCGTACGTGTGCGCTCACATGTTTGTGACAATCGAATTTCTATTATCATATATTAATATAAATTTTGTTAATAATCACTGGAAACGTAAACTGTATATAATTGTGCAGGATAGTCACTGCGCATGGTTAGCGTTTCATCTTCTCATATCCCACTTCCGGTGATCCGATATCTGTAGCTATGGTTGTTCGGCAATATGATAGACAAATTGTTACCATGATAACCATCATCATTACCCTGCAAAATACACAAATATTTCAAAAGTTGTGTGTGTGAGAGAGAGAGAGAGAGAGAGAGAAATAATATGTTTCAGAATGTTTTAAGTGCGCCTGCAGTGACACATGGCCTCTATTCACGAAGAAGCTTATTCATATTCTTTTTTGAAATAGTTTTTTATTCTTTTGGTGGAGTGTATTTCTGCATGACCATTATTAAATCATGATTAAAATATAAGAATATAGTCGTAAATAGGTGTTCCCTTCAGCCGGTAATTGATTAGATTGCGATGCATATATGATTAATAAAATTTTACCAAAACAAGTTTGAAAACAGCCTCATTACTCCATCGATGGATCCTTACATACAAAAATCTAACTGAAGCAAAAAATAATTTATACCATTTTAAACATTAAGTTTATAAAGTTAAACGAATGAATTTGCTGGTTATGTTTGAACGTCTTACGGACAAATTAATTTGGGACATCTTGTGCACACGGCTGTTTTAACTGACTATGAGTACGAAGACATATAGAATTCCATCACTATTCATGATTTTCCAATGCCTTAACAGAGAGAGAGAGAGAGAGAGAGAGAGAGAGAGAGAGAGAGAAAAGGGGGAAAAGTTACTATGGAATGTTTTGAAAGACTTACGCGATGACAGTCAGCAGACAGACAATCAGCTTGATAGTGATATCGTCCGAGGGGGCCGGGGTGATTGTTGGGGCAGGGGTTGTGTTCAGAATCACTGGATACAAGGGAGTCTGGCGACATACGGACTTTCCCGTCAATGTAAAGAACTGTTAGTTAGACAAGAAATACGATCATTAAACTGAATTCTATATGGTAAATGAAACAATGAATTTGCCATACTCTGAGCTATAATTTTGTACTAGTAATATATAGAAGAAGAAGCTGTCTGATCTTGGTCTGCTCTGTTTGGTCTGCTCTGTTTGGTTTGCTCTGTTTGGTCTGCTCTGTTTAGTCTGCTCTGTTTAGTCTGCTCTGTTTGGTCTGCTCTGTTTGGTCTGCTCTGTTTGGTCTGCTCTGTTTGGTCTGCTCTGTTTGGTATGCTATGATTAGTCTGCTCTATTTAGTCTGCTCTGTTTGGTCTGCTCTGTTTGGTCTGCTCTGTTTAGTGTGCTCTGTTTGGTCTGCTCTGTTTGGTCTGCTCTGTTTGGTCTGCTCTGTTTAGACTGCTCTATTTGGTCTGCTCTGTTTGGTCTGCTCTGTTTAGTGTGCTCTGTTTAGTCTGCTCTGTTTGGTCTGCTCTGTTTAGACTGCTCTGTTTGGTCTGCTCAGATTAGACTGCTATGATTGGTCTGCTCTGTTAAGCCTGCTCTGTTTGGTCTGCTCTGTTTAGTCTGCTCTGTTTGCTCTGCTCTGTTTGGTGTGCTCTGTTTGGTCTGCTCTGTTTGGTCTGCTCTGTTTAGTCTGCTCTGTTTGGTCTGCTATGTTTAGTCTGCTCTGTTTGGTCTGCTCTGTTTAGTCTGCTCTGTTTGGTCTGCTCTGTTTAGACTGCTCTGTTTGGTCTGCTCTGTTTGGTCTGCTCTGTTTGGTGTGCTCTGTTTGGTGTGCTCTGTTTAGTGTGCTCTGTTTGGTCTGCTCTGTTTGGTCTGCTCTGTTTAGACTGCTCTATTTGGTCTGCTCTGTTTGGTCTGCTCTGTTTAGTGTGCTCTGTTTAGTCTGCTCTGTTTGGTCTGCTCTGTTTGGTCTGCTCTGTTTGGTCTGCTCTGTTTGGTCTGCTCTGTTTGGTCTGCTCTGTTTAGACTGCTCTGTTTGGTCTGCTCTGTTTAGACTGCTCTGTTTGGTCTGCTCTGTTAAGCCTGCTCTGTTTGGTCTGCTCTGTTTAGTGTGCTCTGTTTGGTCTGCTCTGTTTGGTCTGCTCTGTTTAGTCTGCTCTGTTTGGTCTGCTCTGTTTAGTGTGCTCTGTTTAGTCTGCTTGTTTGGTCTGCTCTGTTTGGTCTGCTCTGTTTAGTCTGCGTTGTTTGGTCTGCTCTGTTTGGTCTGCTCTGTTTAGTGTGCTCTGTTTAGTCTGCTCTGTTTGGAAAAGCCTCAAAAAACATCTGTACCAGGGAAATGGATACATATGGGTCACGACTCAAGACAAAGAGGATATTTGTTCATTTTAATAGAATATTGTAGTTTTTGTTGGATAGAGTGAAATTATTATTTTTATATATAATTTTCACTGTAAACTTATCAAATATAACTTTCATTTTATCACAGTACATTTAATCCAATCAAAAGCATCAAATAAAAATGGATATTGGTTCGGTCTATGGCCTATTTTTATAATTTTGCGAATTGGTTGTGGGTTAGGGTTTTTGAATCCCGTTCGGTACAAACATAATTTCATAATAAAAATCCTGTGCATGTATTTGTAGTTGGCTACGTCACGTTAATGAGTTTCCTACGTGCATGTATTTGTAGTTGGCTACGTCACGTTAATGAGTTTCCTACGTGCATGTATTTGTAGTTGGCTACGTCACGTTAATGAGTTTCCTACGTGCATGTATTTGTAGTTGGCTACGTCACGTTAATGAGTTTCCTACGTGCATGTATTGGTAGTTGGCTACGTCACGTTAATGAGTTTCCTACGTGCATGTATTTGTAGTTGGCTACGTCACGTTAATGAGTTTCCTACGTGCATGTATTTGTAGTTGGCTACGTCACGTTAATGAGTTTCCTACGTGCATGTATTTGTTGTTGGCTACGTCACGTTAATGAGTTTCCTACGTGCATGTATTTGTAGTTGGCTACGTCACGTTAATGAGTTTCCTACGTGCATGTATTTGTTGTTGGCTACGTCACGTTAATGAGTTTCCTACGTGCATGTATTTGTAGTTGGCTACGTCACGTTAATGAGTTTCCTACGTGCATGTATTTGTAGTTGGCTACGTCACGTTAATGAGTTTCCTACGTGCATGTATTTGTAGTTGGCTACGTCACGTTAATGAGTTTCCTACGTGCATGTATTTGTAGTTGGCTACGTCACGTTAATGAGTTTCCTACGTGCATGTATTTGTAGTTGGCTACGTCACGTTAATGAGTTTCCTACGTGCATGTATTTGTAGTTGGCTACGTCACGTTAATGAGTTTCCTACGTGCATGTATTTGTAGTTGGCTACGTCACGTTAATGAGTTTCCTACGTGCATGTATTTGTAGTTGGCTACGTCACGTTAATGAGTTTCCTACGTGCATGTATTTGTAGTTGGCTACGTCACGTTAATGAGTTTCCTACGTGCATGTATTTGTAGTTGGCTACGTCACGTTAATGAGTTTCCTACGTGCATGTATTTGTAGTTGGCTACGTCACGTTAATGAGTTTCCTACGTGCATGTATTTGTAGTTGGCTACGTCACGTTAATGAGTTTCCTACGTGCATGTATTTGTAGTTTGGCTACGTCACGTTAATGAGTTTCCTACGTGCATGTATTTGTTGTTGGCTACGTCACGTTAATGAGTTTCCTACGTGCATGTATTTGTAGTTGGCTACGTCACGTTAATGAGTTTCCTACGTGCATGTATTTGTAGTTGGCTACGTCACGTTAATGAGTTTCCTACGTGCATGTATTTGTAGTTGGCTACGTCACGTTAATGAGTTTCCTACGTGCATGTATTTGTAGTTGGCTACGTCACGTTAATGAGTTTCCTACGTGCATGTATTTGTTGTTGGCTACGTCACGTTAATGAGTTTCCTACGTGCATGTATTTGTAGTTGGCTACGTCACGTTAATGAGTTTCCTACGTGCATGTATTTGTAGTTGGCTACGTCACGTTAATGAGTTTCCTACGTGCATGTATTTGTAGTTGGCTACGTCACGTTAATGAGTTTCCTACGTGCATGTATTTGTAGTTGGCTACGTCACGTTAATGAGTTTCCTACGTGCATGTATTTGTAGTTGGCTACGTCACGTTAATGAGTTTCCTACGTGCATGTATTTGTAGTTGGCTACGTCACGTTAATGAGTTTCCTACGTGCATGTATTTGTAGTTGGCTACGTCACGTTAATGAGTTTCCTACGTGCATGTACATCAAATGGTTAAAGACGAATGCTTCAGTTTCTATATAGACAAAGAAGGAAAATTGAAACTACATTGTAGAATTTGTTTAGACTTTGCATGATTAAAGAGAATCACTCTAGAAACAAAGTTATGAAACAAAATGGGGGTCACCGTACTTCTTTTTGAGTTATCTGCCCCTGAAAATTATATTTTTGCACTTTTTGGACATTTTCACATTTGAACAAAAAAAAAAAAATACACGGCGCTGTTACCCATTGATCTTGAATCGTGATACCGAAAGTGACTGCGGACCCGTAGAATGTGGGTTCGAATCCTGTAGGGGTTCAGAACTCTTCATGACCTTCCCACGTGTAAAGTACTGGTCCAACAAAATGACGTGAATATTAAGCTGAGCATTATACCTACGCACCATGGCGACTTTTGATAAATAAAAACTTTGAAAAACTGACAATCTACATGTATAATCATTTGTGATGCACATTGGTTCTAATTCATCACACAATTCAAGAACTTTCCTCATGGTTAACGTTAAGTAAGGGTATATTAGTACCAGGAACAAGGGTACGTACATATGTTGTTTCAATGTTTGTTGTCGTTAAATTCTTGAACTCAAATTCATCGTCCATGGTTTCATCGCAGATAAGTTGGATGTTTGTAATCCTAGATAAAATAAAAGTAAAACATATATACATAATTAGGCATATATAAAGGATGCATACGTCTTTCAGAACAATAAAAAGTAAATCATAAATCCTCTTCATTTCTTTTGTATTGTTGACATTTTTTTCTCTTTTCCTTCCCTTTTCTCCAAAAATAAAGCATCCATAATCACAATTTATCTTAAAACGAAAGTAATAAAAATGAACATTGGTGTCGTGAACGATACATATTTACTTTATTTTACATTTGTTCATGTTGTTTATTTCTGATATGTTTGATTAAAGATATGCCAAAGAGGCGGAGCGACTAGCGGAGTTTGCACGTGGCTCCCTTTATGACGGAGTACATTCAACTATTAATTTCCACGTGCAACAGAGCCAATTGGAAACAATTTTCACGGTCTGTGTTCCTTTCACGGACTAACTGAACTATATAAAAGAGCACGCATGTGTCTCGTGGTTAGAGAGGGATTTTTCTTTGGACTATTCGGATAGTATTTCTTTGTACACCAACCAAAATTGTGGATAGTTATTTTTTCTCGAAATTAAAATGCTAAAATTGAATTAATTTGTTTTCATTAACTTCGCTAAGAATAAATAAATAAGACTCCAGTGTGGCGAATTCTTGTGATAAAATAAAAGCTCTTCCAAACATCAACCAATAATTTTCGCCACAATTGGCGAAAGAATTACACAATCATATTCTTGGATCTTTATTGTTATCAAAATTATTTTTCTTTAGCTTCAAGCTGTTAGACCACATCCGCAAGATCAATTACATTTTTAATAAATATTTTATGAATGTGATAACATATGAATGCAAGTTTAATCAAAATTCAATATCGAACACATTCGTCTTAAAATATGTTACATTTGTGATGGTGTTACAAATGTGATTTGTTACAGAGGTGGTCTCGCAAAGCGTAGAAATGGTCTACTCTATCCTTTACTCATTTGTAAGAAAATTGAATGAAAATGAAACTGACGTTATAATTACCTGAGGTGCACCTGTGTAGGTGTGGGTCTATTGACGACATTATTACCTGAGGTGAAACTGTGTATGTCTATTGACGTCATTATTACCTGAGATGCACCTGTGTAGGTGTAGGTCTATTGACGACATTATTACATGAGGTGCACCTGTATATGTGTGGGTTTATTGACGACATTATTACCTGAGGTGCACTTGTGTAGGTGTGAGTCTATTGACGTCATTATAACCTGAGGTGCACCTTTGTTGGCCTATTGACGTCAATATTACCTGTGGTGCACCTGTGAAGGTCTATTGACGTCATTATAACCTGAGGTGCACCTTTGTTGGCCTATTGACGACATTATAACTTGAGGTGCACTGTGCATCTGTGGGTCTATTGACGACATTATTACCTGAGGTGCACCTGTGTAGGTGTAGGTCTATTGACGACGTTAATATCTGAGGTGCACCTGTGTAGGTGTGGGTCTATTGACAGCATTATTACCTGATGTGCAACTGTGTAGGTGTGGGTCTATTGACGGCATTATTACCTGAGG
>CM037795.1:18618161-18668161 GCA_021229015.1 Solen grandis
TTTTAGTAAAATATAGAAATTTGAAAAAAAAAAAATTTAAGGGCCTTTATAATACATTTCCAATTGAGATTTTTCTGAAATCAGAAATTTCAATTCAGAATCACTTTAATATTTTGATTTTGAAAATTTGTTATAACATCAGTTCCTCCCACATTGGTGAGGCTAACTAAACTAACCTTGAGAGTACACATCCTCATAAAATGTGAGCTGAGAAAAATCTCCAGAAGTTTTATGAGACATTTAGGGTCTGACCCCAGTTCTTAAAGCACTATGTATACCAACCAGGTGAAGTAGGCCGCCACCAGACAACCAGAGACTTAGAAAGACGGAAATGAGCTGAGAGAGACGCATTTTGGTGCTGGAGTTGAAGATGTTTAGATACGTCAGGATGTCTGGGATGGATATCAGACGCAGGGCTCTCAGGAATCTGAAGCCTGATATAACATAAAATATAAATATACAGATAATAAGGTAGCAATGTCCTTGAAAAATGTGATTCTAAAACTGGCACTAGTTTTAAACAAGAGGCCCATGATGGCCCTAAATCGCTCACCTGAGATAAATAGATTGACCCAAGGAACATCTATACCAAATTATTTTAAAATCTGGCCAGTAGTTTTGAAGAAGATGATTTTTAAAGTTTTCATTTTTTTTTTGTTGCCATGGCAACCAGAGTTATACATGGATCAAGTTTATTTTAGCAACTATTGTGAAGGTTGACCCAAGGATCATCACTGCCAAGTTTAATCAAATTCTGTCCAGTGGTTTCAGAGAAGATGTTGTTTAAAAGTTTCTCTATAAACATATAAGGCAAATAAGCCCCGCCCCTGGCGGCCATGTTTTTTTACAGATAGGAATTATTTTAGCAACTTTGGTAGAAGTTGACCCAAGGAACATCTATACCAATTTATTTTAAAATCTGGCCAGTAGTTTTGAAGAAGATGATTTTTAAAGTTTTCATTTTTTTTTTCTTTTTGTTGCCATGGCAACCAGAGTTCTACATGGATCAAGTTTATTTTAGCAACTTTTGTGAAGGTTGACCCAAGGATCATCCCTGCCAAGTTTAATCAAATTCTGTCCAGTGGTTTCAGAGGAGATGTTGTTTAAAGGTTTCTCTATATACATATAAGGCAAATAAGCCCCGCCCCTGGCGGCCATGTTTTTTTATGGATCAGAATAATTTTAGCAACTTTGGTAGAGGTTGACCCAAGGAACATCTGTACCAATTTATTTTAAAATCTGGCCAGTAGTTTTGAAGAAGATGATTTTTAAAGTTTTCAAATTATTTTTCTTTTTGTTGCCATGGCAACCAGAGTTCTACATGGATCAACTTTATTTTAGCAACTTTTGTGAAGGTTGACCCAAGAATCATCCCTGCCAAGTTTAATCAAATTCTGTCCAGTGGTTTCAGAGAAGATGTTGTTTAAAGGTTTCTCTATATACATATAAAGCAAATTAGCCCCGCCCCTGGCGGCCATGTTTTTTTACGGATCAGAATAATTTTAGTAACTTTGGTAGAGGTTGACCCAAGGAACATCTGTACCAATTTATTTTAAAATCTGGCCAGTAGTTTTGAAGAAGATGATTTTTAAAGTTTTCAAATTATTTTTCTTTTTGTTGCCATGGCAACCAGAGTTCTACATGGATCAACTTTATTTTAGCAACTTTGGTAGAGGTTGACCCAAGGAACATTCCTGCCAAGTTTCATTAAATTCTGTCCAGCGGTTTCAGAGGAGATGTCGTTTAAAGCAAATTGTTGACGACGCACGACGGACGACGCACGACGCACGTCGCACGACGACGGACGCCGGACGAAGGGCGATCCTAAAAGCTCACCTTGAGCACTTTGTGCTCAGGTGAGCTAAAAATGAAGATGCCAGAGTGCAAAGTGAAATGTGGCATTTTTTAATATTAAAAGGGGCATAACTTCCGATCTCAGAATAATCAATCTCAGAAGATATCACCCTTAGAATATAATGATTCCTTATTTGATCAGAATATCGATAAAGCTAATATATTTAATAAATACTTTTATGATCAAACTGTAATAGATTATTCAATGGCTGGTGATCCTGTGTTACCCCAACCAGATAAACAAATGAGTTCTATAACAAAAACACCTCAAGAGGTTAATGATATTTTAAAAACTTTGAAAACTGGAAAAGCTGTCGAGTCTGATTTAATAAATAATTATGTTCTCCGTGAATTGGCAAATGAATTATCAATTCCTTTATGTAATATATTTAATAAATCATTGTTACTGGGTATCGTACCATCTTCCTGGAAAGAGGCTAATGTCTGCCCGATATATAAAACAGAGGATCGATCTACTGTTTCTAATTATAGGCCTGTCTCACTACTTAGTTCTTTCGAAAAGGTATTTGAGAAATGTATTTATAAACATGTGCACAATATTTTTATTGAATGTAATACAATAACGAAATATCAGTCGGGTTTTATACCAGGCGATTCTACTATTAATCAATTAACATATCTATATAATTTTATTTTATCAACAGTTGATTCTGGCAATGAAGTCAGGGCAGTCTTCTGCGATATCAGCAAAGCTTTTGATCGTGTTTGGCACAAGGGTCTTATTATCAAACTAAAGGCTGCTGGTATCGCAGGAGATTTGCTTGCCTGGTTTCAGGATTATTTAACAGACTGAACACAAAGAGTAGTATTACAAGGTGTAAAGTCTGATCCTATATATATTAAGGCCGGGGTGCCTCAAGGATCTTTGCTAGGTCCTCTTATTTTTTAATTTACATAAACGATATTGTAGATAATATTAATTCACATATTAGACTGTTTGCAGATGACACTGGACTCTTCATTACTGTTGACAACCCAACGTCAGCGTCAGCAACTCTGAACAATGATTTAGACAAAATCAGTAATTGGGCTAACACTTGGTTGGTTAAATTTAAACCTAAGAAAACTGAATCCCTACTATTTACAAAGAAAAGGAATATTGTTAATCATCTCAGTGTTATAATGAATAATGAGTTAATAACAGAAGTTGACAATCATAAACACGTAGGAATATATCTTTCTAGCAGTCTTTCTTGGCATCATCAAATTGAATATATTAAGTCGAAAGCATGGGACCGTATAAATATCATCAAAAGAATGAAATTCTTATTAGATAGATCGACATTAGAAATAATATATACTACTTTTATAAGGCCTTTGCTTGAATACAGTGATGTTATTTTTGACAATAGTACATTATATGAAAAAGCCGAACTAGATAAGATTCAAAATGAGGCTGCTAGAATTGCTACCGGTACCAAAACTTGTGTTTATTGATAAATTATCTACTGAAACATGTTGGGAATCTCTTCAGTCAAGAAGAAGAAAGCATAAATTGATATTATTTTATAAAATGTTCATCGTTTATCCCCTATTTATTTGCAAGAACTTATACCTGAACAAGTTGGTAATATATCTCAATATAACCTTAGAAATGCAAGTAATATTAGAAGTATTCATTCAAATACTAATCTCTATCAGAATTCGTTTTTGCCTTCAGTTGTACAAGAATTGAACAACTAGCCAGCTGAAATAAGAAATGCTAAATCAATCTCAGAGTTAAAATATTAATTAATACTGATTGCATCAATGTACCCAATTATTATTACCATGGTGATAGAAAATATCAATTTTTTCATGCCAGACTGCGTACAGACTGTAGTCCTTTGAATCAGGTTTTATACATTAAAAATATGGTAAATTCTCCTCTATGTATTTGTGGTGCAGTCGAGAGCGTTGAACATTATTTATTATATTGCCCAAATTACAACAATGCCAGAACTACGATGTTCAATGATCTTTCCTCCATACATAATATAAATCTTAATATACTTTTATTCAGTGATATTAATCTTGCACATGTAAACAATATAAAAAATTGTTGAGGCGGTTCATTCATTTATCAACGCTTCGATAATTAATGTTTGTTTTTGAGGGAGACTCCCTTATACCATCATATGATTTTACCTGTCACCAACCAATCCACCACTGATCACTGTCATCTCTTTAAGTTTTCTTCATTCTCATATATTGCACTGTAGTTATTAACATATTCATGTACATTAAGCCATATTACTTTTTAAAAATATTGTAAAACGGAGAAGAACACGATAAGAATCTTTCTTTCGTTCTAATCCTAATTATATTGTTAATGAATACTGTATATGGAAATTTACTGAATAAATAAGGTTAAACTAACTTCCGATCTAACAAGCCGATAGCAGCCATAATCAAACATAGCCGGAAGATTATGGTAATAAACATTGTCATAAAGTTTAAAGATGATTGCTTAAGAAATGAAGATGCTAGAGTGCAAACAAAGTGAAATGTGGCATTTTTTTAATATTAAAAGGGGCATAACTACTGACCTTACAGGCCGATATAAGCCATAATCGAATTTGGCTTAGATATTATGGTAATAAACATTGTCATTAAGTTTGAAGATGGTTGCTTAAGAAATGAAAATGCTAGAGTGCAAACAAACTAATTGTGAACGACGGACATTCATCGATCTTGATAGCTAATCCTGAGCTCAGGTGATATAAAAATGTATGATTATCTTTAACTTGTTTGTTATTGTACTATATTTTCTACATTTAGAATCAGACACTAGGTACAACATATGCTTACAATTAAAATCAAAGCGCTCAATGTGCTGGAGACGGCAGAGAGATTAACCCTTTCCCTCATAGAGGATACCATGAAAAGACCTATGCGAACAGCATAAAACCAGATCAGCCTGCGAGTAACTCGCAGGCTGACCCAGGTTTTATGCTGTTCGCTGCTCCTCAGTGGTCTGGTAATGAGGATTTTACAATTAAATTTGGTATGGTTTGAGTTTGGTTTTCTGCAGATCAGGCTTTATGTGGTACCTACTGAGTGCGTCAAAATGAGTCTATATGAGGGAAAGGGTTAACATAAATAAGCACATGGCATTTCCTCTGTATATACAGTGACCCTGATTACATACGTTGGGGTTTCTAATGCGATGTGATACGTTTTTCTTCTTACAGGAGCAGATCTTTATGTATGTAAATTGGGTTGCTGTTCTGATTAATAAATGTCACGGATATTTTAATCATGCTTAAAATGGATGTTTCCAGTGCAAAATAATTGTAAAGGAAAACATGTTAACAAACAATAACACATTAAAAGCAGTTTCGGTTACGATTAAAATGTCTTTGTAACATATTATACTCTTATTCATTAGTGCAGAATTACACTGCATGGATACGCACTAAGCGCCGAGAGGTACAGTTAAATTGGCAGTGGAAAATATGCAACCAGCCAGGTCAGCAAGGCTTGGTTTGGATTTCCAGCTATTAAAGACAGCGGGTCGCCGTCTAAAAACTAATTGAACACACATAGCCATCATATGTTTCATATGTATCATATGTGGATCATTTTTCCAATTTTCTCCCTTATCTTTATTTAATAATAAAACAAGAACTGTCACAGTTGCTTTGACACAGAACTGTTTTGTCATTTTAGCACATACTGGATGTACACTACACTTGGGTGTTACTTGGAAAACCGTTTAAAAGTGTGTCCCCTACCCAATAGCTCAATCAACAAGGGGGGTAACTCAAAACATATTGAAGTTAAAAGTTATGGGTCTTGTAATCCGCACTTTCTTTAATATGTTCTGTCTGTATATGAAGTAACATGCCGGTGGGTGCAAATATCCATCCATCTAATACATAGTATCCGGAAACCAAAAACATACTGTGACCTTGACCTTTGAGTTACAACCTGGATCTTTCACGTGAAACTTCCGTCTTCTCGAGGAGATCATTGATACTAAGTTATATAAATATATATTCATCCAGGACAGTGTTAGTGTCCTGAAACAAAAAAAATCCCAATTTTATGACCTTAAATCTGTGATTGTGACCTTGACCTTTGAGTTAAAGACCTGGATTTTTCACATTACACTCCGTCTTTTTGAGATCATCACTCCGTCTTTTTGAGATCATCAATACTATGTTATATAAGCATCCATCCATCCTGGACAAAGTTAATGTCCGGAAACTGTGATTGTGACTTTTACCTTTGAGTTACAAGCTGGATCTTTCGCACGACAATCCATCTTTTTGACGAGATCATTGATACCAAGTTATATAAATATCCATCCATCCAGGACAGAGTAAATGTCCGGAAACTGAAAAATACCCCCATTTTATGACCATTGATCTGTGATTGTGACCTTCACTTATCAGTTACAAACCTGGATTTTTTGTGCGACACTCCGTCTTCTTAAGGAGATCATTGATACCAAGTTATATAAATATCCATCCATCTAGGACTGAGTTAATGTACAGAAACTAAAAAATACCAAGTTTTATGACCTTTGATCTGTGATTGTGACCTTGACCTTTGAGTAACAAACCTGGATCTTTTGCACAACACTCATCATTGAGAGGAGATCATTGATGCCAAATAATATCAAAATGCATGCATGCAAGACAAAGTTAGTGTCTGGAAATGAAAATACTCTGATGGACAGACAGACAGACAGACAGACGCACATGCACACGGACGGTCTAATTTTATTATGTCTCCAAAGCTATAGCATAAAAACTGACATCAATATACTTGATGTAGCTCTTATAATTATGCACAAGCATTTAAATTTAGTTATCATACTTGTACAGGCCGATTCTAACAACTTACACTATTACCACAAAGAAAAATGTATTCAAAGACATTCGTATGTAGTGTTATTTTATTGTTAATGTAAGGTTTATAAATGCAATGAGGTTATGTCATCGATTATTTTAAATAATGTGTGATTATCTTAATCTTGTTTGTTACTGTACTATATTTTCTATATTTAGAATTACACACTCGGTACAACTAATGAATATTTTGCGCACAATTAACAAAACTACGGTAATTATTGAACACACACAACCATCATACGTTTTAAAGCATTTTTCCAATTTTCTTATATATGTTCATATTTATTGTATACAATATATATATGAAATTGTGATTAATATAATTACATTTTAATAAAAAATTAATCCTGTGGTCGGCTTCGCCTCGCTTGGATTATATTCCTAGTCAGTAGGAGGTAGTACAGTGGAGTCAAACATGCTGATTAGAAAGGCTAGTCAGTAGGAGGTAGTACAGTGGAATCAAACATGCTGATTAGAAAGGCTAGTCAGTAGGAGGTAGTACAGTGGAGTCAAACATGCTGATTAGTAAGGCTAGTCAGTAGGAGGTAGTACAGTGGAGTCAAACATGCTGATTAGTAAGGCTAGTCAGTAGGAGGTAGTACAGTGGAGTCAAACATGCTGATTAGTAAGGCTAGTCAGTAGGAGGTAGTACAGTGGAGTCAAACATGCTGATGAGAAAGGCTAGTCAGTAGGAGGTAGTACAGTGGAGTCAAACATGCTGATTAGTAAGGCTAGTCAGTAGGAGGTAGTACAGTGGTGTCAAACATGCTGATTAGTAAGGCTAGTCAGTAGGAGGTAGTACAGTGGAGTCAAACATGCTGATTAGTAAGGCTAGTCAGTGGAGGAGGTAGTACAGTGGAGTCAAACATGCTGATTAGTAAGGCTAGTCAGTAGGAGGTAGTACAGTGGAGTCAAACATGCTGATTAGTAGGAGGTAGTACAGTGGAGTCAAACATGCTGATTAGTAAGGCTAGTCAGTAGGAGGTAGTACAGTGGAGTCAAACATGCTGATTAGAAAGGCTAGTCAGTAGGAGGTAGTACAGTGGAGTCAAACATGCTGATTAGAAAGGCTAGTCAGTAGGAGGTAGTACAGTGGAGTCAAACATGCTGATTAGTAAGGCTAGTCAGTAGGAGGTAGTACAGTGGAGTCAAACATGCTGATTAGAAAGGCTAGTCAGTAGGAGGTAGTACAGTGGAGTCAAACATGCTGATTAGAAAGGCTAGTCAGTAGGAGGTAGTACAGTGGAGTCAAACATGCTGATGAGAAAGGCTAGTCAGTAGGAGGTAGTACAGTGGAGTCAAACATGCTGATGAGAAAGGCTAGTCAGTAGGAGGTAGTACAGTGGAGTCAAACATGCTGATTTGTAAGGCTAGTCAGTAGGAGGTAGTACAGTGGAGTCAAACATGCTGATTAGTAAGGCTAGTCAGTAGGAGGTAGTACAGTGGTGTCAAACATGCTGATTAGTAAGGCTAGTCAGTAGGAGGTAGGAGGTAGTACAGTGGAGTCAAACATTAGTAAGGCTAGTCAGTAGGAGGTAGTACAGTGGAGTCAAACATGATGCTGATCAGCAAAGTTAGTCAATAGGAATCATGCTAATCAGTAGTAGTAAGTAGGACAGAGAAGTGTGGAGTTTAACATCATATGGATCAGTAATTTAAGGGCCAAGATGGCCATGAAGACTCTCACCTAAGCAAAACTGCCTTCATTGCCTGTACAAGTTACTAAATTATAGCATAGTTGAACTGCATACATGATCCATGAGATCATTTCAATTCCACAAAACAAACAGTACCTGTGGTCAAAATTTGAAGTCAAACTTGACTGAGAGATTATGGCTATAAACAAAGTCAATGAAACTACAAAATGATTGCTTAAGAAATGAAGCTGCTAGAGTGTAAACAGTGAAATTTGGCATTTTTATCATTTTAAGACTGAAAAAGGTTAATTAAGAATTGAAGATGATAGAGTACAAACAAGGTGAAATCTGGCTTTTTATATTAAAAGGGCCATTACTCCTGACCTAATTGGCCGATATCAGCCAAAGTCGAACATGGCCGAGAGATTATGGCTATTTACATTGTTATAACATTTTGAAATGATTGCTTAACAAGAGCCATCTGTAAGAAAGCAGGCTTGACTATTCTATTATGCTTGTCAATAAAAAAATAAATATTGCAATTAAAAGCAAAATGAGAATCTCTGTATTATTAAAATATACCAAAGAGCAATAAACATGTGCTCAAATTGAGCTCAATAGAAAGAAGTTGTAGATAATAGCAATGTTAAACATAATTTTTAACATTTTTTCTAAGTCCAAAAATGCCCATAAATATACAAAAATATTTGGAAGAGTTACTGTTCCTGTTTCTACTAGAAGTTTGAGGGACATCCATCGAGTAAAAGTTGAGATAATGGCAATGTTAAACAAAAGTCAAACATTTGTGCTAAGTCTAAAAAGGGCCATAAATATGCAAAAATATTTGGAAGAAATACTGTCCTTGTTTCTACTAGCTGGTCTGATGATCAAGGCATGTGTGAAGTTTGAGAGACACCCAATGAGTAAAATTTGAGATAAAACAAAAGTTTAACATTTGTGGTAAGTCCAAAAAGGGCCATAAATATGCAAAAACAATTGGGAGAGTTACTGTTCCTGATTCTACTGGCTGGGCTGATGATGATAATGCACGTGTGAAGTTTGAGAGAAATCCAATGAGTAAAACTGGAGATAATGGCAATGTTAAAACACTACCTTAAAGGGTTAAGTGAAAAAGTGAGGTGGTACGGAAAACTTAACCAAGATTCTAAGTAAAAATAGGGGCATAATTTGGACAAAATCCATGACAGAGTTATCCCCTCTTGCCTACAGGTTGGGGTGGTGTTAAAATACAAGTATTCCAAGTTTCAAAACAATACCTTTAAGGGCTTCAGTAATTAAATGAGGTGGTACGATAAACGCTGACACTCGGTTTAGTAGAATAGCCCTCCTTATTCTTCGAATAGTCAAGCTAAAAAAAATGAAGATGCTAGAGTGCAAACAAACTTATTGTGGACGACGGAAGGATGGACGGAAGATGGCCTTTCATCAATCCTAATAGCTCTTTCTGAGTACATGTGCTTAGGTGAGCTAAAAAGTATTGAACATATTGTAGAGCTTTAATATAGATTTAACAACACACACACATATCTGGAGTGTGTTCATTCATATTTATGTACAATGTTTATCCAATCAGTTGCATTCATGCATGTTTAATATCTTTTCATCCATTTCCATGCAAATGAGATGACACAATTTATAGTAATTAACACACAAGTCACTATATGATAGGATTAGCCGTGGTCCAAAAAGTAATTACCTGATTACGGATACAAAGGTTGTGGGTTCGAACCCCGTTGGGGGCGAGGATTTTTCATGGCCTTCCCAGGTGTAAAGTACTGGTCTAACCCAGGAACTGTCGAGAGGGATTAGTGTAAGCTGTAAAAACTTGTTTCCCAATCGACGTAAAATAAATAAGTTTAAACTAACTCTTTTGTGTAACATTGTTTACCTTCAAACATATTTACATGAAAGCGTAAGAGTGTACTCCTTCTACACAACATTTTCAAAGAAAGTAAGTGAACAGAAAGAAAATACTATCACACAATAATAATCTAATAAGGAAATATTGATAATAAGTAAAAAGAAAAATACCTCTTTTAAAATTCATTTAATCCTAATCATGTGAACTGTAAATAAGTGTCGATACATATCTAGTATAGATTTTTCTTTTCAATCTTTTTTTTTGTCTAATAATGCCCAGTTATCTATTCATGTCTAAATAGTAGCCAATGACCCTATCTCTCAATCAAACACATACAATGTGATGAATGGCGATCTAAAAATCAATAAAGAAACAATATTTCTGACAAAACTTTTATTTTGTTTATCATTGTACAAATATTTAATTTTCATTACCCATTTCACTCCGAAAGGAGACGTAAACGTACGTAAATCAACGAGCACTCCTAGAACACCTAATCTTTATGCTGGTATTAAACTCCACACAATTTTTCAATGGGAAATAGACAAACACATGAGATATTCATGAGATTTGTCACTGACTGGTCAATTTAAATCAGTGAATTATACCAAGTATTGCCAAACCCCTGGTAAAATGGTCTATTATGTTAAAACACAAGCATGTATTTTACATCAAGATAAAACATAACACCCAAAAATTTTCTAACTTGAAAGGTCTGCCTTTTAAAACCAAGCCTGAATTTGACAAGTTTTGGACAAAAAAAGAAACATTTTTAATGACCAAGGTCAATGGATAAAAGTCATTACAAGCTGTCTGTCCATAAGAATGCTTTGTAAAAATTATTGTTTTCTAATGTAGGAAAATTAAAATACAAACCATGAGACCTGAAATGAAATGGTTATTAATTATAAAAGAACAATCTTTCTGTCAAGAAAAATGAGTTTCATGAGTTCATAAATTTGTAGGCCACTCAAAAGTTATTGCAATACAATGTGCTGTTAAATATTTCAAAGATTATACATTGGGATACATTTTAGATATTTTACAATATCTATGGATGGCAGGTTCATATAAAATTTGTATCTGAATAAATATATACAGACACAGCAATTCTTATGCACGCAAGTCTAAAGAATGTATCCACGTTTCATCAAAGCTAACATCTAAATGTATACTCTCTTGCCTTAGACATGCATGGTTTTCTCATACATGTTTGCCTGTCTCATATCAGCCGAATTGATGTTAAGTAACAGCAATTTGGTATGACTTTTCTCATTTGTTTTTGCAAAATTGTGGTCAAGTTTGACTTCTAAGTATGTGTGTTTTTTTTTCTCCTGTATGCAATCACAATTGCTTGGTCATTTCTGACTATAACACACTGTTCACACTCTGTACATTTATTAAGCTATCCTCCTGTACATCTGCCCATGTGCAATGGTCAATTTTGATTTATAACTTCATGCATATTGGCACACAGTACAATTATAAGGCTGTTTTTCCTGTTTGAATTCATAATTGTGAATTCAATTTGACTTACACATGTATGGCTTTTCTCCAATATATTTCCACATGTGTGAAGTCAAATATGACCTGGTATGGCATGTATATTCCTTTGCACACGTATGTGTGAGTTCAAGGCTGACTTATGAATACATGAATAATCACACAAAGTACACTTGAATGGCTTTTCTCCTGTATGTGTTCTCATGTGCACAGTCAATGCTGTCCTCTCACTACCTGCATACTCACACACAGAACAGTTGTATGGCTTTTCTCCTGTATGTACTCTCATGTGCATTGTTAAGTGTGATGTCTGTTTACATGTATACCAATGCATACTCACACACAGTACACTTGTGTGGTTTTTCTCCTGTATGTATTCTCATATGAATTACCAAAGATGATTTCTGACGACATGCATAGTCACACACAGTACACTTGTGTGGCTTTTCTTCTCTATGAACTTTCATGTGCGAGGTTAATTTTGACATATTAATACATGCATAATTACACACAGTACATTTGTATGGCTTTTCGCCTGTATGTAAACGTGTATGACTGATCAAGCCTGGTTTCCAACTACATGCAAAGTCACACATTGTACACTTGTATGGCTTTTCTCCAGTATGTATTTTCATGTGTGAGGTCAATTTTGACTTCACCCTACATGCATAATCGCATACAGTACACTTGTATGGCTTTTCTCCTGTATGTGAATACATGTGTCTGATCAATTCTGATTTCCACCTACATGTAAACTTACACTCAGTACACATGTATGGATTGCCTCCTGTATGAATTCTCATGTGTGAGGTCAGTTTGGACTTCTCATTACATGCAAACTCACACTCCGCACACTTGTATGACTGTTCTCCGGTATTCATACTTAGATATTATAATAATGTCTGATTTCGACCTATGTGTATACCCAATACTGTACACTAAATGTTTTCTGATTGGCATGTGAGGGAGTACTGCTGACTTCTATCTCACCTTGTCTATTTTCTTCCTCATCTTTGATCAAGTTTGTCTCATACTGTATATGTTCTTCTGTCTTTAGTTTACCTAAATTATGTATAAAACCATAGGTTTTCTTGACACAGAGAACAAGTTTATGGCTTCCTCTTGTAGGATTTAGCATGTGATCAAGTGTAGTACTAGTTCAGGATCTTGAGCATCTGTTGATTTCATTTTGAACATTTTGTCCTAAGAAGATATTGACTGCACAGTATCGTATATCCCTTGAAAAGACTTCTGAAATGAAAAATCGATTATCTTAAATGACAAGTTGGTTCCTTTCCATGAGGTTCACTTATAAAAATCAAATTCAAAACAACAGCACATTTTTATTTCTTTACATTTTCATAGAAGACAACCAAGTTTGATTAACAAGAGGGCCATAATGGCCCTAAAATGCTCACCGGAGTATCATCACTTAATTAGACAATTCAGTTTAACCTTTATTAAAATTCCAGTTAAAATCAGAATGCCCCCACCTAAGTTTTTTGTCACAAATCTGAAATATGTTTGTTTGTTGTTGTGTTTAACGTCCCACGGACAGTATTTCAGTCATTTGGGAATATGTCTACTTGGGACAGATATAGTGCTGCCACACTGCAATATCACGCCATAGACATGTGGCATGATACCACACTCAGTCACATTATCCTGACACCAGGCCAACCCATCCTGGAATCACCCTTATACTAAGTGCCAAGCAATGGAGCTATACCAGTACCATTTTTATTGACTTTGGTATGTCATGGCTGGGGATCGAACCCATGACCTCCCGCTCCAGAGGCGGAGGCTCTAACCACTCAGCCACAAAAATAACAAAGGGGCAATAACTCCAAAATAACTTGATCACGTGTTATGGAAGTTGGTCACTGCACTTTTTCTGAAAGCATGCTACATAAATATCAACTTTGAAGTCGGCCAATGCACTTTTTCAGTATGCATGCTACATAAATATTTGACTTTAACTTTCAGAACAAAGGACAATAACTCAAAATTACTTGACTGAGAGTTATGGAACTTGGTCACTGCACTTCTCCTGAATGCATGAAGTATTAACTTTACATTAAATCCCAGAATTAGTATTCATGTTATGCTCCAGACAAACTTTTGGGACAGATGTACTGACTGAAGGACGGACTGATGTATGGATGGATGGACAAAGGCATATCTATATGCCCCCACCTGACAATAAGTGGTGGAGGCCTAAAATATCTACCAATGAAGTTTCATGTTGATATCTCTTATAGGTTTTGAATTATGCTCCGGACAAAATTTAAGTATGAAAAATAACAACAAGAGGGCCAAGATGGCCCTAGATCGCTCACCTGAGAAAAGTATCATTCATTGCCTGTACAAAACAGATTGCTTTAGAATTAAGATGATGAGGTGAAACAATGTTCAGGAATTTTCTGACCCCATCCACAAAAGATATCATCATGACAAACATTCTGCCAGTTTGAGGATGATTGGACCAAAAATGTTGCCCTCAGAGTATAAACAAGATTTTTCTAAGATTTGACCTACTGACCTACATTTCTGTCCAGCCCCACCCATTTTCAAACTGGTTCGAGATATCATCATGACAAACAATCTGACCAAGTTTGAAGAAGATGGATAAAAATTGTGACCTCTAGTGTGTAAACAATATTTTCCTAAGATTTGACCTACTGACCTACTTTTTGATCCAACCTGACCCATTTTCGAAAGGGTTCAAGATATCATCAAGACAAACATTCTGACCAAGTTTGAGGAAGATTGGATCAAAAGTGTGGCCTCTAGTGTGTAAACATCAAAATTGTTGATGGACGACAAGATTTTTCTAAGATTTGACCTACTGACCTACTTTTTGATCCAACCTGACCCATTTTCGAAAAGGTTCAAGATATCATCAAGACAAACATTCTGACCAAGTTTAAGGAAGATTGGATCAAAATTGTGGCCTCTTGTGTGTAAACATCAAAATTGTTGACTGACGACGGACGGCGGACAATCAAGTATCCCAAAAGCTCACCCTGAGCTATGCTCAGGTGAGCTAAAAAGCAATAACTCCTAAATCACACAAAATTGAGTTATGGTTCTTGTGCACTGCACTTTTCTTCATCAAGCTCTATGTAGCTATGAAGTTTCATGTTTATACCTCTTATAGCCTTTGAGTTATGCTCTGGACAAAATTTAAGTATGAAAAATAACAAAGGGCAATAACCCCAAAATTTAAGTATAAAAAATTACACAGGGCAATAACTCCTAAATCATACAAAATAGAGTAATGGTTCTTGTGCACTGCACTTCTCTTTATTGAGCTCTATCTACCTAAGTTTCATGTTGATACCTCTTATAGGTTTTGAGTTATACTCCTGACAAACTTTCGGAACGTACATACGTACGGACAGATGGACGAACAAAGGCAAGTCTATATGCACCCCCCCCCCTCTATATAAGTGGTTGGGGGCATAAAAATACTATTTCAAAATGTTTCTACAGACTGAAAAAGAACTAGATTTCGTTTGTCCCGAACAAACGATATGACTTTCTGCTCTAATGACCTTAGTGTCATTGTGACCTTGACCTTTGACTTCATTACCTCAAAATCATAGGTGTCATATACAGGCCATTGGCAATGTCCCTATCAAGTTTCATTGACATAGGCTTATTTCTTCTCAAGTAATAAATAAAAAAAATAAATTTATATTAAGTTTCACTTTGATCCTGACCTTTGAACTAATGACCTCAGAATTTAAAAAGGGTCATGAACTGGCCATGGACAATGTCCATAACAAGTTTTACAAACTAAGGCTTATTCATTCTTGGTAACACGAAATTATATTTTTATGACCAAAGTTTGAATCTCGATTTTAACATAAATCTCGAACTTTTGGAATTTTGAAAATTCAAGAATGTATGCACATCTACATCCCAAATTACACCTTCTGTTAAAATATCAAGTCAATCAGACCAATATTGACGGCTTCAGAACGCAAACCAAATTTGGTAGCTAATTTGAATTGTGACGTCAAATGACGTCATATGAAGATGAAAAAATGTTTCTTGAGGCAGAAAGCCCTAATAAAAAAAATAATCAAGAGGGCCATGATGGCCCTGAATCGCTCACCTGAGTACCATTGCTTCAACTGATGTCAAGGTTTTTAAACAGACAAGGATTCTGATATAACTTAATCTAAAACATTTTACCCCTGACAATACTACACACCAAATATCTAAGCAATGGGCCATATGGTTTCAGAGAAGACTTGGGCGCAGGGTCATTTATCACCGTAGGGCCAAGACTGAAAATCTTTGTAATGAACCATTAGATGCTACTACATACCAAAAATCTTAGCTCTAGGCCTTATTGATTCATAGAAGAAGATTTTTTAAGATTTTCCTATTTAACTCTATGTAAAACAAGTGACCCCTGGTGTGGGGTCATTTATCACCATTGGGCTATGATTTGTACAATCTTGGTAGTGGCCCATAAGATGATGCTACATACCAAATATCTAAGCTCTAGGCCTTATGGATTCATAGACGAAGATTTTTTAAGATTTTCCTATATAACTCTATGTAAAACAAGTGACCCCTGGTGCGGGGTCATTTATCACCATAGGGCTATGATTTGTACAATCTTGGTAGTGGCACATAAGATGATGCTACATACCAAATATCTAAGCTCTAGGCCTTATGGATTCATAGAAGAAGATTTTTTAAGATTTTTCTATATAACTCTATGTAAAACAAGTGACCCCTGGTGCGGGGTCATTTATCACCATAGGGCTATGATTTGTACAATCTTGGTAGTGGCCCATAAGATGATGCTACATACCAAATATCTAAGTTCTAAGCCTAATGGGATTATAGAAGAAGATTTTTTAAGATTTTCCTATATAACTCTATGTAAAACAAGTGACCCCTGGTGCGGGTCATTTATAACCGTAGGGCTATGATTTGTACAATCTTGGTAGTGGCCCATAAGATGATGCTACATACCAAATATCTAAGCTCTAGGCCTTGCAGTTTTGCAGAAGAAGATTTTCAAAGTTTGCATTTTTAAAATCTATTTTTAGCTCCTGTGACCTAATTATGCAATGGACCAGAACCATTTATACAACTTTAGTAGAGCTTCATCCAAGGAACATTCCTGCAAAATATTTTTCAAATTAGCCAAGCCGTTTAGGAGGAGATGTTGTTTGAAGCAATTGTTGACGCCGGACGCACGCACGCACGACGGACTCCGGACAAAAGGCGATCAGAAAAGCTCACCTTGAGCACGTTGTGCTCATGTGAGCTAAAAACCCAATAGGACCTTCTGCTTAAGGCAGAATGCCCTAATAAAATTTTGAAGAAAGTCATAATAACAATGGCAACATGCTTATCGGTCCCGGTGTACACAATTGCATCCTAAAATGCACCTCATTCTCTCAAATATGCATCGCAATTCACCTTTTATCACTGGCACTCTTTCCTGCATAGGAACATCCAGATCGTGGGTAACCAACCCAATAACCACTTTCCTTTTTTTTAACTTCAAATTGCTAGATTTCCATATACAAGCCCTTATCCGAAAAACATGAATATCTGCTATCTTTGATGATGTAATCACTTGAAACTTTCAGAACTTTTTGCACATCTTAGGTTGAGTCATTCCTGCAAATTTGGACTTCATACATCAACTAGCTAATTTCATATGATTTTATTAATATTTCATGCTTTTGTATTCATGACATCACAATCATGTGACCAAACAAATATTCCTGGCAGTATACATCACTTCACTTTAAAGTTTGTTTATCCTGAAAAAATCATAATAATTGACTCAAAGTTCATGAAGCTACAGCATTTCAATTTCGTGAAAAGTACACTTTTTGTTTTTCTGCCATAACTCAATCGTTTGAACCCCAATCTTCAAATACTTAATATCACCTGAAAGGTCTTTCAAAGTACTACAAAATTAACTCATAGTGTCTGGGTAGAGTATTTTTTTGTTTTTGAGATACCGATGGCCGAATAAAAACACCTGAAACTGACATATGACCTTGACCAGTGCGATTTTCTGGAAACAGAGGTCACCATGCACCGTGGGACATGAGGTTGCACATTAAATGAAAGTAACATGCCAATCTGTCAAACAAGAGGGCCATGATGGCCCTGAAACGCTCACCTGAGTACCATTGCTACAACTGATTACAAGGTTTTTAAACAGACAAGAATTCTGATATAACTCAATCTTAAACATTTTAGCCCTGACAATACTACACACCAAATATATAAGCACTGGGCCTTATGGTTTCAAAGGAGAAGACTTAGTGCGGGGTCATTTATCTCCAAAGGGCCACCATTTTGAAAATCTTGATAATGAACCATTAGATGATACTACATACCAAAAATCTAAGCTATAGGCCTTATGGATTCATAGAAGAAGATTTTTTTAAAGATTTTCCTATATAACTCTATGTAAAACAAGTGACCCCTGGTGCGGGGGCATTTATCACCATAAGGTCATGATTTGTACAATCTTGGTAATGAACCATAAGATGATGCTACATACCAAATATCTAATCTCTAGGCCTTATGGATTCATAGAAGAAGATTTTTAAAGATTTTCCTATATAACTCTATGTAAAACAAGTGACCCCTATTGCGGGGGCATTTATCACCGTTTGGCTATGATTTGAACAATCTTGGTAATGAACCATTAGATGATGCTACATACCAAATATCTTAGCTCTAGGCCTTATGGATTCATAGAAGAAGATTTTTAAAGTTTTCCTATATAATCTTTAAAACAAGTGACCCTGGTGCGGGGCATTTATCCCATAGGGCTATGATTTGAACAATCTTGGTAATGAACCATAAGATGATGCTACATACCAAATATCTAAGCTCTAGGCCTTATGGATTCATAGAAGAAGATTTTAAAAGATTTTCCTATATAACTCTATGTAAAACAAGTGACCCCTGGTGCAGGGGCATTTATCACCATAGGGCTATGATTTGAACAATCTTGGTAATGAACCATAAGATGATGCTACATACCAAATATCTAAGCTCTAGGCCTTATGGATTCATAGAAGAAGATTTTTAAAGATTTTCCTATATAACTCTATGTAAAACAAGTGACCCCTGGTGCGGGGGCATTTATCACCATAGGGCTATGATTTGAACAATCTTGGTAATGAACCATTAGATGGTGCTACATACCAAATATCTGAGCTTTAGGCCTTATGGATTCATAGAAGAAGATTTTTAAAGATTTTCCTATATAACTCTATGTAAAACAAGTGACCCCTGGTGCGGGGGCATTTATCACCGTAGGGCTATGATTTGTACAATCTTGGTAATGGCCCATAAGATGATGCTACATACCAAATATCTAAGCTCTAGGCCTTGCAGTTTTGCAGAAGAAGATTTTCAAAGTTTGCATTTTTAAAATCTATTTTTAGCTCCTGTGACCTACTTTTTTAACCAATCTGAATAATTTGTACAACTATGATAGAGGGCATCATAAGGATGATTCCAGTGAAGTTTGGTCAAAATCCCTTCAGCGGTTCATGAGGAGATGTTGTTTAAAGCAAATTGTTGACGACGGACGGACGCACGCACACACGGACGACGGACAAAAGGCGATCACAAAAGCTCACCATGAGCACATTGTGCTCAGGTGAGCTAAAAATCAAGCCTGCAGGTCCCAAGAGCTGCTAATTTCAAAAGCAAAATTTCTTATCACAGTGTGACGTCAAATGCCGTCAGTTATCAAATAATACAAAGAAGACCTCAGGACACTTACGCTATCCAATTTTCACGCTTCTAACTCAACAGGAGCCTTTGTAACACAACATTATATTTTTATGACCAAAGTTCGAATCTCGATTTTAACATAAAATCTCGAACTTTTGGAATTTTGAAATTCAAGAATGTATGCACATCTACATCCCATATTACACCTTCTGTTAAAATATCAAGTCAATCAGACCAATATTGACGGCTTCAGAACGCAAACCAAAAATAGGTAGCTTATTTGAACTGTGATGTCAAATGACGTCATATGAAGATGAAAATTGTTGCATTCAAAAGGGCCAAAATCTCTCTGATTACTGTTAAAATGTCATGCTGCTGGTTTATTGGTATCATGTTTTAATTTGAACCTCAAAAGGAGGAAAAATAATAATAATATAAACAAGAGGCCCATTAAGGGCCATAAACGCTCACCAGTGTACATCAGCATATTCAAGATGATTTTTTTTATAAGGAAATCAAATGACAAACCAGAGATCAACTTCATTTTAGCAATCATGGCAGACATTCATGAAATCAATCCTGACCATTAATTTCATGGAATTTCAAGTGAAATGTATTAATTGAAGATAATATAATATATTGTATTATCAGTTGCAGTTACACGATGTGAATGGTGTTCGATAAAAATAAACTAGCAGAATTTATCCTGATAGTTTGAAAGACACAGGGCTTTTTGTACGGGAAGAAAATGAAAGCAGTTGGTTAAAATGGTTGATTTAACTTTTACATAACATGATTAAACTTTTAAATAACAATCTGTAACAAAATATTTCGAAAATTCTTTAATATCGTTTCAGATTCCTTTTATTTACAAGTTGTTTACTTTAATACTTGATCAAATATATGCAGGGACGGAAATGAACTTTTTTGGTCTGGTTGCCTGAGTGGGCTACTAGCTTTTTGGATTCAGGGGCCCACCAAATAATGTAGTGGCCCACCATGTCAACTTGAAAAAAAAAAAATTCATGTCTTCATCATCATGATAAAGCCAGACATTTACCGTTTTCGGTACAATTTTCCTGAAATACCCGCTTTCATTTATTTTGGTCATACTCATGAATATATTTTCTTTTGTTGGCAGCCGATTGGGCAGCTGTCTTTTTGGGCTTTTTGGCAATTTCCACATTGTTTACCCAATAAACAACACTTTACAGAGGCGCTGCCATGTTTAAAACCACATACAATATAAGGAGCATTACGATTGGCTGAAATATGTATTGCTCATTTTTATTGGACCTGCGGCAATTCATCTACAGAGGGATGTCGATATTGGAAAATCAATACCGAGTAATTGTTACAGTTATGCTTTCCAAAATGCTAGTCACCATGATGGACTACCAACCTTAGAAAAACACTCACCCACATTGAAAAGTGGTCGCCCCAGGCGAGTGGGCGCCCGTTAATTTCCATCCCTGTATACGTATAAAAAAACATATATTCATAATCCATGAACATTCCTTTATCTCAGCAGAAAATTTAATAAAAATCAAAGCAGGTACATAGAAGTACTGCCCATTACAAACAACACGTTTGCACTATCCTCCCACGTCAACGCCCCGATAACGACGTAGTTGACGTCTCAGAAATCTTATTGTTCTTTCTGGGAACCACATTTCACATTTTTTCCAGGTATGGTCCTCCATGCCAATGCAGCGTTTGTGGTGATGAATCCACTGTCTTTTTATAATAAAAGAGTATTTAGATTCAGTTGCCCATTGCTCCATTCCATGGCTGTTAGGTTTGAGAGGCACCCATCTCACATGTACCTGAAATTACACAACAAAAGTTATGGATAACCTGTTATTAACATTATACAGTCATTTTATAATTTAAATTATCAATTATTAGACCCAATTTTTTTTTTTTTTTTCACTTAAAATAATGTCATATAAAATGAAAAATACATTTTCATTCTCCATTGCCGAATTTGGGGTCATCTGTTATAGTCTAATCATATGTTAATTAAAGTCAATGACACATAAGATAAAACATTAAAACATAACATACCTTTTCAATGTTCAGATTATATTCAAAAACGCGTATGTACCGATCCTTAGCCTACACCAGTCAGTTCAAGGTCAGTCGTCTATCACTCTTCAAGGCATTGCAGATTGACGTCATGTGGATGCCACTCTCACCATTTGATCATGGTCGCATCTGTGATTGCCATCGAGATATTCTTGGCATTCCGAAAACGTCCTATGTCATTTAAACTCAAGTACCCAGCTAACTGACCCCTTACCTCTAGCACTTTAAGTGTTTTCGTTGGTATCTTTCCTAAATATTTGCAAAAAAATAATGTTTGCGAGAATTTCCGTCCAGTCCTTGATGTCCATTATCACATAGCGAACGTGACGGCTGTCAGTATTCAAAATGTTATTTTTTTGCAAAATAACATCAAAATGAGGTCAGATTTTCTGATGATGATAACAAAATAAGTACCTTATGACGAAATTTTATTGAAATTCCGACATAGTTTCTATTTTGAATAGACTTATACTTTTAAATATCTGACCAAATAACAGACGGGGGCGCTGAAGCGTTACTATGGTAATGCAATCACATATTGTACAAACAAAAATAATCTTTACAACTATGATTTTACACTAAGCGATACAGAAGAGATAGGTATACATTCATTGTAACTCAAACATGGATACACTATGTAAATATTTGAAAGAATGAATGAAAAAGTCTACGAATATCTGGATCAACCCTCGTATATTGTTTTCGCATATTGCAATTATACTCCTTGCAGAGTGAGGCAATCACTGAAGATGATGATGATGACGAAAGTGGAAAATTAAACCCAGACAGTTTGAAGACTGTGAAACCAACAATATAACAACAAGAGCTGTCAGAGGACAGCACGCTCGACTATTCAAAATGCTTGTTGGTAAATCAAATGAAATCTATTTCAATTCTTGCCCTTCACATACCCTGTACATAATAATAGTCAAAAATGATATACCTTTTAAGTCTGATACCCCTTAATATTTTTATGAAGTCTAAATCAATCCTAAGCCTAGTTACTGAGACAAAAGCATAATAACACTGCATGCAAAACTTTAACCAAAAATCCAAGCAAGAAAAGGCCATAGTTTGCATAAAATTCTGTCCAAAAGTAATCCTCCTTGGTTTTCTGATGCCCCTGAAGACACTCCTTAACTTTCTAGTCAATTCCACAAGCAATTTCTGAGATATAAGCTGGATAGTAGCTTGAATGCAAAAATTTAACCAAAATTTTAAGTTAAAAGGGGACCATGATTTTTAATATATTCCGTCAAGTGTTATCTTCCTTTATAGTATGATACCCCTAAACAAATTAAAGATGTTTCGAATCAATCCCATTCCTGGACTATGAGATATTAGCATGAAAGTACCTTGCATGCAAAACTTGAACCAAAATTTCTAAGTTAAAAAGGGGCCATAATTTGTAACATATTCTATCAAGAGTTATCCATCATAAAAGTATGATACCCCTAAACATATTAAAGATGTTTCAAATCAATTGCATGCCTGGATACTGAGAAATTAGCATGAAAGTACCTTGCATGCAAAACTTAACCAAAATTTTAAGTTAAAAAAGGGGCCATAATTGTAAATATTCTAATGATAGTATGATACCCCTAAATATATTAAAGATGTTTCAAATCAATTGCATGCCTGGATACTGAGATATTAGCATGAAAGTACATTACATGCAAAACTTTAACCAAAATTTCTAAGTTAAAAAGGGGCCATAATTTGTAACATATTCTATCAAGAGTTATGATACCCTTAAACATATTAAAGATGTTTAAAATCAATCGCATGCCTGGATACTGAGATATAAGCATGAGAGTATCTTACATGCAAAACTTTTACCAAAAATTCTATTTAAAAAGGGGCCAAAATTCATATTAAATTCAGTCAAGAGTTATCTACCTTGGTTGTCTGATACCCCTACATGTATTCATAAACTTTCAAGTCAATACCATGAATGGTTATTGAGATATAAGGCTGATAGAAGCTTGCATGCAAAACTTTAACCAAATTTTCTATTGCATGCTAACTTTAACCAAATTTTCTACTGCATGCAAAACTTTAACCAAAATTTCTAAGTTAAAAAGGGGCCATAATTCATATTAAATTCAGTCAAGAGTTATCTACCTTGGTTGTCTGATGCCCCTAAACATATTCATAAATTTTCAAGTCAATACCATAAATGGTTATTGAGATATAAGGTTGATAGTAACTTACATGCAAAACTTTAACCAAAAGCTACAACGCCAATGCCGACGCAAGGGCGACTACAATAGCTCTCATATTCTTCGAATTGAGACAGATATAGTGCTGCCACACTGCAGTATCTGTCATGTTGTAGACATGTGGCATGATACCACATCCAGTCACATTATCCTGACACTGGGCCAACCAGTCCTGGTACTACCCTCATATGCTAAGTGCCAAGCAAGGGAGCTATGCCAGTACCATTTTTTACGACATTGGTATGTCATGACTGGGAATCGAACTCACGACCTTCTGTTTCCGAGGTGGACGCTCTTATTACTCGGCCAAAGGGGTTGGTTCAGTCCCGTTTGAACACCAAATATGTAATGGTACAAGTTGTACACATTTGTGTACCCATAATTTGTGAAATCGTTCTATTTTCGGTTTGGTGATTTCTACTAGGCGTGACAACCAGTACCAAAAATGGTATGTTGCACTGAGCGGCTCATTTATGGGTTTATAATATGGTACCAGAAGCAAGAACATAATTATATCAACAATAACCTACTCTCGATCCCCACAGAAAGAAATGCTTTTTTACATGGCAACAAATTACTTTAAAATCGTTTGTCAAAAAACTGTAATGAACTTAAACACTGTTTTATTATTTACTCAATGTGAGAACCAATTTAAGGTAATATTATTACAATAATACGAATCGAAATGTAGTCCACATTTGTGTACCCGTAATTTGTAAAAATCGTTCTACTTTCGATTTCGTAATATCCCCTACCGAGTTGAGCCGACTTGACTCATGACTCATTTATTTGTGTTTTCCTAATACATTGTCAAACATGAATGTTTTTGTTCAGTGTAAACCATTATACAAAACAACATGACATGCATGTATATACCTTTTTGTCTGTCGTGGTATGAATATGTTCAAGAAATGTCAAACTCCGCGCACCGGTTACGTCAAGCTACGTAAGGGGAGTTAACTACTGCGGCGGAGTTTCGAACAAGAGTTAAATTAATTTAAAGCTCTCTAGTCAGCGATCATTACCTCCCCTTGCAAATGGACTACGAGAAAAAAACGTGGACGATCTGTGTGGGGGAACAAGAAATATCTTAAAAAAAAAAAAAAAAAAAAAAAAAAAAAAAAAAAAAAAAAACGGCGTAAGAAAAACAACAACAAAGTCTCCCATTTTATGAAGGCATATCCTAATATAATTTATGCAAACCAGTGAAAAGAGTGCTTTTCCAAACTCTTCGGTTGTTAACCAAGATAAGATTAGTTTAAGAACTAGGTCAAAATCCATTTGATATAGCTTTTGACGAAAAAAAAAAAAAAGAAAAAAAAAGTGGACGTTGTATTGATGATATGATTTTCATTACATTATTTTCTTTTGCTTTAAACAACAATCAGAACAATTTTTATGTATTAATTACTGATGATTTCTAGGTAAAATCAATGTGCAATTTAACTTGAAGGTCGTTTAAAAAAATACAAAATTCATTGCAAGTTAGATCTATTCCTTTGAAATATGAAAAACACAATAAAACACGTTGTTGGCTGATCTTAAGTGATGATGATAATAATTCTTAGATAATTGTGAATTAATATTAGCCCCAAATGAATTTCGTTGCCGTCACATGCACATATTTCATTGGGTTACATTTAAGTCAATAATGGATATTCTGGCATTAATTAATATTTCTTTAATCATAAATGTCATTTAAATATTTTATCTGATTCATCATGTAGCGTCGGATACCCACGACTGCCTTTTTCAACTGTCAGCCGCGGGATGCTTGGCTAGCACTTTATCGTTGTAAGGATATTCATAAGATGTACGTCGAAATGGGCGAAGTGTTCCGAATGCACAGTGATTACGTAAGTTAAAGTACGAGAGGTTTTTTTTTGGTCAAAAAATCCCCACTACCTGTGGCATTCTGTTAAAATTTTTGCGACTGTTTTTTATTCTTACAGTGTAACTGTCTAATCATTATGTCCATGAATTTTGGTACATTTGGTATCTAAGCACTTGGTCGAACTGGTAATGAGTTGTGACGAGTCGTCGTCACAGGTATAAATGCAATTTCTGACAATTGTGTCAAGGAGTCGACTCTTTGGCTCAGTGATTTGAGCATTAGACTTGCACGCCGGCGGACCAGATTCGATCCTGGGCCGGGTCGAGTTTGTGACAGAGTTTTGCAATTTTCTACCCATTAACAACTCTGAAGGGCAGTTACCAATGTGTAGTGGCGTTCCAGCAAGCTTCGAATATCGGACCGATATCGGATGAATATAGTTTTGAAAATCGGGCCAATATCGGATTTCAGTATCGGGGCAACATCGTTTTTGCAAAGTGAATGCTTTTTCGGCCACGATATCTTTTTGAATATCAATCCGACATTGGACCGATATACCAATATCAGTTTGCCATATTGGGTGGATATCAATATACCTATATCTGACCGATATAGGTGTGCCTTGATTGGACCTACATACATTTCCCAACAAATGGCCTTACATAATGAAATTGTGAAGTGGTTGACAAATTACCAGACAATTTCTTGCTGAAAATAAGTTGGAACATTGATTCAAATCATTGGCAACAGGGTTTATAAGTTAAATTAAATCTTTAATAAAATAAGACTCCAGTGACTTTTAAAGCAAAAAAAAAAAAAAAAAAAAAATTAAAAAAAAACTGTAATCAATAATATATTTAATATACAAACAGTAATAATCCATTTAGTGAATAAATAGTCTTTCAAATGGGCCTTGTTTGCAGTATGGCCTCGGTTTGCACATATCACATACGAATGTTGGAATTAAACTCACTATTCCACTATAGAGCTAGTGTCTCTTTGTTGATATTTTGTGGATGCACAAAACACACTAAAAATCATCAAAGTCGTCTTTCAGATAATTATGGTGTATCCACTGTTTCCACCATCTCTGGAAAACTTTGGGGTTCTGGAGTCAAAAGTGAATGTTGCTTCTACTATGTGACTCCTTCCGGTATTTGGCCCCTCTTAAGCCAGTCCTTCAAGGCATCCTCACCTTCAGTGCTGGCGGTTTTTGTTGATACTTTTTTTCTGTCCACATTCTGTTCAGGACACAAACAAAAGAGGTTAATATAAACATCTTATTAGCTGCATCAAACTGACTATACAACACTTTTAATAATTTATTTCAAAGGAAGAAGACATTTTTATTATCTTTTTCATTTAACGAGATAGTAAATTGGTATAGAATTATTGGTTTAGCAGCTTTAATTTGCTTTAAATTTTATAATTACAAAGCTATAGGAGTTGTTATAGCTCAGACACTCTCTTAACAATGACAATGGTTTATTTCAAATACATGTTTGCTGACATGTGATACTTTCTTTGAATTGACAATTTCTTAGTATTGGTTTGAAAAAAAAAATCAACTTACTGTATCGAACGTTATTCAGCATCAAGTTTCCTCTTCTTTCCCGTGAAGGCATATCTCTCTAGCGCTTTGCTTGAGATGTTTTCTTTCGGCAGGCGTTTCAATGCAGTTTTGAAGTTATGTCCACACAGCCTGCAAGGTGAAAGGAAAAGTAAACATCAATTCGTTAATATACAAACACTGGCATCCGGCTTATAATCCAATCTGACCTATATCAAGGGCGTGCCTGGGCTTACGCACTAACGCACGTGCGTACAATTGATTTGAAAAATCGAAAGTTTAAAAACGCCAAAAACGCTATAAAAACATCGCCTTACCATTTTGAACGGATTTGCCTTGAACGATATTACAAAAATCATATCTATAAGCACAAACAGGCTAATTTAACATTAAGGTATATATTTTACGGTACGATACTTTCTTGATCAGCTCATCTTTCCCCGCCTTTTTCATGTGTTCTAATAGTAATTAAAAATACATTCAATATGCCAACCTGTTAACTCAATGGTTACACATAGCTGAGATCGGACTAGGGCAAAGTTCTGTAACATCTGCATGAAGGCTTAGATATTAATTATTTCATTTCTGCCATGATTCATGAAGAAAGTAAACGTAGCTAGGTATGCAACAACATGTATGTAAGCATGAACAGTGTTAAGATATACCTATTATATTATTTACTACAAAAACAATTTAAATATTTTATCAACTTACTTGAAAAAAAATGTTGTTATGAATTATATAAGCACTGAAACATCTTTATTGTTCTTATGCATACGTATATGAGTCCTTAATTTGTGTTAAAATATTCGCGTTTTTGTATATTATTGACTAATTAAATGGCTCATGAAAAGAAAAAAAACAACAAAACATGGCTCCAATTTTTCAACTTTGGCTCATCCATTGGTTCCAACAAATCATAGCGCTGAAGGCACTGGAGTTGTGTGTGTCTCAAATTAAAGCATGATCCTGGTCGTGGGCTCTCATGCATTTAGGTTTCAACTTTTTTTTTCGTTTTTTTTTCGTCTCTAGTATTCTTATTTTTCTTTTTATATAGTGTCTCTCTTATAAATATTTTTGTCTCCAAATCTCTCTCCTTTTCTTATCTCAGTCACTCTATCTCATCCGCGATTCCTTACCCGCTTTCAAAGTAACTAGCGACATTTTTGTCCATTGTCTTCTCTCATTACACGTTTTTTTTCGACACACGAATAAAGGTAGACTATAGTGAAAGAAAAAAATGAAGGTTTTACTAGTAAAGAAATGCAAGAGCTATAAAGAGGAAGAGACTTTGAAAAGGGGAGTAGCTAAAGGGCTGGATACAGTGAATGTAGCTTTTAGTTGAAGAGATAGAGATTGCCGGAGATGGGAAAGAGGAGACCATAGAGCAAGGTATTTAAAATGGAATAGTAAAAAGAAAGAATTAAGGTAAAATCTGTGCATGAGAGCCCACGACCAGGATCATGCTGTAATTGAGACCTAAACCGTACAACGGTAAAGGCCGATCGAGTTCGCACCCGGCGAACGTTAGGGTATGTCTGCATTGTGCAGAAACTTACTTGGGTCTGACTGCCGTCTCACATAATCCACACTTAATATACCCTACTTGTAATATCTTTCGAACGGGTTTTAAATTGGTTCTATATTTAGATGTATTAGTCTTTTCTGAAAATGACTGTATTTCTTTGAACATTAATTTTTCACTGAAATATGTTACATACTAAGTTATTTTACCTTCCAGAAGCTCAACAAAATACAAATAACTAACTCAGTGTTTTCAAAACAGAGCTTATTTTAGTATTTATATTTTTTCTAAAGAAAGGGAGTCGTTTTATTAACTAGACAAAGGACAGTGTTATAGGTGTTTTAAATCGGTTTACAATAAGGCTCCAAAGTTGGCCCAGTGGTAACGACTCTGTCTACAACTCCTCTCAGTATCACTCCACGTGGGTTCGTAGCTCGGAGGTGAAAAATTTAGTGCTAGATTATAATACCAGACTATTAATTTTATTGACTTTAAAACTTACTACCATAATCATTTCTGCATTTGAATTATTGGCTTCTATTTTTATCGTTTTGAAAAGGACCTACAGTTAATCTATTGAGCTATTATTCAAGATTCATATCTCATTCAAAGTTTTTTTTTAACTAAATGATTGAAGCAAACGCTAGAAAGGTTCAATTTCAATCCCGGGGCGTATACTATAGTTTATAATCGCAATGTTTCGGACATGTAAACATATTTCGGGTACCCCAAATTTTTGGATAATAAGTTATCACAATGTCAGTATAAGAACGCTTAAAGACGATCGCGACAGTTTCATCTTTCTTTTTTCCCCAAACGTTTAGAATTTCATGACACCGTTATTTTGAAACAAAAAGTACAAACAAACAGTATTTGTTTTAAACTTTATTCTTTCTGATGTAAAAACATCGAATTTTTTTTTCTGATTTTTTCAATGAATACTTTTTTGGTTTCAGTCCATATACCGAGGTAGTGTTATCTTAATGCATTAGTTAAAAATACTGCGCGTTTTTATCATATTTCATTATGATTTTACAGTTTTTGTATGTACTTATCACCCTTTAAAATGCTCCTACGGCGTTCCAGGGGCATTTTCTCCCGGGGAAGCATGCCCAAAGACCCACCCTAGCCATGGTGCGTATACCGATATTGGGTCCAGGCACGCCATTGTATATTCATGTACTATGGAGACGAGGTAAACAACTCCCTCAATTGGCCCCTGAATATATGTCAAATTGGATAAGAATGTGTATTCAAAATAAAACTCAACAGTGTTTATAAAAAAAAACAATACAAGATTGTGTATCAGTATATGAACATGTAGTACGACATCTCATACACAACAAGTTTTATTTCTTTGTTTTTTTAAGTTCGGATGCAATCAAATTTTACGAAGTGACCGTCGCGAAAACCCATGACATAACAAAAAAAAAAACAAAAAAAAAAAACTGCCTTATGCTAACATACATGCAAGAATAAAATATTAAAATCAAATGGTATTTAAGGTCAGGTTTAAATGGTCATTTGTGTTTATACGTTAAATGGACTTACCCGGTTTAAGATGACCAAACATCTGAAGAAAATTCAAACTCAAAGAGCATGGTGGCATGGGAATGCAGTCAAAATCAAAACGAGGCTAATATTTGATTTTTTTTAACATTTTTTTTATTTAATTTAAATGTTTAGTTTCAATTAAACAAATGATATTAAATCAAATAAAAATATTAGAAAGATTTAGCACATTTATCTTCCCTACTTATTAATATAAAATTGTTTCCTATTTACTTTTTGAACCTACACTCCAAGGAGAGTTACATCCTTTGTGAAAGTAATTTTTGATATCAGCCCGATATAGGACCGATATGTGGAAACGATCTGAATTTTATATAGACAAATCCTTGTTTATTTACACTTGTACAACAAGATGTGTTTATGTGCTGTTGATATTTACATTTGGATTCATGATACAATTTACTCTATGCTACTGGATCTGCAGGTTGGGATATCGGCTGTATATCGGCCCGATGTCGCAAACTGATATCAGTGTACTGATATCGGCACGATATACCCATGCTTGCTGGGATGTTACACAGACGTTTAAATCATAACCGTAACCGCTTTTAGTGTGTTATTGTTTGTTAACAAGTTTTCTTTTGCCATTATTTTGCAATGGAAGCATCAATTTTAAGCGTGAAAAAAATTTCCGTTACATTTCTTAACCAGAACAGCAACCCATCTTACGTACATGAAGATCTACTCCTGTAAAAAGAAAAAATAGTGCTTCGTATGTATGTAATTGACCTAAAGTAGTCCACACATTATTCTGCATGATAGCGAGTTTGGTCCCTATCAGGACATTTCTTAACTTTGAGATAGATAGGCAAACATTCTAGTATCTTAAATAATCAAATACCTGGTCAATTCCTACACGTACAAAACAACAGATAGAATTCGCTAGTACTAGAGAAGGAGAATGACCTACTTAGGTATGCAGCTTTTTATGAATGAAAGGTTCATGACCTTTACTCCGGATTATTATGTAACAAACAGAACCTCTGTAGCAACAGCGGGTGGAGTTTTTGTCGTCATGTGTCCAGAAACGCCGGGTTAATCCCGTCGCCGTCTCTCAGCGCATTGTGCGCTTTGATTTTTTTCTTACAGTGTAACTGTCTAATCATTATGTCCATGAATTTTGGTACATTTGGTATCTAAGCACTTGGTCGAACTGGTAATGAGTTGTGACGAGTCGTCGGCACAGGTATAAATGCAATATCTGACAATTGTGTCAGGGAGTCGACTCTTTGGCTCAGTAATTTGAGCATTGGACCTACACGCCGGCGGACCAGATTCGATCCTGGGCCGGGTCGAGTTTGTGACAGAGTTTTGCAATTTTCTACCCATTAACAACTCTGAAGGACAGTGGCGCAGTCCTATATGACAGTAATGTCATGTAAGGGTCATAAGACCTTAATATTTTCTTAATTGTTTGAACTGACCTTTCCTCCAAGACATTTGCTTGTGTGGAAAGTGCACTATTTGAAATTCTCAGAGATATACTGAGGACCGTTGTCACTCTGAAATATGCTAGGGATACCATGGGGTTCAAAAATTGATTTCAAATGATTGATAACAGATTGTGAACTAAAAATGTTCAGCTTAGCTATTTCAATGTACCTTGAAAAACAGTCCACAACCAGTAAGTATGTCTGACCTCTGAGCTGAAATAATTTGAAGCAACCTTTGCCATGGTCGAATCAATTGATATCATAGGTGTATCATTGCTATTTTCAATGCATTTTTGACATGATTTGACCATATTTTCTAGCTGTTTGCTTAACTATCCACCATACTGATGCTTTTGCTCTTTCCCTACATTTTGCTATGCCTTGATGGGCATGGATTCTCTGGGTCATTTCTTTTTGCATGATCTCATAAATAATTAACATTGAACCTTTTAACAAAAGGGCCTTTTGCACCGTCTTATTCCCTCTAAATTCCCAATAGGCTTTTATTTTCTCACGTAACTGTATATTTCTGGCCAACCCTCTTTACAAAACAAGGTTTTTGCAAGCCTCATCATTGTCATACTGGGTCTTTATTTGCTCCAGTCTTGTACTTGAGGCAGGTAATGACGGACTTACCTAGTCAACAAAAGCATTTGTTTCCCTCAGTAAATTACCATCACACTGTTCTAAATCTGATACGGGTGCTCGTGAAAGGCAATCCGGGACAACTAATTCCTTTCCTGGAATATGCTCAATCTTAAAATGATATCTCATCAGCCTTATACGGAATCTTTGAATTCTAGGGACCAAGTATGACAAATCCTTTGTGCCTTACAGCGGTACTAAAGATTTATGGCCAGTTTGTAAACCAAAATGTGAAATTACTGAATTTCTCACATGCCCATGTGATACCCAGAGCTTCTTTTTCTATTTGAGCAAAGCGTTGTTCAGTTTCAGTGAGTGACCTAGATGCATATGCCACTGGCTTCCAGGTATGGTATGAGCATGTTTTTTCCGTATGACTGTTCCTAACCCAAATGAACTTGAGTCGGAAGAAACTAATATTTCTCTGTTTGTGTCATAATGTGCTAATACCTTAGGTGTACTAAGCAACATTTTGATTTTGCGGAAAGCCTTTTCCTGCACTGGTCCCCATAACCATGTGCTATTTGCTTTAAGGAGTTCTCTTATAGGCTGCATTTCTTCTGCAATGTTTGGCAGGAACTTCGCTAATTGATTGACCATTCCTAAAAACCTGCGAATAACTGACACATTCTGTGGTATTGGTATATAATCAATGGCTTTAACCTTGGAAGGATCGGCCTCGATAGTGCCCTTTCCCACCACATGTCCCAAGAAATTTAATGATGATTGGCAAAACAAACACTTTTCATTAAGTTTTAGACCCACTTTTTCCATTCGTTCTAGAATTGAGCTCAACCGTACTTTATACTCTTCTTAAGTTGACCAAATATAAGAACATCATCCATTTGACATATTACCCTCTCCAGGCCAGGTATAAACATTGGACAGTGTATCTAGATAAACAGGGATCATATTGTACAGGTTACCCCATATGACTAGGTATAGGCATGTAGCAGAATGTAACAGGTATACAATAAAACCAAGTATGGGCGTCACTAATATCCAGATCAAAGTTATGTTTGTTTGATACTATGCATATTGATATATTGTTTGAAAATACGTAAATAGCCAATTATAGGAAATTTCTGGCCACAGATTGAAAATAAAACAATGAAAATCATATGAAACTAAATAAAGGCGCGTATCAGGATACAATAGCTATAAAATATGGCTGTCATATCCATATAAAAAAATACGCGTCATTGTTGTTGTTGTTGTATTGGGGTTTACCGTCACTGCGATAGTATTTCAATCATATAGCGACGTCCAGCTAATTACAGGTGGAGGAAGACCCCGAGTACACAGAGGTACCCGGGTAGAACCATAGACCTACCGCAAGCCAGCTGGAAGGCTTCCTCACATGAAAAACCCGAAGTCCCTACCTGGATTCGAACCCACAGCGGCGAGGGGCTGAGAGATTTGTAGTCCACATTGTTGTTTTGGTATACCATATGTTTAGAAATGCGCAAATAGCAATAGAAACGAACAAGATATGTCGCCATATCACGTGTTATATGACGTCATTTTAATCCATCGCGAAAAACATATTTTACATCGATTCAGAGGGAAAAACTAATGTAAGTATTTTATTTCTTTACCAATTTAAATTGTATATAGCGAATGCGAAGCGGGAAAACGTGCCCTGCACGTAAGTTTTTAGATGGCAGCTTCCTGCTGTCTTTAGTAGCTAGAAACGCTTACCAGGCATCGCTGACCTTGCTAATTTGCATATTTTCCATGACAAGTTAAACTGTACCTCTCTGCGCTACGCAGTGCGATTCTGCACTTACGAATACGAATGGAATATGTTACGCAGACCTTTTATTCATAACCGTAACCGCTATACATGTGATATTTGTAAACGTGTGATTTTGCTCTGTAAACATCCATTTTTAGCGTGAACAATATGTCCGTGACACTTATAAATCAGAACAGCAACCCATTTTACATACTTAAAGATCTACTCCTGTAAAATGAAACAAAAAAAGCAGCGCTTCGAATGTCTGTAATTAACCTAAAGCAGTCCATGCGTAATTTTGCATGAAAGCGAGTTAGGTTTCTCCCAGAGCATTTCTTAGCTTTGAAGTAGAAACAAACATTCAAGTATCTAAAACATCAAGTACCTTGTCAAGTTCTACACTTAAGTAACAGTAGATAGTGTATATAAATCGGGTCCTACTTCTGAAGTTAATACTGTCAGGCTCATGACCCCAATTTCGGATTGTTTTGTAAAAAACAGAGTGCGAATTCGATTGTCTTACTACCGACTATAGTTGCAGGAGAGTGTTTGGAGTTTTTATGCGTCATGTGGGTTTTGTCTCTATTGTATCAATAATTAAGAATCACAACTTTTTCCCTGTTAATCCGGCTACCGTCTCTCAGCGCATTGATCGCTTTGATTTCCTACTTCCGAGTTCGTGAAATTTTATTTTCTTAACACCTAGAGCACATCCCCGAATTGGAAATACTGTACATCTAACAAAAAATCATTACATTTGTGTAATGCACAATTTTCCGCTTCGCATGCGCTGTACCCCATTAAAATTGGCGAAGAAATAAAATACTTACATCAGTTTTCTTTTTCGAATCGAGACAAATTATGCTGCTTGTGATAGCTTAAAATGATGCCATTCATTTACCTCGTGTTATGGCCACACTGCGAACGGACGGACAATGTTCTTTTCCTTTGGGCACACGTTAACGTCTTGTGCTGGTGATGTGTGAGCCAATTAATCTGACTTCATCAATTCATGACGTCAATTTGTTGTTGCTTTAATTGATTTCATCAGCTGGGTATTGTAAAACTGCGTGTAAAATTTTGTGGCGCATGTATTAATTCCACCCCTCAATGTTCTTAATATTTTGATAAATTTTTTCAAGTTCCCAAGCTTGTGATATCTCAAAGATAACTGAGGCATTGCAATATGTATCATCGATTCATGATCAATCTGTTGGAGACCATTTATGGAGAAACCTTGAAATAAAGCATAAAAGATGGCTGAACGAGAAGAGCATAAACATATCTCTGTTAAAACAAAAAACTGGAACAATAGCTCAGTCGCAGAGTGTTCGCTTTGCATTCGGGATGTCTTGGGTTCGATCCAAGCCGGGCACTTTCCTCCTATGACCGCGTCAAACCAAAGACGTATAAAATTGGTACCAGATGCATCCTTGCCTGGCTCTCGGGGAAATTGGTTGCTATGGGAACTCGGAGTACTCAGTACTGGTCCTACCCAGGAACTTGTCTCCCGTGTATCGGTGCTATACACTGGGCACGTAAAGGAATCAAGGGGTCTGTTCGCGCAAAATGAGCTTGGATATCGCACCAGACTCCCTTGTATCCAACCACTGTCTCTTCCGATGCTGTCTCTTCAAAAAAAACCAAAAAAACCAGGACCCTGTTCGTGATTTATCCTTGACTGTCACGATTACAATGTCAGCTGTTGCTATTTTAGTGTTAACATAAAAACATGTGTTATGAATGTATCGCAACGCTCCATTTAATTTTTGCTTGAGCTACGTTACGTAACATTTAAAATGTAAACGACAACTAATACGTATATGGCATCTTGCAATTTGTTGGATTTAATGTGGGGAAAAATGGTTGTACCGAAAACAATCACATACATGTATATCGTACGTCATCGGGAGGAGGAGCCGCGCGCTGCAGCGCATGTGTACGATACATTCAGATGCAGATATATGTCTTTTAATAAATCAAAATTTATTTTAATGAGAACATAACAGTGCACTCATTGCAATTACAGAGTCGTGACTCTGCATCTGTCTCTGATAACAAGGTCTAATCAACGCCCGGATAAAGTTTACGAGATTTTTCATTTAAGACAATAAAAAAGAAAATGGACATCGTAACAAAACTTGTATTATTATTTGACTTGTTCACCGTTTATGTAATTCAGCTGACAATTCACTTATCACAGAAATCCTGCACTTGACGGAAAGGCTTGTCATTTTGCGGAGGAACTCTTTGAAAAAACGAGTAACAGTAGCGCGAAGTGTGCGCTCATGTGTTGGAAGAACCCGGACCCGTGTGGCGGGGTGTTCTTCAAGCCGGAGACAAGTTTGTGTCAAGGATGTGGTTCTGTTTACAACGAGACGTCCGATCTGGGTGTGCTTGATGGATCAGAGTATTATAGGCAACTAAGTAAGTACCGTTCTTTTTATGTTCTAAGATGAATAATAGACATTTACGATCGTGCAATTTCAGTGCAGTCACCGCTCAGTCTCCGAAAGCTTCTGCAAATCATATTGAGCCCGTGCGGTTTCTGTGCAGTGTACGTAAATATTAAGGTAACGATGCAACCCAAAACGTCAAACTCCCAAGCATATAAGGAGGAGTTCCGTGTACATTTTCATAATGTCCACCGGAAAATGTAAAGCCTCCGAAAGACGTCTGTGCAATGCCAGCTACGACATGTCTCTGGCTTATCCTTTTTGTTATTTGAGGCTGCGGGGCCCGTGAATCCGTACACAATCTCACGGGGGCCGTGAATCCGTACACAAATCTCACGGGGCCCGTGAATCCGTACACAAATCTCACGGGGTCCGTGAATCCGTACACAAACCTCACAGTGGTCCGTGAATCCGTACACAAACCTCACGGGGGTCGTGAATCCGTACACAAACCTCACGGGGGCCGTGAATCCGTACACAAATCTCACGGGGGCCGTGAATCCGTACACAAACCTCACAGTGGTCCGTGAATCCGCATACAAACCTCACAGTGGTCCGTGAATCCGTACACAAACCTCACGGGGGCCGTGAATCCGTACACAAACCTCACAGTGGTCCGTGAATCCGTACACAAACCTCACAGGGGCCGTGAATCCGTACACAAACCTCACGGGGGCCGTGAATCCGTACACAAACCTCACAGTGGTCCGTGAATCCGTACACAAACCTCACAGTGGGCCGTGAATCCGTACACAAACCTCACAGTGGTCCGTGAATCCGTACACAAACCTCACAGTGGTCTGTGAATCCGTACACAAATCTCACGGGGGCCGTGAATCCGTACACAAACCTCACGGGGGCTGTGAATCCGTACACAAATCTCACAGGGGCCGCACGGATGGGGAGATAGGTCTGTCTACGGTCCCCTTTAATGTATCGTAGGTCAAATGGAAACTAGGTGTACTCAACGCGTTAATGATTGATTAGGGTTTAATTACGGTCCGTCCGCACTGTGAAGCTGCAAAGTCCAGAGACCTTCGCTCCCCGCATGTTGCCACGAGATCTCTTTTTCCTGATTTAATAAACATTTTTTTTCTATTTTGTTTTGGCTGTCCAAAACGTATTAGTGTTGTAGCGGTAAATTATTCAACCGAATAATTTGCGCCACAACTCTATAATTTCCTTTCTTCTCTCTCTCTCTCTCTTCGTTTATGTTTTATACACAATTCATGTTGACATGTATGAAGTTATGTTATGTCTGTGTCATTTGTATATTTAAATCATTACATATTTCCATTATTAACATTATTATGTTCATACAAATTATGTTCATTAAGTTTCATTTATATTTCGATAATTTTGTGTTTCTCGAAAAAGTATAGTATCTAGATGTAAATTCTTTTCATAACTTTGATATCCGGCACGTGTCATGACTAATTAGTTTATTGCAATTTCAATGTCTGACACCTTTAATGGCTTCATTGATTGTATCTTTGGTCATCTAGCGGCATGATAAACTTTGTTAATCCGCTTTGTCAGTATTATGGCTTTCCAGTGACTACGCCCAATGAGGCGTGATTGGCATATCTGTTTATTCTGTAATATGTTATAATAGTTGTTGATTTTGGTGGTAAAAAAATTGATTTTGGTGGTAAAAAAAGATTTCCAGTTTTAACTACCGTCCTGTGCAGAAGTCTGTCTGGACAATCTTAACGTATTTGATGTCAATTATCGTGCTTTAAATTACTGTATATTACTAATTGATTGGATATACCTGTGTTGAAATATATTTAACAACACAGTGACTTTGTGTATTTTATACACCCTACAAAGCGTAATTACGGAAGAAAAGTTATTACGGACTACCGGATCTCTAATTTTCCTATTTTCACCGGGTTACCATATGGGATTTTAACCTAAAAATTTAACACCACGACTGTTGTTGTAAGCTGTCTTTTTTATTTAGCCACATTTGACTATGATATAAATTTATTTAAATAATTTTCTAGTGACCGACTGTGATGACATTTACAAATTCTTCGGCGTGCGAGCTGATCACGTACAGACAGTGCACATGCAGCAATCACCAACGGACGTGTATTGTGACATGGCCACGGATGGCGGAGGCTGGACGGTAAATATTGACTCTCTCTCTCTCACCCACACACATATTGTACTGTATATTAATCGATTTTCTTTATTTACATTCACTTAAAACGCATTATTTTTGAAGAGTGTACTAAAGAACAGTGCATTGGAAAATAAAAAGGCAGTGATTTATGTAACTACAATGAAACAATACCTGCCATATTTAAATTAATAGATTCAAGGCGATACGCAATTGTGATCCTTTTAACGTACGAATCACAATTAATTAACATATAACAGTACAAGCTGATCCATTCAAATATGACGGACCTGTCAGCTTTTATCAATCTTTACAATAAATGCATAGCTTTTTTATACTGAATTTATCAAATTTGATTAATGGGGGAGAACATTTACTTAGTAATTTACTGTATAGAATTACGATAAATCCGAGAGAACAATTACATTTTTAGTTTCGTGGAAAGTATTAGGTTCATACTGGGACGAGGGAAAGAATTTATTAGAAATATGCTCCTTAAGTCAACGATAAAATAAATTACTTTTACGTAACTGTACTTTTGAGAGTTATATATTGATTTTATTTCCCCAAGCTTAACATTGATCATATTTGCTTCATCATGTTACCGGTCGGTTTGTAGGTATTTAAATGAGGGTTGCATAATAAACTGAAAACTATATATATTTTTTAATGAGGTACGATGATGTGCAGTTAGGTGCACTTCCAAACAATGACTGCACATATTTTGTAAAAACAATACAACATACAAATTACGAAAAAATCAATATTGCTGCCGACGGTTTAACAATGAACAATAGAAATAATTAACAAATAAATGAAAATAATACAATTCCAAGAATTTTACTAAAAAGTATAATTCTAATTAAACATATATACAAATATAACAGTGAAAAATATATTTATTTGAAATAAACGCATACAATTAAAACGCTCTTTATTTCTCTTTTTTAAAGACCTTAGGCTACATTGTAACAATCAGATGACAACAAGCTTCTACAGTTTATGAAACATGTTCAGTTCGATGTAACGATTGATAAAATATCCGGCCCTGGTGGCCGAATGGTTACCTCCTTTTAATTACATGAAGATAAAGTTCAAATTTTATTTTCTACCTTTTCACTTAGTGGTGATAATTTTCATGTTTATTTTAATACGTTTTAATGTAATAAAATTTTCGGTATTCGGTAAATACATCTTCAAATATATTTGATGCAATTTATTTTTTAGGATCGATGAATGTCCGTCCCGTCCGTCCGTCGTCCACAATTAGTTTAAACTCTAGCATCTTCATTTCTCAAGTAATTATCTTCAACTTTAGGACAATGTTCATATCCATATTTTTTCGGTCAAATTCAATTATGGCTGATTTCGGCCAATTAGGTCAGGAGTTATGCCCCTTTTAATATTTAAATTTGCCAGATTTCACATTGTTTGAACTCTATCATCTTCATTTCTTAAGTAATCATCTTCAAACTCTATGACAATGTTTAAAATCATATTCTTTTTAGCCAAAATTGATTATGGCTGATTTCGGGCGATTACGTCAGGAGTTATATCCCGTTTAATATTAAAAATTGCCAGATTTCATTTTTTGCACTCTAGCATCTTCATTTCTTAAGCAATTATTTTCAAAATTTCTGATAATGTTAATAGCCATACTCTCTAGGTCCAGTTCGACTATGGCTGATATCGGATAATAAATCAGTAGTTATTGCCCTTTAATTAATTAATATGTCAGATTTCACTGTTTACACTCTAGCACCTTCATTTCTTAAGCAATCATTTTGAAATTTCACTGACAATGTGTAAAGCCATAAGTCATGTCTCAGTCAAGTTTGACTTCAAATTTCGACCACATGTACTGTTTAGTTTGTGAAATTGAAATGATTTCATGGGTTATGTATTCAGTACAACTATGTTATAATTTAGTAACTTGTACAGGTAGTGATGGCAGTTTTTCTCAGGTGAGCGTTTATAGGGTCATATTGGCCCTCTTGTTTTATTTTACTCATTACATATGGTAAGGAAAGCACTCATTTGGAGAATTGGTTATACTTAAGAAGAAATCAAAGGTTAAACTGCAAGGACTGTAAGGATAAAAAACAAAGACAATAAATACTCTGTAGCTTAATATGTTTTAAGACATTGTGGATTATTACCATTTAGCATCTCATTTCTTTTTTTTTTATAAATACATAAAATAAAAACTTACTTGAATTCATAACGTAAGTTTACAATACTACTCCAAAGCTCAACAAATTGAAACATACTGGTTTTTGATAATAGTATGTTTTATGTATTTACTTCTCAGGTCATTCAAACATGGACAAACTAAAAGAAAATGGTATTCATCCTCAGCTGCGTGCAAGTCGCGTATAGTGCATAATCTCTCATAATGTGTTGTTTTCGTTTGACACCAAGTAGTAGTAAGTACGGCTGCATCATGGAAAAGTATACATATATGCAAGCACGTACTTTTTCATTAAGCATTCGGAAATAAGCATGTTGTAATATTTACATAAATAATCTTCCATACATATAGATAGTACATGCATCTCTTTAAAGGCATTGTCCCAGTGAGTAAAATAGCTTGGATAATGGACATTCGAGTGTTGTAAGAGAGCGGTTGCGAGTTCGATCGAGGGTTACTCTTTTTATCCTTTATAATCTACGATAGTAATGATCCTTTCCTAATTATAATATACCTACTTTCCACTTCAAATAATATAAACATATAAATTCTTCATTTTGCATTTATTTTCAAACAAATCATCATCTTTTTACAATTAAACAACAAAGAACAAAAGAAATATTTTTATCAAGTAATCCGGTCGTGTTCTACACAGCGCGTAATAATATGCAGTGCGTAAACGGCTTTTGTTTTCAAATCAGGGATATCCACTTTGTGTAATCATGTTATGTAAAAGAAGCTCCATTCTATGCACACACAAGATAGAGACGTGATACACGTTTCGAAGATACAAGTTTCTATATTTTTGCTGTAGGCAACAGATTGAATATGCGTAGTATCAAACATAGGTTTTTAATAAAGTGCCTGATAATGCGTAACGTTAGTTATTGATCTATGATTTGTGTGTGTGTATGTTCCAAAGCAAACTGTTGTATAAACTTAATGATAAATCATTTCTTTATAGCGAATATTGTAATTTTTTTTTTTTGGCTATTTGTAATTTACTGAAATGTTTTTAAGAAATCAAATAAACGAATCTTGTACGCATGATTTTTTTTTCAAGATATTAAGCAAATATATTCAATTTCTGAGGTATTGTGTCAGACGTAGAGGACTCGTTGATACATCGGCAAGTGTCAACATTACTCCTATAGTTAGTTTTCTTTGAAATACTGAACAGATATTCGTGAGTTAGGTCAGTGTTACGTTAACATTAGCAATAACATCATTTGCGATAGATACAGTGATAACGTAACATCTAGCAGACTTCGCCAGGGCAAAACTATCTGTCAGACATTCGGTTTGACAAGTAGGAACACTTTGTCAACTGAAAGAAAATCTGTCAGACCGAAAAGAAAAATGAAAAATTCAAAATAAATATGCAAAATATCTTGTTTTTGTCTTTCTTAAGGTGTATTTAATTGAAATATATTGATACAAATAGTTATAGCATATTAAACATTTAAATTACAAAAATCAAGCAAGATAGGTTCATAAAAAGCAAGAATAGCAAGGAAAGGTGTTTCCCCCTTATATTTACAGTTGGAATCCGCTGAAAAATTGCTGCCAGTCATCTGGACTGATGAGAAATATTTTTTATCAGACCGAGATGAAATCTGTCAGACATGTCTGAGACCTTTCGTGAAGTATGCATCTAGTCTATTCCTATATGTGACATCTCAAGTCAAGTACTAGTCCAACCCAGGAACTGGTTAAATTTAAAACTTTGTGTATTCCTAAAGTTGTGTTCATTTATCAATCAATTATCAATTTTAACCCCCCCCCCCCCGAAAAAAAATACTTATGTTGTAAAATCATTTTTTACTGAGATTGACGTTCTGCTTATTAGATCTACATAGAAATAAATACGCGAATATAAATTAATTTATATGCATTGATGCATCGACTTTTTACTGTGATACATTTAAATATTGAATAGAGAAAATTCTTTTGGTAATAGGTCTTATGTAATAAACATATTTAATTATTATGTTTAATTAACCGTACCCGATGACCGATTGGAAAAAGCATATCACTGAATTCCGGATCGTACATATATTTATAATGTTTGTTTGATATGTGCATGAATATGACTACATGAATGTTAATTGTTTTGTATTGATGCTCATGCATGTATCCTGCCTGTAGTGTTGTACTGTTAGCACTATATTTATTATGTATTGATATCACTTGTGAACTTACTGTAATTGTGTAAATATAATCTCTCTCTCTCTCTCTCTCTCTCTCTCTCTTCTTTGTGATTGTATTTTTGTTTGTTTGCTCAGTTGTATGTTTTGTATTAATCTTCAGTGATGGAGGAAATAAAAATATACATAGATACATTTAAATATTGAATAGAGAATTTTTTTTTTGGTAATAAACATATTTAATTATTATGTTTAATTAACCGTACCCGATGACCGATTGGAAAAAGCGTATCGTTGAATTCCGGATCGATTCTCGATCACGTAATTCGAAAATCGTAAACAAGCAATGAATGAAACAAGTAAGGTGTTTCCTATGTAGCGGCAATCAACGTATAAAGGAACAGTTTATTCTTAAAATTGATATGCCTTTTTTCATTACTGTGGAATTCAAAATGAATACTCGTACAAACGTAATATGTTTAAACCTAAACTGTCATGTTTACACGTTTTGAATCTTAAGGTATTCCAGCGCAGGTTTGATGGGTCTGTGGATTTTTACCCCGATTTCGAGTCGTTTCGGGACGGGTTTGGAAACCTTGAAGGGGAACACTGGTTAGGTAGGGTGTTTATCCTTTTATTATCTTGTTCTAGTACTTTTTATTTTTAAATAGCGGTTTTTCTAGCTGGTGAAAATCTTATTATATGTGGTTTGCACTCAAAACTCCAAATCGATGTATCTTTTTGTAGAAGTGAAAAAGTTAAGCATGTGAGCAAATGTACTGTGACGGTATTTTGAAGTACACAAATGTTTCTTGGATGAGCTAAAGTAGATGTTGGCAGGATTTCATTTTTTATGTTTCCTTGGTGATGAGAGGATGCTGTACATTTAATTGTTGCGAAAGTCTTCAACTGGAAATGTTTATCTTTCTCATGATATGCAAATGTATACTCAGGTGTATGTATGCAACACACCAGTTTTATTTCTCTCTAAAAGCACAAGTCACATTTATATGTCCATACGGTCAAGACAGTTACTCTCAAGTAATGTCTCCCTCCATTAACAATAATTCTCATCAATAGTTCCGTCTCAAACAATTTTTTTCAAAGCATTTTTTTTCTTCATCTCGTGGAATTTACCTTCAAAGTTCACTCTTGTAAGCAACAATACTCTTAAACAGTTAACGGCTGCCCACTCTCGTCTGAACGGTGTAGTTCATTTCCTTCATTCCCCCTTCAGTAAACCGTCACACTTTATACATTTATGTAATTTGAGGATATTTTGAAACTTCTGAATGATCAAGAATAACGGTTTTTCAAATATGTAATAGGTTTTATTGAAACAGAACTTCATATTTTTGTTTTCTCTGCAGGACTTGAAGCATTGTACCGGATGTTACTTGGCAGGGAATCTGAGTTTTACATAGAAATGGTGGACGCAGACAACATGATCAGTTTCGTGAAGTACAGCAATTTTCGGATTTCACCAGGCGACGACTATACGATAACCCTGGGAAACTTGATAGAGTCTACAGACGTTAACTTAGGTCAGTAGGTCGTCATGTGTTGTTGTTTCTTTCACATTGTTTCGTGACATACTTTCGCTCGGATGGCTCTAGGTACATTACCCGAAAGGTCGGCGAACACCATGCAGGTTTTGTGACGAGGGTCATATTCATGCAAATCATGATGTAAATATGATATTCAAATCAAAGCGCTGATAGCGCTGAGAGAACAGGGTTTTTAATTTATGATGTTATAAATGTTATTATGTTATAAACTCGCTTTAAGCTTGCTTGAACACGGTCGTTAAAAAGATGAACACAATATTTGTCTCAGTATATTGCTAACAATAAGCAAAATATGATATCGTCACTCTTACTCTCCTCATGTCTCTTGCCTACAGTTTATAAGAGAATATGAAAATGTGGAAGCAAATTTAAACAACAAACTGTCATTATTTATGTATTTTATTCATTTCATTTTATATACACATGCACTTAATATAGGTAAATTAATGATTTTCAATATAACAAAAATATATGTATCTTATATTGCAAAAATAATTTAAAAAAAAAATAGATTGTGAAAATAGTTTTCCGGCTTGGACTCGAAATCACCCTTTTCAACACTGTTTGAATGGCGAACAGCCTGACTATTTTACCCAATGCACTAATGGACCAACTGTTGCATGCACAACGAAATTTTATCGGCAAATTGTCGTCTGTCGCTGGAATTTCCAGCCAGTCATGGTTCAAAATATCTCCGAATGAGGTGCGATATTTTCGCTATCGTACTTTCTTTTTTCATTACAGTTTATTAAACACGTTATCTCCAGCATCGATTATCAAATAAGTTTAAATTAATTAACACATTTTAATTCAGTCTCGACTTCCATAACGCAATCGCGCTAAAATAAACATAAAATTATCACCATTTAGTGATAAGACAGAAAACAAAATTTGGAAATATTTCTCTGCGTAATAAAACCAAAAGGCAATGATGGCCCTGGATCGCTCACCTGAGTATAGGGTTACCCAAGGAACATCTGTACTAAAACATTTTGAAATCTGGTCAGTAATTTTGAAGGGGATGACTTTTAAAGTTTTCATATTTCATTTCTTTCCGTTGCCATGACAACCAGAGTTCTACATGGATAAGTTTATTTTAGCATCATCCTTGCCAAGTTTTATCAAGTTCTGTCCAGCAATTTCAAAGGAGAGGTTGTTTTAAGTTTTCACTATATACCATATAAGGCAAATTAGCCCCGCCCCTGGCGGCCATGTTTTTACGGATCGGAAATTTTTTAGCAACTTTTGTTAAGCTTCACCTAATGATCATCCCTGCTAAATTTAATCAAATTCTGTCCAGCGGTTTCAGAAGAGATGTCGTTTAAAGATTTCACTATATACATATAAGGCAAATTAGCCCCGCCCCTGGCGGCCATGTTTTTTACAGATCGGAATAATGAAGCAACTGCTGTTAAGCTTCATCCGAGGATCATCCCTGCTAAATTTATTCAAGTTCTGTCCAGTGGTTCCAGAGGAGATGTCGTTAAAAGATTTCACTATATACATATAAGTCAAATTAGCCCGTCCCTGGCTGCCATGTTTTTTCCCCGATCGCAATAATTTTAACATTCTTTGTAGAGAGTTACCCAAGGAGCATTTGTACCAAAACATTTTGAAATCTGGCCAGTAGTTTTGAAGGAGATGAGTTTTAAAGTTTTTATTATTCTTTTTCTTTCCGTTACCATGGCAACCAGAATTCTACATGGATCAAGTTTATTTTAGCAATTTTTGTGGAGGTTCACCAAAGGATCATCCCTGCCAAATTTTATCAAATTCTGTCCAGCAGTTTCAGAGGAGATGTCGATTAAAGCAAATTGTTTACGACGGACAACGACGGACGCAGGGTGATCCTAATAGCTCACCATGAGCACGATGTGCTCAGGTGAGCTAAAAAGAAAAATCTATAAATATAGATGTCTAAATATAGCCCGATTCCGGTTCAAAATGTGTGCTTTCAAAAATAATCTCCGGTTTATATATCTACCTACTCTCAGTCAATAACCCAGTTTTGAAAACAAACAGTGGATTCCGGAGTAACACGATTGCGACAACGGCGCCAATTGACCAGTTATACATCAGTGTATAGCGTTAACGGACATACAACGGATTTAAATGCAACACGGAGTAATACGGCTGCTAGAGACTCACGCGATCAGTATTAGATAATATACCATTTTACTCCGAAATGAGACATAAATCAACGATCACTCCCCGAACACCAAATATACCTGATGGTGTATTAGCCAATACATTGTTCAGTGGGAAAAAAACATTAATTTGAGAATTCCCCCCCCAGTCACTTTCACTGATTGGTCACTTTAAATCAGCGAACTATACCGGGAATTGCCGATCCTCTGGTGAAATGGTCTATATGATCACCGTGTATGGGACACATACAAAGTACATCGCAGAAGTAAGGTGAACCGCCGTGCAATTAACGGACTTCACCGTGTGAGTATCGTCAGACAGGAGTACCAGTACCGGTACCAGTACGATACACACACACACACACACACACACACACACACACGTTTGTCTATATCTCCAAGTGAGGTAGATAACTGGGCGCAACAGTAAGGAGGTATCCCATTAATATTCGATGTTAGGGCCTAGAATTTCACATACCTTTATTACTTCATATCTACTTATTGTCCATCACTTTAAAAATGGAAAAAAATGTATAAATTGTTGGTTTTAACTTTTCACAGTCGGCCTGAGGTATGCATATTAATGAAGGTATTTCCATATACATGGACAGCACACACACACACACACACACACACACACTGGTCTATACATGTATACATAGGTATGCATATTAATTAGGTAAAAATAGAGAGGTATAGTCATTTCTGTATACTTCATTGCATAGTACATCTCAATAATTCCTATGATATCTAGTGATGCTGAACATTCAAATTCAACTGGTTTGTGATTGGTCAGTAGTTCTACGGGGTCTTCCTCCACCAGCAATTAGCATGACTAGCTGTTGCAGCGACAACAACTAGTGCGCAAAGTATGGAGATATCCCATTTTGTTTGTGTGGTATTAACATCATTGAGGACCATTTGAACAGGTAACTGGTGTTGCATGCAACACACGATCCCCTACCGTTGAGGTGCATAATTTTTCCATTATCCATAATTCCATTATCATAGCAACCAGAATATTGGTCCGAGAAAAAAACAACAGCAACAAAGTGATGTGCAGAATCTCCATATACCAATTTTCAAAACATTATCTTAAACGGTTTTTAAGTTATCGCGGGATCTGGAGACTAGGTCTACTTGAGACAGATATAGAGTTGCCATGTACCACATCCAGTCACATAATCCTGACACCCGGCCAACCAGTCCTGAAGCTACCCTTATATGCTGAGCGCCAAGCAAGGGAGATTTAACCACTTTGGAATGTCGCGACCTAATACGAGGGATGTTCAAATTGAAATGCAATTCCTAAGATATCTAGAAAGGATTTGTTCATTTTCACAAACCAACTATCGGATTCCTTCAAAGTATTCACCTCCGTGAGCTATGCACAGTTTCAACCTTTTGTTCCAATTTTTAAAGGCAGTTTCATAGTCGTTTCTGGGTATACCCTTGAGACACTGGAAGATGGCTGAACCAAGATATTTTCGTGTTTTGTATTTTCGTCCAGTGAGGTACTTTTTGAGCCTCGGGAACAGGAAGTAGTCACAGGGGGCAAAGTCTGGGGAATACGGCGGGTGCGGAAGCTCTACAACCTTTTCCTGCCTTAAAAAATCGCGTACAATAGCCGCTTTGTGGCTAGACGCGTTGTCATGCAGCAACCTGACCCCCGACAAACCTGTCGCTGGCCTGCGTCTATTGAAATATTTCTTCAACCTTTTTAGAACAGCCCCTCTGTAGAACTTGCTATTGACCGATTTACCTTTCGGAACAGCACTTTGTATAGCAGGCCCTTGATTTGTGAAGAAAACTGCATATATAACCTTTCTGACGCTCATTGTGCGTTTGGCTATACATGCAATTTTCATGTCTTTTGTAGCCCATTTCTTGTTTTCATGTTTTCTTTTGGCTCATAGAAATACACCCATGTCTCGTCGCCTGTGACGATATTGGCAAACGAGCGATTATTGTATTTTGGGTACATTTTCAGCAAAGATTTTGCCATTTTCACGCGGAGGCGCTTCTGTTCTCTATGAGCAAATAGGGTATCCATCGCGCAGTTATCTTATTCATTTTAAGGTGCTTCCTTAGAATTTAATGAACTGTCCCTATTGAGATGCATACCTTTCGGGCTATTTCCCTAACAGTGAATCTTGCATCTGTCGATACAATTTCTCTGACGTTTTCTACCATTTTGGGACTGGTTACTGTCTTTCTGCGATGGCCACATCTTGCAAGGACGTTATTCCACTTGCAAATTTCTTGAACCACCTAGTAACCGATGCATAGGACAGCTCACCAGGTCCATAAATTGAGCATATTTCATGACAGCGGTTTTTGAAGTAGGCCCGTATTTAGGCGGCGAACGCAGATTTTTTTACCAACCATTTTATCATTAGTATGTAAGAGTATGCAATGTTTCTCGTCGTATAGCCGAGGCTAGAGAGGACAGATTTACACAAAACTGGTATCGACCGAGAGATAATTGATGCCCCTAGGCGATCCAAGTAGGTTTTTTGTGAAAAGCGTGCGTAGTTACATAATATAACCCGAGTTGCATTTCAATTTGAACATCCCTCGTATACATCTTACTCCTTACTAAATATTATATTTAATTTCAGCAATGCATATACTTTCAGTTTTATAGATGCACTGAAAGAGGTGAATATTACTCACAGGAAAAATGTGTTCATTATAACCTCAAAAAGATTGTGAGCATTACTCACTGAAAATCTGAAGGTGTTCATTAAAAATTCATATTGGTGATCATTACTCACTGAAAAAACTGAAGGTGTTCATTATAACTCAAACTGGTGAGTATTACATGCTGGAAAAGGTATAAAAGGTATTCATTATTAAGGCGAGTATTTCTAACTGGAATTATTGAACATTATTCGCTCAAATAGGTGAGTTTTTCTCACTTAAATTATCGAGCATTATTTGCTGAAATAAGTGAGCATTGCTTATTGACTAAGGTGAGACTTTGAGGAAGAAGTGCTCACATATCTTAGAAACTAATTCGGTACGAAGTTCACGCTGAAAGGTTGGGTACTGTTCATAAAACTGGGTGAACAGTTCACACTGAATAGGGTGAGTATCGTTCATATAACTGTGTGAACAGTACACACTGAATAGGGTGAGTATCGTTCATATAACTGTGTGAACAGTACACACTGAATAGGGTGAGTATCGTTCATATAACTGTGTGAACAGTACAGACTGAATAGGGTGAGTATCGTTCATATAACTGTG
>CM037795.1:18668261-18710416 GCA_021229015.1 Solen grandis
ATGATTAATACAGGTAGATTTAGAGAAAATATGTAATTGAACAAGTTTTAAATACAAATCCCATTACTTATAAAATAAAAGATTTAAAAGGTGAAGACATTACAGGTAGTTTTTATGAACAAGAATTACAGATAACTGAGTTCTAAATGGAGATAATATCCAAAAATATAAAAACTGTATAATATTGAATTTTTATAATATGTTAGAAACCCCTCCTCCTCCATATTCAGAGTGAGGATTTTTATATAAATGTAAAAAAGGGGTTTAGGAAAAAACACAAATTTTTCATTGTTGTTTTTTTTTTAAAAATTTACACATGTGTTTTTTTAAAGTTTACATTAGTGTGATTTTTTTGATTTTTTTAACTAATTAGTAGTATAGGTATTGAGCGTCCCTGGCTTTGGAGGAGTGGGGGGGGGGGGGGGGGGGGGGGGGTGAGCCAGGGACGCTCAATACCTATACTACTCCTATTACATATTTGAAAAACCGTTATTCTTGATCATTCAGAAGTTTCAAAATATCCTCAAATTACATAAATGTATAAAGTGTGACGGTTTACTGAAGGGGGAATGACGGAAATGAACTACACCGTTCAGACGAGAGTGGGCAGCCGTTAACTGTTTAAGAGTATTGTTGCTTACAAGAGTGAACTTTGAAGGTAAATTCCACGAGATGAAGAAAAAAAATGCTTTGAAAAAATTGTTTGAGACGGAACTATTGATGAGAATTAGTGTTAATGGAGGGAGACATTACTGGAGAGTAACTGTCTTGACCGTATGGACATATAAATGTGACTTGTGCTTTGAGAGAGAAATAAAACTGGTGTGTTGCATACATACACCTGAGTATACATTTGCATATCATGAGAAAGATACACATTTCCAGTTGAAGACTTACGCAACAATTAAATGTACAGCATCCTCTCATCACCAAGGAAATATAAAAAAATGAAATCCTGCCAACATCTACTTTAGCTCATCCCAGAAACATTTGTGTACTTCAAAATACCGTCACAGTACATTTGCTCACATGCTTAACTTTTTCACTTCTACAAAAAGATATATTGATTTGGAGTTTTGAGTGCAAACCACATATAATAAGATTTTCACCAGCTAGAAAAACCGCTATTTAAATATAAAAAGTACTAGAACCAGATAATAAAAGGATAAACACCCTACCTAACCAGTATTCCCCTTCAAGGTTTCCAAACCCGTCCCGAAACGACTCGAAATCGAGGTAGAAATCCACAGACCCATCAAACCTGCGCTGGAATACCTTAAGATTCAAAACAAGTTTCGTGTAAACATGACAGTTTAGGTTTAAACATATTACGTTTGTACGAGTATTCATTTTGAATTCCACAATAATGAAAAAAGGCATATCAATTTTAAGAATAAACTCTTCCTTTATACGTTGATTGCCGCTACATAGGAAACACCTTACTTGTTTCATTCATTGCTTGTTTACGATTTTCGAATTACGTGATCGTGAATCGATCCGGAATTCGATGATACGCTTTTTCCAATCGGTCATCGGGTACGGTTAATTAAACATAATAATGAAATATGTTTATTACATAAGACCTATTACCAAAAGAATTTTCTCTATTCAATATTTAAATGTACCACAGTAAAAAGTCGATGCATCAATGCATATAAATTTATTTGTATTCGCGTATTTATTTCTATGTAGATCTAATAAGCAGAACGTCAATCTCAGTAAAAAATGATTTTACAACATAAGTATTTTTTTTCGGGGGGGGGGGGGGAGGTTAAAATTGATAATTGATTGATAAATGAACACAACTTTAGGAATACACAAAGTTTTAAATTTAACCAGTTCCTGGCTTGGACTAGTACTTGACTTGAGATGTCACATATAGGAATAGACTAGATGCATACTTCACGAAAGGTCTCAGACATGTCTGACAGATTTCATCTCGGTCTGATAAAAATTATTTCTCATCAGTCCAGATGACTGGCAGCAATTTTTCAGCGAACTCAAACTGTAAATATAAGGGGGAAACAACTTTCCTTGCTATTCTTGCTTTTTATGAACCTATCTTGCTTGATTTTTGTAATTTAAATGTTTAATATGCTAAAACTATTTGTATCAATATATTTCAATTAAATACACCTTAAGAAAGACAAAAACAAGATATTTTGCATATTTATTTTGAATTTTTCATATTTTTTTTTTCGGTCTGACAGATTTTCTTTCAGTTGACAAAATGTTCCTACTTGTCAAACCGAATGTCTGACAGATAGTTTTGTCTTGGCGAAGTCTGCTAGATGTTACGTTATCACTGTATCTATCGCAAATGATGTTATTGCTAACGTTAAACGTAACACTGACAACTCACGAATATCTGTTCAGTATTTCAAAGAAAACTAACTATAGGAATAATGTTGACACTTGCCGATGTATCAACGAGTCCTCTACGTCTGACACAGTACCTCAGAAATTGAATATATTTGCTTAATTTCTTGAAAAAAAAATATGGTAAATTTTTTTTTTTTTAAAAATTTTTTGCTTTGGAACATACACACACACACACACACAAATCATAGATCAATAACTAACGTTACGCATTATCAGGCACTTTATTAAAAACCTATGTTTGATACTACGCATATTCAATCTGTTGCCTACAGCAAAAATATAGAAACTTGTATCTTCCTGTATCACGTCTCTATCTTGTGTGTGCATAGAATGGAGCTTCTTTTACATGACATGATTACACAAAGTGGGTATCCCTGATTTGAAAACAAAAGCCGTTTACGCAAGTGTGTTGTATATTATTACGCGCTGTGTAGAACACGACCGGATTACTTGATAAAAATATTTCTTTTGTTCTTTGTTGTTTAATTGTAAAAAGATGAAGATTTGTTTGAAAATAAATGCAAAATGAAGAATTTATATGTTTATCTTATTTGAAGTGAAAAGTAGGTATATTATAATTAGGAAAGGATCATTACTATCGTAGATTGATTCGAACAGTGTTACCAGCATTCGTGAATACGCAGATTTACGGAATCACTCGATCTAAAGCTCGAGACTCGTGATTTTCCGTAAATCTGTGTATCACTCAAGCTGATAACACTGTTCTGATCAATCTACATTAGTAATAATCCGTTTGTATCAATTTAAAGAACGTATATGGAAACCGAGACATAGAACATTTATATTTATACTCAATATTGCAAAAATATTTATAAAGGATAAAAAGAGTAATCCTCGATCGAACTCGCAACCGCTCTCTTACAACACTCGAATGTCCATTATCCAAGCTATTTTACTCACTGGGACAATGCCTTTAAAGAGATGCATGTACTATCTATATGTATGGAAGATTATTTATGTAAATATTACAACATGCTTATTTCCGAATGCTTAATGAAAAAGTACGTGCTTGCATATATGTATACTTTTCCATGATGCAGCCGTACTTACTACTACTTGGTGTCAAACAAAAACAACACATTATGAGAGATTATGCACTATACGCGACTTGCACGCAGCTGAGGATGAATACCATTTTCTTTTAGTTTGTCCATGTTTGAATGACCTGAGAAGTAAATACATAAAACATACTATTATCAAAAACCAGTATGTTTCAATTTGTTGAGCTTTGGAGTAGTATTGTAAACTTACGTTATGAATTCAAGTAAGTTTTTATTTTATGTATTTATAAAAAAAAAGAAATGAGATGCTAAATGGTAATAATCCACAATGTCTTAAAACATATTAAGCTACAGAGTATTTATTGTCTTTGTTTTTTATCCTTACAGTCCTTGCAGTTTAACCTTTGATTTCTTCTTAAGTATAACCAATTCTCCAAATGAGTGCTTTCCTTACCATATGTAATGAGTAAAATAAAACAAGAGGGCCAATATGACCCTATAAACGCTCACCTGAGAAAAACTGCCATCACTACCTGTACAAGTTACAACATAGTTGTACTGAATACATAACCCATGAAATCATTTCAATTTCACAAACTAAACAGTACATGTGGTCGAAATTTGAAGTCAAACTTGACTGAGACATTACTTATGGCTTTACACATTGTCAGTGAAATTTCAAAATGATTGCTTAAGAAATGAAGGTGCTAGAGTGTAAACAGTGAAATCTGACATATTAATTAATTAAAGGGCAATAACTACTGATTTATTATCCGATATCAGCCATAGTCGAACTGGACCTAGAGAGTATGGCTATTAACATTATCAGAAATTTTGAAAATAATTGCTTAAGAAATGAAGATGCTAGAGTGCAAAAAATGAAATCTGGCAATTTTTAATATTAAAGGGATAACTCCTGACTAATGCCGAAATCAGCCATAATAATTTTGGCTAAAAAGAATATGGTTTTAAACATTGTCATAGAGTTTGAAGATGATTACTTAAGAAATGAAGATGATAGAGTTCAAACAATGTGAAATCTGGCAAATTTAAATATTAAAAGGGGCATAACTCCTGACCTAATTGGCCGAAATCAGCCATAATTGAATTTGACCGAAAGAATATGGCTATGAACATTGTCCTAAAGTTGAAGATAATTACTTGAGAAATGAAGATGCTAGAGTTTTAAATGTCATCACAGTCGGTCACTAGAAAATTATTTAAATAAATTTATATCATAGTCAAATGTGGCTAAATAAAAAAAGAGAGCTTACAACAACAGTCGTGGTGTTAAATTTTTAGGTTAAAATCCCATATGGTAACCCGGTGAAAATAGGAAAATTAGAGATCCGGTAGTCCGTAATAACTTTTCTTCCGTAATTACGCTTTGTAGAGTGTATAAAATACACAAAGTCACTGTGTTGTTAAATAAATATATTTCAACACCGGTATATCCAATCAATTAGTAATATACAGTAATTTAAAGCACGATATTTGACATCAAATACGTTAAGATTGTCCAGACAGACTTCTGCACAGGACGGTAGTTAAAACTGGAAATCTTTTTTTTACTACCAAAATCAACAACTATTATAACATATTACAGAATAAACAGATATGCCAATCACGCCTCAGTGGGCGGAGTCACTGGAAAGCCATAAAACTGACAAAGCGGATTAACAAAGTTTATCATGCCGCTAGATGACCACAGATACAACCAATGAATGAAGCCATTAAAGGTGTAAGACATTGAAATTGCAATAAACTAATTAGTCATGACACGTGCCGGATATCAAAGTTATGAAAAGAATTTACATCTAGATACTATACTTTTTCGAGAAACACAAAATTATCGAAATATAAATGAAACTTAATGAACATAATTTGTATGAACATAATAATGTTAATAATATGTTATGATTTAAATATACAAATGACACAGACATAACATAACTTCATACATGTCAACATGAATTATGTATAAAACATAAACGAAGAGAGAGAGAGAGAGAGAGATGAAAGGAAATTATAGAGTTGTGGCGCAAATTATTCGGTTGAATAATTTACCGCTACAACACTTATACGCTTTGGACAACCAAAACAAAATAGAAAGAAAATGTTTATCAAATCAGGAAAAAAGAGATCTCGTGGCAACATGCGGGGAGCGAAGGTCTCTGGACTTTGCAGCTTCACAGTGCGGACGGACCCTAATTAAACCCTAATCATTCATTAACGCGTTGAGTACACCTAGTTTCCATTTGATCTACGATGCATTAAAGGGGACCGTAGACAGACCTATCTCCCCATCCGTGCGACCCCTGTGAGGTTTGTGTACGGATTAACGGCCCCGTGAGGTTTGTGTACGGATTCACGGCCCACTGTGAGGTTTGTGTACGGATTCACGGTCCCCGTGAGGTTTGTGTACGGATTCACGGCCCCCGTGAGGTTTGTGTACGGATTCACGGCCCCCGTGAGGTTTGTGTACGGATTCACGGCCCCCGTGAGGTTTGTGTACGGATTCACGGCCCCCGTGAGGTTTGTGTACGGATTCACGGCCCCCGTGAGGTTTGTGTACGGATTCACGGCCCCCGTGAGGTTTGTGTACGGATTCACAGCCCCCGTGAGGTTTGTGTACGGATTCACGGCCCACTGTGAGATTGTGTACGGATTCACGGCCCCCGTGAGGTTTGTGTACGGATTCACGGCCCCCGTGAGGTTTGTGTACGGATTCACGGCCCCGTGAGGTTTGTGTACGGATTCACGGCCCCCGTGAGGTTTGTGTACGGATTCACGGCCCCCGTGAGGTTTGTGTACGGATTCACGAGCCCCATGAGGTTTGTGTACGGATTCACAGGCCCCGTGAGATTTGTGTACGGATTCACGGCCCCGTGAGGTTTGTGTACGGATTCACGACCCCCGTGAGATTTGTGTACGGATTTACGACCCTCGTGAGATTTGTGTACGGATTCACGGGCCCCGTGAGATTTGTGTACGGATTCACGGCCCCCGTGAAGTTTGTGTACGGATTCACGGGCCCCGCAGCCTCAAATAACAAAAAAAATAAGCCAGAGACATGTCGTAGTTGGCATTGCACAATCCACGCACAGACGTCTTTCGGAGGCTATACAATTTCCGGTAGACATTATGAAAATGTACACGGAACTCCTCCTTATATGCTTGGGAGTTTGACGTTTTGGGTTGCATCGTTACTTTAACATTTACGTACACTGCACAGAAACCGCACGGGCTCAATATGATTTGCAGAAGCTTTCGGAGACTGAGCGGTGACTGCAATGAAATTGCACGATCGTAAATGTCTATTATTCATCTTAAAACATAAAAAGAACGGTACTTACTTAGATGCCTATAATACTCTGATCCATCAAGCACACCCAGATCGGACGTCACGTTGTAAACAGGACCTCATCCTTGACACAAACTTGTCTCCGGCTTGAAGAACACCCCGCCACACGGGTCCGGGTACCTCCAACACATGAGCGCACACTTCGCGCTACTGTTACTCGTTTTTTCAAAGAGTTCCTCCGCAAAATGACAAGCCTTTCCGTCAAGTGCAGGATTTCTGTGATAAGTTACGCCATTTGTCAGTTGAATTACATAAACGGTGAACAAGTCAAATAATAATACAAGTTTTGTTACGATGTCCATTTTCTTTTTTTATTGTCTTAAATGAAAAATCTCGTAAACTTTATCCGGGCGTTGATTAGACCTTGTTATCAGAGACAGATGCAGAGTCACGACTGTGTAATTGCAATGAGTGCACTGTTATGTTCTCATTAAAATAAATTTTGATTTATTAAAAGACGTATATCTGCATCTGAATGTATCGTACGCATGCGCTGCAGCGCGCGGCACCTCCTCCTGATGACGTACGATATACATGTATGTGATTGTTTTCGGTACAACCATTTTTCCCCACATTAAATCCAACAAATTGCAAGATGCTATATACGTATTAGTTGTCGTTTACATTTTAAATGTTACGTAACGTAGCTCAAGCAAAAATTAAATGGAGCGTTGCGATACATTCATAAAAAACATAAAATATAGATTAAAAATCTATTACATCAAACACAAGTTCGATAGGCGACATAGCCCGTGAGAAATACAATATGCACAACTAGAAATTTAAAAATGACATAGCAATTGACACAATCATATGGTTCACTATAAAAAGGGGACTCATTTTAAAAGGGCAGGTAACCCTAAAAAATTTTTTTTTAGCATTTATACCCCTTTTTCAACTTCAACTTAAAATTTTCGATTGGATAAGATCAATTCCTTAAAATTGTCAAACATATCACTTCAATTTTGAAATATTTGATCACTTTCAAAGTTTTTTTCTTTACTGTCCATTTTAAAAAGGAATATTTTAGGTTAATGATTTATAATTTCTTCTTTCTTTCAGTAAGTACTTAAGTTAGAGGATTGAAACGTCCCATATGTATTTGGGCTCAAATCTTATGTTACATGTTTTTATGTTAACACTAAAATAGCAACAGCTGACATTGTAATCGTGACAGTCAAGGATAAATCACGAACAGGGTCCTGGTTTTTTGTTTGTTTTTTGGGGGTTTTTTTTTTTTGAAGAGACAGCATCGGAAGAGACAGTGGTTGGATACAAGGGAGTCTGGTGCGATATCCAAGCTCATTTTGCGCGAACAGACCCCTTGATTCCTTTACGTGCCCAGTGTATAGCACCGATACACGGGAGACAAGTTCCTGGGTAGGACCAGTACTGAGTACTCCGAGTTCCCATAGCAACCAATTTCCCCGAGAGCCAGGCAAGGATGCATCTGGTACCAATTTTATACGTCTTTGGTTTGACGCGGTCATAGGAGGAAAGTGCCCGGCTTGGATCGAACCCAATATCTCCCGAACGCAAAGCGAACACTCTGCGACTGAGCTATTGTTCCGGATTTTTGTTTTAACAGAGATATGTATATGCTCTTCTCGTTCAGCCATCTTTTTATGCTTTATTTCAAGGTTTCTCCATAAATGGTCTCCAACAGATTGATCATGAATCGATGACACATATTGCAATGCCTCAGTTATCTTTGAGATATCACAAGCTTGGGAACTTGAAAAAATGTATCAAAATATCAAGAACATTGAGGGGTGGAATTGATACATGCGCCACAAAATTTTACACGCAGTTTTACAATACCCAGCTGATGAAATCAATTAAAGCAACAACAAATTGACGTCATGAATTGATGAAGTCAGATTAATACATTTTTTTTTTTTTGCTTGGCTCACACTTCACCAGCACAAGACGTTAACGTGTGCCCAAAGGAAAAGAACATTGTCCGTCCGTTCGCAGTGTGGCCATAACACGAGGTAAATGAATGGCATCATTTTAAGCTATCACAAGCAGCATAATTTGTCTCGATTCGAAAAAGAAAACTGATGTAAGTATTTTATTTCTTCGCCAATTTTAATGGGGTACAGCGCATGCGAAGCGGAAAATTGTGCATTACACAAATGTAATTATTTTTTGTTAGATGTACAGTATTTCCAATTCGGGGATGTGCTCTAGGTGTTAAGAAAATAAAATTTCACGAACTCGGAAGTAGGAAATCAAAGCGATCAATGCGCTGAGAGACGGCAGCCGGATTAACAGGGAAAAAGTTGTGATTCTTAATTATTGATACAATAGAGACAAAACCCACATGACGCATAAAAACTCCACACACTGTCCTGCAACTATAGTCGGTAGTAAGACAATCGAATTCGCACTCTGTTTTTTACAAAACAATCCGAAATTGGGGTCATGAGCCTGACAGTATTAACTTCAGAAGTAGGACCCGATTTATATACACTATCTACTGTTACTTAAGTGTAGAACTTGACAAGGTACCTGATGTTTTAGATACTTGAATGTTTGTTTCTACTTCAAAGCTAAGAAATGCTCTGGGAGAAACCTAACTCGCTTTCATGCAAAATTACGCATGGACTGCTTTAGGTTAATTACAGACATTCGAAGCGCTACTTTTTTTGTTTCATTTTACAGGAGCAGATCTTTAAGTATGTAAAATGGGTTGCTGTTCTGATTTATAAGTGTCACGGACATATTGTTCACGCTAAAAATGGATGTTTACAGAGCAAAATCACACGTTTACAAACATCACATGTATAGCGGTTACGGTTATGAATAAAAGGTCTGCGTAACATATTCCATTCGTATTCGAAAGTGCAGAATCGCACTGCTAGCGCAGAGAGGTACAGTTTAACTTGTCATGGAAAATATGCAAATTAGCAAGGTCAGCGATGCCTGGTAAGCGTTTCTAGCTACTAAAGACGGCAGGAAGCTGCCGTCTAAAAACTTACGTGCAGGGCACGTTTTCCCGCTTCGCATGCGCTATATACAATTTAAATTGGTAAAGAACTAAAATACTTACATCAGTTTTTCCCTCTGAATCGATGTAAAATATGTTTTTCGCGATAGATTAAAATGACGTCATATAACACGTGATATGGCTACATATCTTGTTCGTTTCTATTGCTATTTGCGCATTTCTAAACATATGGTATACCAAAACAACAATGTGGACTACAAATCTCTCAGCCCCTCGCCGCTGTGGGTTCGAATCCCGGTAGGGACTTCGGGTTTTTCATGTGAGGAAGCCTTCCAGCTGGCTTGCGGTAGGTCTTTGGTTCTACCCGGGTACCTCTGTGTACTCGGGGTCTTCCTCCACCTGTAATTAGCTGGACGTCGCTATATGATTGAAATACTATCGCAGTGACGGTAAACCCCAATACAACAACAACAACAATGACGCATATTTTTTATATGGATATGACAGCCATATTTTATAGCTATTATATCCTGATACGCGCCTATATTTAGTTTCATATGATTTTCATTGTTTTATTTTCAATCTGTGGCCAGAAATTTCCTATAATTGGATATTTACGTATTTTCAAACGATATATCAATATGCATAGTATCAAACAAACATAACTTTGATCTGGATATTAGTGACGCCCATACTTGGTTTTATTGTATACCTGTTACATTCTGCTACATGCCTATACCTAGTCATATGGGGTAACCTGTACAATATGATCCCTGTTTATCTAGATACACTGTCCAATGTTTTATACCTGGCCTGGAGAGGGTAATATGTCAAATGGATGATGTTCTTATATTTTGGTCAACTTAAGAAGAGTATAAAGTACAGTTGAGCTCAATTCTAGAACGAATGGAAAAAGTGTGTCTAAAACTTAATGAAAAGTGTTTGTTTTGCCAATCATCATTAAATTTCTTGGGACATGTGGTGGGAAAGGGCACTATCGAGGCCGATCCTTCCAAGGTTAAAGCCATTGATGATATGCCAATACCACAGAATGTGTCAGATATTCGCAGGTTTTTAGGAATGGTCAATCAATTAGCGAAGTTCCTGCCAAACATGGCAGAAGAAATACAGCCTTTAAGAGAACTCCTTAAAGCAAATAGCACATGGTTATGGGGACCAGTGCAGGAAAAGGCTTTCCGCAAAATCAAAATGTTGCTTAGTACACCTAAGGTATTAGCACATTATGACCCAAACAGAGAAATATTAGTTTCTTCCGACTCAAGTTCATTTGGGTTAGGAACAGTCATACGGCAAAAACATGCTCATACCTGGAAGTCAGTGGCATATGCATCTAGGTCACTCACTGAAACTGAACAACGCCATGCTCAAATAGAAAAAGAAGCTCTAGGTATCACATGGGCATATGAGAAATTCAGTAATTTCACATTTTGGTTTACAAACTGGCCATAAATCTTAAGTACCGCTGTAAGGCACAAAGGATTTGTCATACTTGGCCCCTAGAATTCAAAGATCCCGTATAAGGCTGATGAGATATCATTTTAAGATTGAGCATATTCCAGGAAATGAATTAGTTGTCCCGGATTGCCTTTCACGAGCACCCGTATCAGATTTAGAACAGTGTGATGGTAATTTACTGAGGGAAACAAATGCTTTTGTTGATTAGGTAAGTCCGTCATAACCTGCCTCAAGTACAAGACTGGAGCAAATAAAGACCAAGTATGACAATGATGAGGCTTGCAAAAACCTTGTTTTGTAAAGAGGGGTGGCCAGAAATATACAGTTACGTGAGAAAATGAAAGCCTATTGGGAATTTAGAGGGGATAAGACGGTGCAAAAGGCCCTTTTGTTAAAAGGTTCAATGTTAATTATTTATGAGATCATGCAAAAAGAAATGACCCAGAGAATCCATGATGCCCATTAGGGCATAGCAAAATGTAGGGAAAGAGCAAAAACATCAGTATGGTGGATAGGCTTAAGCAAAACCTAGAAAATATGGTCAAATCATGTCAAAGATACATTGAAAATAGCAATGATATTGCAAAACCTATGATATCAATTGATTCGACCATGGCAAAGGTTGCTTCAAATTATTTCAGCTCAGAGGTCAGACATACTTACTGGTTGTGGACTGTTTTTCAAGGTACATTGAAATAGCTAAGCTGAACATTTTTAGTTCACAATCTGTTATCAATCATTTGAAATCAATTTTTGATCCCCATGGTATCCCTGACATATTTCAGAGTGACAACGGTCCTCAGTATATCTCTGAGAATTTCAAATAGTGCACTTTCCACACAAGCAAATGTCTTGGAGGAAAGGTCAGTTCAAACAATTATGAAAATATTAAGGTCTTATGACCCTTACATGGCATTACTGTCATACAGGACTACCCCAGCAAGCATGGGTATATCGTGCCGATATCAGTACACTGATATCAGTTTGCGACATCGGGCCGATATACAGCCGATATCCCAACCTGCAGATCCAGTAGCATAGAGTAAATTGTATCATGAATCCAACTGTAAATATCAACAGCACATAAACATATCTTGTTGTGCGAGTGTAAATAAACAAGGATTTGTCTATATAAAATTCAGATCGTTTCCACATATCGGTCCTATATCGGGCTGATATCAAAAATTACTTTCACAAAGGATGTAACTCTCCTTGGAGTATGGGTTCAAAAAGTAAATAGGAAACAATTTTATATTAATAAGCAGGGAAGATAAATGTGCTAAATCTTTCTAATATTTTTATTTGATTTAATATCATTTGTTTAATTGAAACTAAACATTTAAATTTAAAAAAAAAATGTTAAAAAAAAAATCAAATATTAGCCTCGTTTTGATTTTGACTGCATTCCCATGCCACCATGCTCTTTGAGTTTGAATTTTCTTCAGATGTTTGGTCATCTTAAACCGGGTAAGTCCATTTAACGTATAAACATAAATGACCATTTAAACCTGACCTTAAATACCATTTGGTTTTAATATTTTATTCTTGCATGTATGTTAGCATAAGGCAGTTTTTTTTTATGGTTATGTCATGGGTTTTCGCGACGGTCACTTCGTAAAATTTGATTGCATCCTAACTTAAAAAAATAAAGAAATAAAACTTGTTGTGTATGAGATATCGTACTACATGTTCATATACTGATACACAATCTTGTATTGTTTTTTTTTTATAAACACTGTTGAGTTTTATTTTGTATACACATTCTTATCCAATTTGACATATATTCAGGGGCCAATTGAGGGAGTTGTTTACCTCGTCTCCATAGTACATGAATATACAATGGCGTGCCTGGACCCAATATCGGTATACGCACCATGGCTAGGGTGGGTCTTTGGGCATGCTTCCCCGGGGGAAAATGCCCCTGGAACGCCGTAGGAGCATTTTAAAGGGTGATAAGTACATACAAAAACTGTAAAATCATAATGAAATATGATAAAAACGCGCAGTATTTTTAACTAATGCATTAGGATAACACTACCTCGGTATATGGACTGAAACCAAAAAAGTATTCATTGAAAAAATCAGAAAAAAAAATCGATGTTTTTACATCAGAAAGAATAAAGTTTAAAACAAATACTGTTTGTTTGTACTTTTTGTTTCAAAATAACGGTGTCATGAAATTCTAAACGTTTGGGAAAAAAAGAAAGATGAAACTGTCGCGATCGTCTTTAAGCGTTCTTATACTGACATTGTGATAACTTATTATCCAAAAATTTGGGGTACCCGAAATATGTTTACATGTCCGAAACATTGCGATTATAAACTATAGTATACGCCCCGGGATTGAAATTGAACCTTTCTAGCGTTTGCTTCAATCATTTAGTTAAAAAAAACAACTTTGAATGAGATATGAATCTTGAATAATAGCTCAATAGTTTAACTGTAGGTCCTTTTCAAAACGATAAAAATAGAAGCCAATAATTCAAATGCAGAAATGATTATGGTATTAAGTTTTAAAGTCAATAAAATTAATAGTCTGGTATTATAATCTAGCACTAAATTTTTCACCTCCGAGCTACGAACCCACGTGGAGTGATACTGAGAGGAGTTGTAGGCAGAGTCGTTACCACTGGGCCAACTTTGGAGCCTTATTGTAAACCGATTTAAAACACCTATAACACTGTCCTTTGTCTAGTTAATAAAACGACTCCCTTTCTTTAGAAAAAATATAAATACTAAAATAAGCTCTGTTTTGAAAACACTGAGTTAGTTATTTGTATTTTGTTGAGCTTCTGGAAGGTAAAATAACTTAGTATGTAACATATTTCAGTGAAAAATTAATGTTCAAAGAAATACAGTCATTTTCAGAAGAGACTAATACATCTAAATATAGAACCAATTTAAAACCCGTTCGAAAGATATTACAAGTAGGGTATATAAAGTGTGGATTATGTGAGACGGCAGTCAGACCCAAGTAAGTTTCTGCACAATGCAGACATACCCTAACGTTCGCCGGGTGCGAACTCGATCGGCCTTTACCGTTGTACGGTTTAGGTCTCAATTACAGCATGATCCTGGTCGTGGGCTCTCATGCAGAGATTTTACCTTAAATCTTTCTTTTTACTATTCCATTTTAAATACCCTTGCTCTATGGTCTCCTCTTTCCCATCTCCGGCAATCTCTATCTCTTCAACTAAAAGCTACATTCACTGTATCCAGCCCTTTAGCTACTCCCCTTTTCAAAGTCTCTTCCTCTTTATAGCTCTTGCATTTCTTTACTAGTAAAACCTTCATTTTTTTTCTTTCACTATAGTCTACCTTTATTCGTGTGTCGAAAAAAAACGTGTAATGAGAGAAGACAATGGACAAAAATGTCGCTAGTTACTTTGAAAGCAGGTAAGGAATCGCGGATGAGATAGAGTGACTGAGATAAGAAAAGGAGAAAGATTTGGAGACAAAAATATTTATAAAATAGACACTATATAAAAAGAAAAATAAGAATACTAGAGACGAAAAAAAACACGAAAAAAGTTGAAACCTAAATGCATGAGAGCCCACGACCAGGATCATGCTTTAATTTGAGACACACACAACTCCAGTGCCTTCAGCGCTATGATTTGTTGGAACCAATGGATGAGCCAAAGTTGAAAAATTGGAGCCATGTTTTTTTTCGTTTTTTTTTTCTTTTCATGAGCCATTTAATTAGTCAATAATATACAAAAACGCGAATATTTTAACACAAATTAAGGACTCATATACGTATGCATAAGAACAATAAAGATGTTTCAGTGCTTATATAATTCATAACAACATTTTTTTTCAAGTAAGTTGATAAAATATTTAAATTGTTTTTGTAGTAAATAATATAATAGGTATATCTTAACACTGTTCATGCTTACATACATGTTGTTGCATACCTAGCTACGTTTACTTTCTTCATGAATCATGGCAGAAATGAAATAATTAATATCTAAGCCTTCATGCAGCTGTTACAGAACATTGCCCTAGTCCGATCTCAGCTATGTGTAACCATTGAGTTAACAGGTTGGCATATTGAATGTATTTTTAATTACTATTAGAACACATGAAAAAGGCGGGGAAAGATGAGCTGATCAAGAAAGTATCGTACCGTAAAATATATACCTTAATGTTAAATTAGCCTGTTTGTGCTTATAGATATGATTTTTGTAATATCGTTCTAGGCAAATCCGTTCAAAATAAATTTCTCTGTATCTAATTACGAGGGCAAATATATGCCTTAAGCTGGTAATGCGATGTTTTTTATAGCGTTTTTGGCGTTTTTAAACTTTCGATTTTTCAAATCAATTGTACGCACGTGCGTTAGTGCGTAAGCCCAGGCACGCCCTTGATATAGGTCAGATTGAATTATAAGCCGGATGCCAGTGTTTGTATATTAACGAATTGATGTTTACTTTTCCTTTCACCTTGCAGGCTGTGTGGACATAACTTCAAAACTGCATTGAAACGCCTGCCGAAAGAAAACATCTCAAGCAAAGCGCTAGAGAGATATGCCTTCACGGGAAAGAAGAGGAAACTTGATGCTGAATAACGTTCGATGCAGTAAGTTGATATTTTTTTTTCAAACCAATACTAAGAAATTGTCAATTCAAAGAAAGTACCACGTGTCAGCAAACATGTATTTGAAATAAACCATTGTCATTGTTAAGAGAGTGTCTGAGCTATAACAACTCCTATAGCTTTGTAATTATAAAATTTAAAGCAAATTAAAGCTGCTAAACCAATAATTCTATACCAATTTACTATCTCGTTAAATGAAAAAGATAATAAAAATGCCTTCTTCCTTTGAAATAAATTATTAAAAGTGTTGTATAGTCAGTTTGATGCAGCTAATAAGATGTTTATATCAACCTCTTTTGTTTGTGTCCTGAACAGAATGTGGACAGAAAAAAAGTATCAACAAAAACCGCCAGCACTGAAGGTGAGGATGCCTTGAAGGACTGGCTTAAGAGGGGCCAAATACCGGAAGGAGTCACATAGTAGAAGCAACATTCACTTTTGACTCCAGAACCCCAAAGTTTTCCAGAGATGGTGGAAACAGTGGATACACCATAATTATCTGAAAGACGACTTTGATGATTTTTAGTGTGTTTTGTGCATCCACAAAATATCAACAAAGAGACACTAGCTCTATAGTGGAATAGTGAGTTTAATTCCAACATTCGTATGTGATATGTGCAAACCGAGGCCATACTGCAAACAAGGCCCATTTGAAAGACTATTTATTCACTAAATGGATTATTACTGTTTGTATATTAAATATATTATTGATTACAGATGTGTGTATATATTTTGTTCTCATCATTTACTCTTAAACTTTCCTCACACAAGTGCATGATTGATTTTTTTCAATTATTTTTTTTTTTTTTTTTTTTTTTTTTTTTGCTTTAAAAGTCACTGGAGTCTTATTTTATTAAAGATTTAATTTAACTTATAAACCCTGTTGCCAATGATTTGAATCAATGTTCCAACTTATTTTCAGCAAGAAATTGTCTGGTAATTTGTCAACCACTTCACAATTTCATTATGTAAGGCCATTTGTTGGGAAATGTATGTAGGTCCAATCAAGGCACACCTATATCGGTCAGATATAGGTATATTGATATCCACCCAATATAGGCAAACTGATATTGGTCCTATATCGGTCCAATGTCGGATTGATATTCAAAAAGATATCGGGCCGATATAGCATTCACTTTGCAAAAACGATGTTGCCCTGATATTGAAAATCGATATTGGTCCGATATACAAAACAATATTGGTCCGATATCGGTCCGATATTCGATGCTTGCTGGAACGCCACTACACATTGGTAACTGCCCTTCAGAGTTGTTAATGGGTAGAAAATTGCAAAACTCTGTCACAAACTCGACCCGGCCCAGGATCGAATCTGGTCCGCCGGCGTGCAAGTCTAATGCTCAAATCACTGAGCCAAAGAGTCGACTCCCTGACACAATTGTCAGAAATTGCATTTATACCTGTGACGACGACTCGTCACAACTCATTACCAGTTCGACCAAGTGCTTAGATACCAAATGTACCAAAATTCATGGACATAATGATTAGACAGTTACACTGTAAGAATAAAAAACAGTCGCAAAAATTTTAACAGAATGCCACAGGTAGTGGGGATTTTTTGACCAAAAAAAACTCTCGTACTTTAACTTACGTAATCACTGTGCATTCGAAACACTTCGCCCATTTCGACGTACATCTTATGAATATCCTTACAACGATAAAGTGCTAGCCAAGCATCCCGCGGCTGACAGTTGAAAAAGGCAGTCGTGGGTATCCGACGCTACATGATGAATCAGATAAAATATTTAAATGACATTTATGATTAAAGAAATATTAATTAATGCCAGAATATCCATTATTGACTTAAATGTAACCCAATGAAATATGTGCATGTGACGGCAACGAAATTCATTTGGGGCTAATATTAATTCACAATTATCTAAGAATTATTATCATCATCACTTAAGATCAGCCAACAACGTGTTTTATTGTGTTTTTCATATTTCAAAGGAATAGATCTAACTTGCAATGAATTTTGTATTTTTTTAAACGACCTTCAAGTTAAATTCCACATTGATTTTACCTAGAAATCATCAGTAATTAATACATAAAGATTGTTCTGATTGTTGTTTAAAGCAAAAGAAAATAATGAAAATCATATCATCAATACAACGTCCACTTTTTTTTTCTTTTTTTTTTCGTCAAAAGCTATATCAAATGGATTTTGACCTAGTTCTTAAACTAATCTTATCTTGGTTAACAACCGAAGAGTTTGGAAAAGCACTCTTTTCACTGGTTTGCATAAATTATATTAGGATATGCCTTCATAAAATGGGAGACTTTGTTGTTGTTTTTCTTACGCCGTTTTTTTTTTTTTTTTTTTTTTTTTTTTTTTTAAGATATTTCTTGTTCCCCCACACAGATCGTCCACGTTTTTTTCTCGTAGTCCATTTGCAAGGGGAGGTAATGATCGCTGACTAGAGAGCTTTAAATTAATTTAACTCTTGTTTGAAACTCCGCCGCAGTAGTTAACTCCCCTTACGTAGCTTGACGTAACCGGTGCGCGGAGTTTGACATTTCTTGAACATATTCATACCACGACAGACAAAAAGGTATATACATGCATGTCATGTTGTTTTGTATAATGGTTTACACTGAACAAAAACATTCATGTTTGACAATGTATTAGGAAAACACAAATAAATGAGTCATGAGTCAAGTCGGCTCAACTCGGTAGGGGATATTGCCAAATCGAAAGTAGAACGATTTTTACAAATTACGGGTACACAAATGTGGACTACATTTCGATTCGTATTATTGTAATAATATTACCTTAAATTGGTTCTCAAATTGAGTAAATAATAAAACAGTGTTTAAGTTCATTACAGTTTTTTGTCAAACGATTTTAAAGTAATTTGTTGCCATGTAAAAAAGCATTTCTTTCTGTGGGGATCGAGAGTAGGTTATTGTTGATATAATTATGTTCTTGCTTCTGGTACCATATTATAAACCCATAAATGAGCCGCTCAGTGCAACATACCATTTTTGGTACTGGTTGTCACGCCTAGTAGAAATCACCAAACCGAAAATAGAACGATATCACAAATTATGGGTGCACAAATGTGTACAACTTGAACCATTACATATTTGGTGTTCAAACGGGACTGAACCGACCCCTTTGGCCGAGTGGTAAGAGCGTCCACCTCGGAAGCAGAAGGTCGTGAGTTCGATTCCCAGTCGTGACATACCAATGTCGTAAAAAATGGTACTGGCATAGCTCCCTTGCTTGGCACTTAGCATATAAGGGTAGTACCAGGACTGGTTGGCCCAGTGTCCGGATAATGTGACTGGATGTGGTATCATGCCACATGTCTACAACATGACAGATACTGCAGTGTGGCAGCACTATATCCGTCTTAAGTAGACATAGTCTCCAAATGACTGAAATACTGTCAGTGCGACGTGAAACCCAACAAACAAACAAACATCAATTGTCTTGTTAGCTTGACTATTCGAAGAATATGAGAGCTATTGCAGTCGCCCTTGCGTCGGCGTCGGCATTGGCGTTGCAGCTTTTGGTTAAAGTTTTGCATGCAAGTTTCTATCAACCTTATATCTCAATAACCATTTATGGTATTGACTTGAAAGTTTATGAATATGTTTAGGGGCATCAGACAACCAAGGTAGATAACTCTTGACTGAATTAAATTTGAATTAAGGCCCCTTTTTAACTTAGAAATTTTGGTTAAAGTTTTATATGCAATAGAAAATTTGGTTAATGTTTTGCATCCAATAGAAAATTTGATTAAAGTTTTGCATGCAAGCTTCTATCAGCCTTATATCTCAATAACCATTCATGTTATTGACTTGAAAGTTTATGAATAAGTCAAGGGGCATCAGACAACCAAGGTAGATAACTCTTGACTGAATTTAATATGAATTATGGCCCCTTTTTAACTTAGAAATTTTGGTTAAAGTTTTGCATGCAACGTACTCTTGTGCTTATATCTCAGTATCCAGGCATGCGATTGATTTTAAACATCTTTAATATGTTTAGGGGTATCATACTTTCATGGTAGATAACTCTTGATAGAATATGTTACAAATTATGGCCCCTTTTTAACATAGAAATTTTGGTTAAAGTTTTGCATGCAAGGTACTTTATGCTAATTCTCAGTATCCAGGCATCAATTGTTTGAAAATTTTTTTTGCATGCAAGGTACTTTATGCTAATTTCTCAGTATCCAGGCATGCAATTGATTTGAAACATCTTTAATACATTTAGGGGTATCATACTATCAAGGTAGATAACCTTTGGAAATTAAGTCTGGCCCCAAGGTACTTTCATGCTTATATCTCAGAGTCCAGGAATGGGATTGATTCGAAACATCTTTAATTTGTTTAGGGGTATCATACTATAAAGGAAGATAACACTTGATGGAATATATTAAAAATTATGGTCCCCTTTTAACTTAAAATTTTGGTTAAATTTTTGCATTCAAGCTACTATCCAGCTTATATCTCAGAAATTGCTTGTGGAGTTGACTAGAAAGTTAAGGAGTGTCTTCAGGGGCATCAGAAAACCAAGGAGGATTACTTTTGGACTGAATTTTATGCAAATTATGGCCCTTTTCTTGCTTGGATTTTTGGTTAAAGTTTTGCATGCACAGTGTTATTATGCTTTTGTCTCAGTAACTAGGCATGGGATTGATTTAGACTTCATAAAAATATTAAGGGGTATCAGACTTAAAAGGTATATCATTTTTGACTATTATTATGTACAGAGTATGTGAAGGGCAAGAATTGAAATAGATTTCATTTGATTTACCAACAAGCATTTTGAATAGTCGAGCGTGCTGTCCTCTGACAGCTCTTGTTGTTATATTGTTGGTTTCACAGTCTTCAAACTGTCTGGGTTTAATTTTCCACTTTCATCATCATCATCATCATCATCATCTTCAGTGATTGCCTCACTCTGCAAGGAGTATGATTGCAATTGGCGAAAACAATATACGAGGGTTGATCCAGATATTCGTAGTCTTTTTCATTCATTCTTTCAAATATTTACATAGTGTATCCATGTTTGAGTTACAATGAATGTATACCTATCTCTTCTGTATCGCTTAGTGTAAAATCATAGTTGTAAAGATTATTTTTGTTTGTACAATATGTGATTGCATTACCATAGTAACGCTTCAGCGCCCCCGTCTATTATTTGGTCAGATATTTAAAAGTATAAGTCTATTCAAAATAAGAAACTATGTTGGAATTTCAATAAAATTTCGTCATAAGGTACTTATTTTGTTATCATCATCAGAAAATCTGACCTCATTTTGATGTTATTTTGCAAAAAAATAACATTTTGAATACTGACAGCCGTCACGTTCGCTATGTGATAATGGACATCAAGGACTGGACGGAAATTCTCGCAAACATTATTTTTTTGCAAATATTTAGCAAAGATACCAACGAAAACACTTAAAGTGCTAGAGGTAAGGGGTCAGTTAGCTGGGTACTTGAGTTTAAATGACATAGGACGTTTTCGGAATGCCAAGAATATCTCGATGGCAATCACAGATGCGACCATGATCAAATAGTGAGAGTGGCATCCACATGACGTCAATCTGCAATGCCTTGAAGAGTGTTAGACGACTGACCTTGAATTGACTGGTGTAGGCTAAGGATCGGTACATACGCGTTTTTGAATATAATCTGAACATTGAAAAGGTATGTTATGTTTTAATGTTTTATCTTATGTGTCATTGACTTTAATTAACATATGATTAGACTATAACAGATGACCCCAAATTCGGCAATGGAGAATGAAAATGTATTTTTCATTTTATATGACATTATTTTAAGTGAAATAAAAAAAAAAACAGTAAAAAGTTAATTGACGTGTGATATTGGGTCTAATAATTGAGAATTTAAATTATAAAGTGACTGTATAATGTTAATAACAGGTTATCCATAACTTTTGTTGTGTAATTTCAGGTACATGTGAGATGGGTGCCGCACAAACCTTAAAGCCATGGAATGAAGCAATGGCCAACTGAATCTAAATACTCTTTTATTATAAAAAGACTGTGGATTCATCACCACAAATGCTGCATTGGCATGGAGGACCATACCTGGAAAAAATGTGAAATGTGGTTCCCAGAAAGAACAATAAGATTTCTGAGACGTCAACTACGTCGTTATCGGGGCGTTGACGTGGGAGGATAGTGCAAACGTGTTGTTTGTAATGGGCAGTACTTCTATGTACCTGCTTTGATTTTTATAAAATTTTCTGTTGAGATAAAGGAATGTTCATGGATTATGAATATATGTTTTTTTATACGTATACAGGGATGGAAATTAACGGGCGCCCACTCGCCTGGGGCGACCACTTTTCAATGTGGGTGAGTGTTTTTCTAAGGTTGGTAGTCCATCATGGTGACTAGCATTTTGGAAAGCATAACTGTAACAATTACTCGGTATTGATTTTCCAATATCGACATCCCTCTGTAGATGAATTGCCGCAGGTCCAATAAAAATGAGCAATACATATTTCAGCCAATCGTAATGCTCCTTATATTGTATGTGGTTTTAAACATGGCAGCGCCTCAGTAAAGTGTTGTTTATTGGGTAAACAATGTGGAAATTGCCAAAAAGCCCAAAAAGACAGCTGCCCAATTGGCTGCCAACAAAAGAAAATATATTCATGAGTATGACCAAAATAAATGAAAGCGGGTATTTCAGGAAAATTGTACCGAAAACGGTAAATGTCTGGCTTTATCATGATGATGAAGACATGAATTTTTTTTTTTTCAAGTTGACATGGTGGGCCACTACATTATTTGGTGGGCCCCTGAATCCAAAAAGCTAGTAGCCCACTCAGGCAACCAGACCAAAAAAGTTCATTTCCGTCCCTGCATATATTTGATCAAGTATTAAAGTAAACAACTTGTAAATAAAAGGAATCTGAAACGATATTAAAGAATTTTCGAAATATTTTGTTACAGATTGTTATTTAAAAGTTTAATCATGTTATGTAAAAGTTAAATCAACCATTTTAACCAACTGCTTTCATTTTCTTCCCGTACAAAAAGCCCTGTGTTTTTCAAACTATCAGGATAAATTCTGCTAGTTTATTTTTATCGAACACCATTCACATCGTGTAACTGCAACTGATAATACAATATATTATATTATCTTCAATTAATACATTTCACTTGAAATTCCATGAAATTAATGGTCAGGATTGATTTCATGAATGTCTGCCATGATTGCTAAAATGAAGTTGATCTCTGGTTTGTCATTTGATTTCCTTATAAAAAAAATCATCTTGAATATGCTGATGTACACTGGTGAGCGTTTATGGCCCTTAATGGGCCTCTTGTTTATATTATTATTATTTTTCCTCCTTTTGAGGTTCAAATTAAAACATGATACCAATAAACCAGCAGCATGACATTTTAACAGTAATCAGAGAGATTTTGGCCCTTTTGAATGCAACAATTTTCATCTTCATATGACGTCATTTGACATCACAGTTCCAATAAGCTACCTATTTTTGGTTTGCGTTCTGAAGCCGTCAATATTGGTCTGATTGACTTGATATTTTAACAGAAGGTGTAATATGGGATGTAGATGTGCATACATTCTTGAATTTCAAAATTCCAAAAGTTCGAGATTTTATGTTAAAATCGAGATTCGAACTTTGGTCATAAAAATATAATGTTGTGTTACAAAGGCTCCTGTTGAGTTAGAAGCGTGAAAATTGGATAGCGTAAGTGTCCTGGGGTCTTCTTTGTATTATTTGATAACTGACGGCATTTGACGTCACACTGTGATAAGAAATTTTGCTTTTGAAATTAGCAGCTCTTGGGACCTGCAGGCTTGATTTTTAGCTCACCTGAGCACAATGTGCTCATGGTGAGCTTTTGTGATCGCCTTTTGTCCGTCGTCCTCCGTGCGTGCGTGCGTTCGTCCGTCGTCAACAATTTGCTTTAAACAACATCTCCTCATGAACCGCTGAAGGGATTTTGACCAAACTTCACAGGAATCATCCTTATGATGCCCTCTATCAAAGTTGTACAAATTATTCAGATTGGTTAAAAAAGTAGGTCACAGGAGCTAAAAATAGATTTTAAAAATGCAAACTTTGAAAATCTTCTTCTGCAAAACTGCAAGGCCTAGAGCTTAGATATTTGGTATGTAGCATCATCTTATGGGCCATTACCAAGATTGTACAAATCATAGCCCTACGGTGATAAATGCCCCCGCACCAGGGGTCACTTGTTTTACATAGAGTTATATAGGAAAATCTTTTAAAATCTTCTTCTATGAATCCATAAGGCCTAGAGCTTAGATATTTGGTATGTAGCATCATCTTATGGTTCATTACCAAGATTGTTCAAATCATAGCCCTATGGTGATAAATGCCCCCGCACCATGGGTCACTTGTTTTACAAAGATTTATATAGGAAAAACTTTAAAAATCTTCTTCTATGAATCCATAAGGCCTAGAGCTAAGATATTTCATATGTAGCATCATCTAATGGTTCATTACCAAGATTGTTCAAATCATAGCCAAACGGTGATAAATGCCCCCGCAATAGGGGTCACTTGTTTTACATAGAGTTATATAGGAAAATCTTTAAAAATCTTATTCTATGAATCCATAAGGCCTAGAGATTAGATATTTGGTATGTAGCATCATCTTATGGTTCATTACCAAGATTGTACAAATCATGACCTTATGGTGATAAATGCCCCCGCACCAGGGGTCACTTGTTAGCTCACCTGAGCACAACGTGCTCATGGTGAGCTATTGTGATCGCCTTTTGTCCGTCGTCCGTCGTCCGTCGTGCGTGCGTGCGTGCGTGCGTCCGTCGTCAACAATTTGCTTTAAACAACATCTCCTCATGAACCGCTGAAGGGATTTTGACCAAACTTCACAGGAATCATCCTTATGATGCCCTCTATCAAAGTTGTACAAATTATTCAGATTGGTTAAAAAAGTAGGTCACAGGAGCTAAAAATAGATTTTAAAAATGCAAACTTTGAAAATCTTCTTCTGCAAAACTGCAAGGCCTAGAGCTTAGATATTTGGTATGTAGCATCATCTTATGGGCCATTACCAAGATTGTACAAATCATAGCCCTACGATGATAAATGACCCCGCACCAGGGGTCACTTGTTTTACATAGAGTTATATAGGAAAATCTTTAAAAATCTTCTTCTATGAATCCATTAGGCCTAGAGTTAGATATTTGGTATGAGCATCATCTTATGGTTCATTACCAAGATTGTACAAATCATAGCCCTATGGTGATAAATGACCCCGCACCAGGGGTCACTTGTTTTACATAGAGTTATATAGGAAAATGTTTAAAAATCTTCTTCTATGAATCCATAAGGCCTAGAGATTAGATATTTGGTATGAAGCATCATCTTATGGTTCATTACCAAGATTGTACAAATCATGCCCTATGGTGATAAATGACCCCGCACCATGGGTCACTTGTTTTACATAGATTATATAGGAAAAACTTTAAAAATCTTCTTCTATGAATCCATTAGGCCTAGAGCTTAGATATTTGGTATGTAGCATCATCTTATGGTTCATTACCAAGATTGTTCAAATCATAGCCCTATGGTGATAAATCCCCCCCGCACCAGGGGTCACTTGTTTAACATAGATTTATATAGGAAAAACTTTAAAAATCTTCTTCTATGAATCCATAAGGCCTAGAGCTTAGATATTTCATATATAGCATCATCTAATGGTTCATTACCAAGATTGTTCAAATCATAGCCAAACGGTGATAAATGCCCCCGCAATAGGGGTCACTTGTTTTACATAGAGTTATATAGGAAAATCTTTAAAAATCTTCTTCTATGAATCCATAAGGCCTAGAGATTAGATATTTGGTATGTAGCATCATCTTATGGTTCATTACCAAGATTGTACAAATCATAGCCCTACGGTGATAAATGCCCCCGCACCAGGGGTCACTTGTTTTACATAGAGTTATATAGGAAAATGTTTAAAAATCTTCTTCTATGAATCCATAAGGCCTAGAGCTTAGATATTTGGTATGAAGCATCATCTTATGGGCCATTACCAAGATTGTACAAATCATGCCCTATGGTGATAAATGACCCCGCACCAGGGGTCACTTGTTTTACATAGAGTTATATAGAAAAAACTTTAAAAATCTTCTTCTATGAATCCATTAGGCCTAGAGCTTAGATATTTGGTATGTAGCATCATCTTATGGGCCATTACCAAGATTGTACAAATCATAGCCCTAGGTGATAAATGACCCCGCACCAGGGGTCACTTGTTTAACATAGAGTTATATAGGAAAATCTTTAAAAATCTTCTTCTATGAATCCATTAGGCCTAGAGCTTAGATATTTGGAATGTAGCATCATCTTATGGTTCATTACCAAGATTGTACAAATCATAGCCCTATGGTGATAAATGACCCCGCACCAGGGGTCACTTGTTTAACATAGAGTTATATAGGAAAATCTTTAAAAATCTTCTTCTATGAATCCATTAGGCCTAGAGCTTAGATATTTGGAATGTAGCATCATCTAATGGTTCATTATCAAGATTTTCAAAATGGTGGCCCTTTGGAGATAAATGATCCCGCACTAAATCTTCTCCTCTGAAACCATAAGGCCCAATGCTTATATATTTGGTGTGTAGTATTGTCAGGGCTAAAATGTTTAAGATTGAGTTATATCAGAATTCTTGTCTGTTTAAAAACCTTGTAATCAGTTGTAGCAATGGTACTCAGGTGAGCGATCCAGGGCCATCATGGCCCTCTTGTTTTACATAGAGTTATATAGGAAAATCTTTAAAAAAATCTTCTTCTATGAATCCATAAGGCCTATAGCTTAGATTTTTGGTATGTAGTATCATCTAATGGTTCATTATCAAGATTTTCAAAATGGTGGCCCTTTGGAGATAAATGACCCCGCACTAAGTCTTCTCCTTTGAAACCATAAGGCCCAGTGCTTATATATTTGGTGTGTAGTATTGTCAGGGCTAAAATGTTTAAGATTGAGTTATATCAGAATTCTTGTCTGTTTAAAAACCTTATAATCAGTTGTAGCAATGGTACTCAGGTGAGCGTTTCAGGGCCATCATGGCCCTCTTGTTTGACAGATTGGCATGTTACTTTCAATTAATGTGCAACCTCATGTCCCACGGTGCATGGTGACCTCTGTTTCCAGAAAATCGCACTGGTCAAGGTCATATGTCAGTTTCAGGTGTTTTTATTCGGCCATCGGTATCTCAAAAACAAAAAAATACTCTACCCAGACACTATGAGTTAATTTTGTAGTACTTTAAAAGACCTTTCAGGTGATATTAAGTATTTGAAGATCGGGGTTCAAACGATTGAGTTATGGCAGAAAAACAAAAAGTGTACTTTTCACGAAATTGAAATGCTGTAGCTTCATGAACTTTGAGTCAATTATTATGATTTTTTCAGGATAAACAAACTTTAAAGTGAAGTGATGTATACTGCCAGGAATATTTGTTTGGTCACATGATTGTGATGTCATGAATACAAAAGCATGAAATATTAATAAAATCATATGAAATTAGCTAGTTGATGTATGAAGTCCAAATTTGCAGGAATGACTCAACCTAAGATGTGCAAAAAGTTCTGAAAGTTTCAAGTGATTACATCATCAAAGATAGCAGATATTCATGTTTTTCGGATAAGGGCTTGTATATGGAAATCTAGCAATTTGAAGTTAAAAAAAAGGAAAGTGGTTATTGGGTTGGTTACCCACGATCTGGACGTTCCTATGCAGGAAAGAGTGCCAGTGATAAAAGGTGAATTGCGATGCATATTTGAGAGAATGAGGTGCATTTTAGGATGCAATTGTGTACACCAGGACCGATAAGCATGTTGCCTTTGTTATTATGACTTTCTTCAAAATTTTATTAGGGCATTCTGCCTCAAGCAGAAGGTCCTATTGGGTTTTTAGCTCACATGAGCACAACGTGCTCAAGGTGAGCTTTTCTGATCGCCTTTTGTCCGGCAACAATTGCTTCAAACAACATCTCCTCCTAAACGGCTTGGCTAATTTAAAAAATATTTTGCAGGAATGTTCCTTGGATGAAGCTCTACTAAAGTTGTATAAATGGTTCTGGTCCATTGCATAATTAGGTCACAGGAGCTAAAAATAGATTTTAAAAATGCAAACTTTGAAAATCTTCTTCTGAAAACTAAGGCCTAGAGCTTAGATATTTGGTATGAAGCATCATCTTATGGGCCACTACCAAGATTGTACAAATCATAGCCCTACGGTTATAAATGACCCCGCACCAGGGGTCACTTGTTTTACATAGAGTTATATAGGAAAATCTTAAAAAATCTTCTTCCATGAATCCATAAGGCCTAGAGCTTAGATATTTGGTATGAAGCATCATCTTATGGGCCACCACCAAGATTGTACAAATCATAGCCCTACGGTTATAAATGACCCCGCACCAGGGGTCACTTGTTTTACATAGAGTTATATAGGAAAATCTTAAAAAATCTTCTTCTATAATCCCATTAGGCCTAGAACTTAGATATTTGGTATGTAGCATCATCTTATGGGCCACTACCAAGATTGTACAAATCATAGCCCTATGGTGATAAATGACCCCGCACCAGGGGTCACTTGTTTTACATAGAGTTATATAGAAAAATCTTAAAAAATCTTCTTCTATGAATCCATAAGGCCTAGAGCTTAGATATTTGGTATGTAGCATCATCTTATGGGCCACTACCAAGATTGTACAAATCATAGCCCAATGGTGATAAATGACCCCACACCAGGGGTCACTTGTTTTACATAGAGTTAAATAGGAAAATCTTAAAAAATCTTCTTCTATGAATCAATAAGGCCTAGAGCTAAGATTTTTGGTATGTAGTAGCATCTAATTGTTCATTACAAAGATTTTCAGTCTTGGCCCTACGGTGATAAATGACCCTGCGCCCAAGTCTTCTCTGAAACCATATGGCCCATTGCTTAGATATTTGGTGTGTAGTATTGTCAGGGGTAAAATGTTTTAGATTAAGTTATATCAGAATCCTTGTCTGTTTAAAAACCTTGACATCAGTTGAAGCAATGGTACTCAGGTGAGCGATTCAGGGCCATCATGGCCCTCTTGTTTATTTTTAGCTCACATGAGCACAACGTGCTCAAGGTGAGCTTTTCTGATCGCCTTTTGTCCGGCGTCCGTCGTCCGTCGTCCGTGCGTGCGTCCGTGCGTGCGTCCGGCGTCAACAATTGCTTCAAACAACATCTCCTCCTAAACAGCTTGGCCAATTTGAAAAATATTTTGCAGGAATGTTCCTTGGATGAAGCTCTACTAAAGTTGTATAAATGGTTCTGGTCCATCGCATAATTAGGTCACAGGAGCTAAAAATAGATTTTAAAAATGAAAATTTAAAAAATCTTCTTCTCTGAAACCACAAGGCCTAGCCTTTTGATTTTTGGTATGTAGCATGATCTTATGACTGTCTACCAGGATTGTACAAATTATGACCCTGGGGTCAAAATTGGCCCCGCCCCAGGGGTCACTTGATTTCACATAGGCTAATATAGGAAAAACTTGAAAAAATCTTCTTCTCCGAAACCACAAGGCCTAGCCTTTTGATTTTTGGTATGTAGCATCATCTTATGGGCCACTACCAAGATTGTACAAATCATAGCCCTATGGTGATAAATGACCCCGCACCAGGGGTCACTTGTTTTACATAGAGTTATATAGAAAAATCTTAAAAAATCTTCTTCTATGAATCCATAAGGCCTAGAGCTTAGATATTTGGTATGTAGCATCATCTTATGGGCCACTACCAAGATTGTACAAATCATAGCCCTATGGTGATAAATGACCCCGCACCAGGGGTCACTTGTTTTACATAGAGTTATATAGGAAAATCTTAAAAAATCTTCTTCATGAATCCATAAGGCCTAGAGCTTAGATATTTGGTATGTAGCATCATCTTATGGGCCACTACCAAGATTGTACAAATCATAGCCCTATGGTGATAAATGACCCTGCACCAGGGGTCACTTGTTTTACATAGAGTTATATAGGAAAATCTTAAAAAATCTTCTTCTATGAATCCATAAGGCCTAGAGCTTAGATATTTGGTATGTAGCATCATCTTATGGGCCACTACCAAGATTGTACAAATCATAGCCCTATGGTGATAAATGACCCCGCACCAGGGGTCACTTGTTTTACACAGAGTTATATAGGAAAATCTTAAAAAATCTTCTTCTATGAATCCATAAGGCCTAGAGCTTAGATATTTAGTATGTAGCATCATCTTATGGGCCACTACCAAGATTGTACAAATCATAGCCCTATGGTGATAAATGACCCCCCACCAGGGGTCACTTGTTTTACACAGAGTTATATAGGAAAATCTTAAAAAATCTTCTTCTATGAATCCATAAGGCCTAGAGCTTAGATATTTAGTATGTAGCATCATCTTATGGGCCACTACCAAGATTGTACAAATCATAGCCCTATGGTGATAAATGACCCCACACCAGGGGTCACTTGTTTTACATAGAGTTAAATAGGAAAATCTTAAAAAATCTTCTTCTATGAATCAATAAGGCCTAGAGCTAAGATTTTTGGTATGTAGTAGCATCTAATGGTTCATTACAAAGATTTTCAAAGTCTTGGCCCTACGGTGATAAATGACCCTGCGCCCAAGTCTTCTCTGAAACCATATGGCCCATTGCTTAGATATTTGGTGTGTAGTATTGTCAGGGGTAAAATGTTTTAGATTAAGTTATATCAGAATCCTTGTCTGTTTAAAAACCTTGACATCAGTTGAAGCAATGGTACTCAGGTGAGCGATTCAGGGCCATCATGGCCCTCTTGTTTTTATTAGGGCTTTCTGCCTCAAGAAACATTTTTTCATCTTCATATGACGTCATTTGACGTCACAATTCAAATTAGCTACCAAATTTGGTTTGCGTTCTGAAGCCGTCAATATTGGTCTGATTGACTTGATATTTTAACAGAAGGTGTAATTTGGGATGTAGATGTGCATACATTCTTGAATTTTCAAAATTCCAAAAGTTCGAGATTTATGTTAAAATCGAGATTCAAACTTTGGTCATAAAAATATAATTTCGTGTTACCAAGAATGAATAAGCCTTAGTTTGTAAAACTTGTTATGGACATTGTCCATGGCCAGTTCATGACCCTTTTTAAATTCTGAGGTCATTAGTTCAAAGGTCAGGATCAAAGTGAAACTTAATATAAAAATTTTTTTTTTATTTATTACTTGAGAAGAAATAAGCCTATGTCAATGAAACTTGATAGGGACATTGCCAATGGCCTGTATATGACACCTATGATTTTGAGGTAATGAAGTCAAAGGTCAAGGTCACAATGACACTAAGGTCATTAGAGCAGAAAGTCATATCGTTTGTTCGGGACAAACAAAATCTAGTTCTTTTTCAGTCTGTAGAAACATTTTGAAATAGTATTTTTATGCCCCCAACCACTTATATAGAGGGGGGGGGGGGGTGCATATAGACTTGCCTTTGTTGGTCCATCTGTCCGTACGTATGTACGTTCCGAAAGTTTGTCAGGAGTATAACTCAAAACCTATAAGAGGTATCAACATGAAACTTAGGTAGATAGAGCTCAATAAAGAGAAGTGCAGTGCACAAGAACCATTACTCTATTTTGTATGATTTAGGAGTTATTGCCCTGTGTAATTTTTTATACTTAAATTTTGGGGTTATTGCCCTTTGTTATTTTTCATACTTAAATTTTGTCCAGAGCATAACTCAAAGGCTATAAGAGGTATAAACATGAAACTTCATAGCTACATAGAGCTTGATGAAGAGAAGTGCAGTGCACAAGAACCATAACTCAATTTTGTGTGATTTAGGAGTTATTGCTTTTTAGCTCACCTGAGCATAGCTCAGGGTGAGCTTTTGGGATACTTGATTGTCCGCCGTCCGTCGTCAGTCAACAATTTTGATGTTTACACACTAGAGGCCACAATTTTGATCCAATCTTCCTCAAACTTGGTCAGAATGTTTGTCTTGATGATATCTTGAACCCTTTCAAAAATGGGTCAGGTTGGATCAAAAAGTAGGTCAGTAGGTCAAATCTTAGAAAAATCTTGTTTACACACTAGAGGCCACAATTTTGATCCAATCTTCCTCAAACTTGGTCAGAATGTTTGTCTTGATGATATCTTGAACCCTTTCGAAAATGGGTCAGGTTGGATCAAAAAGTAGGTCAGTAGGTCAAATCTTAGAAAAATCTTGTTTACACACTAGAGGCCACACTTTTGATCCAATCTTCCTCAAACTTGGTCAGAATGTTTGTCTTGATGATATCTTGACCCTTTGAAAATGGGCAGGGGGCAAAAGTAGGTCATAGGTCAAATCTTAGAAAAATCTTGTTTACACACTAAGGCACAATTTTAATCCAATCTTCCTCAAACGTGGTCAGAATGTTTGTCTTGATGATATCTTGAGCCCTTTTGAAAATGGGCAGGGCCGGACCGAAAAGTAGGTCAATAGGTCAAATCTTAGAAAAATCTTGTTTACACACTAAAGGCCACAGTTTTGATGCAATCTTTCTCCAATTTTGTCAGATTGTTTGTCATGATGATATCTCGAACCCTTTCGAAAATGGGTCAGGTTGGATCAAAAAGTAGGTCAGTAGGTCAAATCTTAGAAAAATATTGTTTACACACTGGAGGTCACAATTTTTATCCATCTTCTTCAAACTTGGTCAGAATGTTTGTCTTGATGATATCTTGAACCCTTTTGAAAATGGGTCAGGTTGGACAAAATGTAGGTCATAGGTCAAATCTTAGAAAAATCTTGTTTATACTCTGAGGGCAACATTTTTGGTCCAATCATCCTCAAACTGGCAGAATGTTTGTCATGATGATATCTTTTGTGGATGGGGACAGAAAATTCCTGAACATTGTTTCACCTCATCATCTTAATTCTAAAGCAATCTGTTTTGTACAGGCAATGAATGATACTTTTCTCAGGTGAGCGATCTAGGGCCATCTTGGCCCTCTTGTTGTTATTTTTCATACTTAAATTTTGTCCGGAGCATAATTCAAAACCTATAAGAGATATCAACATGAAACTTCATTGGTAGATATTTTAGGCCTCCACCACTTATTGTCAGGTGGGGGCATATAGATATGCCTTTGTCCATCCATCCATACATCAGTCCGTCCGTCAGTCAGTACATCTGTCCCAAAAGTTTGTCTGGAATTCTGGGTTTAAAAAGTTAATACTTCATGCATTCAGGAGAAGTGCAGTGACCAAGTTCCATAACTCTCAGTCAAGTAATTTTGAGTTATTGTCCTTTGTTCTGAAAGTTAGTCCAGAGCATAACTTGAATACTAATACAGGGATGGACTTCAAAGTTGATATTTATGTAGCATGCATACTGAAAAAGTGCATTGGCCGACTTCAAAGTTGATATTTATGTAGCATGCTTTCAGAAAAAGTGCAGTGACCAACTTCCATAACACGTGATCAAGTTATTGCCCCTTTGTTATTTTTGTGGCTGAGTGGTTAGAGCCTCCGCCTCTGGAGCGGGAGGTCATGGGTTCGATCCCCAGCCATGACATACCAAAGTCAATAAAAATGGTACTGGTATAGCTCCATTGCTTGGCACTTAGTATAAGGGTGATTCCAGGATGGGTTGGCCTGGTGTCAGGATAATGTGACTGAGTGTGGTATCATGCCACATGTCTATGGCGTGATATTGCAGTGTGGCAGCACTATATCTGTCCCAAGTAGACATATTCCCAAATGACTGAAATACTGTCCGTGGGACGTTAAACACAACAACAAACAAACATATTTCAGATTTGTGACAAAAAACTTAGGTGGGGGCATTCTGATTTTAACTGGAATTTTAATAAAGGTTAAACTGAATTGTCTAATTAAGTGATGATACTCAGGTGAGCATTTTAGGGCCATTATGGCCCTCTTTTTAATCAAACTTGGTTGTCTTCTATGAAAATGTAAAGAAATAAAAATGTGCTGTTGTTTTGAATTTGATTTTTATAAGTGAACCTCATGGAAAGGAACCAACTTGTCATTTAAGATAATCGATTTTTCATTTCAGAAGTCTTTTCAAGGGATATACGATACTGTGCAGTCAATATCTTCTTAGGACAAAATGTTCAAAATGAAATCAACAGATGCTCAAGATCCTGAACTAGTGCTACACTTGATCACATGCTAAATCCTACAAGAGGAAGCCATAAACTTGTTCTCTGTGTCAAGAAAACCTATGGTTTTATACATAATTTAGGTAAACTAAAGACAGAAGAACATATACAGTATGAGACAAACTTGATCAAAGATGAGGAAGAAAATAGACAAGGTGAGATAGAAGTCAGCAGTACTCCCTCACATGCCAATCAGAAAACATTTAGTGTACAGTATTGGGTATACACATAGGTCGAAATCAGACATTATTATAATATCTAAGTATGAATACCGGAGAACAGTCATACAAGTGTGCGGAGTGTGAGTTTGCATGTAATGAGAAGTCCAAACTGACTGACCTCACACATGAGAATTCATACAGGAGGCAATCCATACATGTGTACTGAGTGTAAGTTTACATGTAGGTGGAAATCAGAATTGATCAGACACATGTATTCACATACAGGAGAAAAGCCTCACAAGTGTACTATGTGTGAATATACATGTAGTATTAAGTCAAAGCTGGCCTTACACATGAGAATTCATAATGAAGAAAAGCCATTCAAGTGTGAAGTGTGTGAGCATACATGTAGGTGGAAATCATCCTTAATCACACATAAGCTTGTACATACAGGTGAAAAGCCATTTAAGTGTACTGTGTGTAATTATGCATGTATTACGAAGTCAAAATTGACTGTGCACATGACAATTCATACAGGAGATAAGCCATACAAGTGTACTGTGTGTAACTATGCATGTAGGGAGTCGTCAAAATTGACCATACACATGAGAATTCACACTGGAGAAAAGCCATACAAGTGTACTGTATGCGATTATGCATGTAGGGTGAAGTCAAAATTGACCTCACACATGAAAATACATACTGGAGAAAAGCCATACAAGTGTACAATGTGTGACTTTGCATGTAGTTGGAAACCAGGCTTGATCAGTCATACACGTTTACATACAGGCGAAAAGCCATACAAATGTACTGTGTGTAATTATGCATGTATTAATATGTCAAAATTAACCTCGCACATGAAAGTTCATAGAGAAGAAAAGCCACACAAGTGTACTGTGTGTGACTATGCATGTCGTCAGAAATCATCTTTGGTAATTCATATGAGAATACATACAGGAGAAAAACCACACAAGTGTACTGTGTGTGAGAATACATTTAGTCAGACATCACACTTAACAATGCACATGAGAGTGCATACAGGAGAAAAGCCATACAAATGTTCTCTATGTATGTATGCATGTAGGGACAAGTCAGCTTTGACAGTGCACATGAAAGTTCATACTGGAGAAAAACCATACAAGTGTACTGTGTGTGAGTATGCATGTATTGAACAATCAAAACTGAAAATTCATATGAGAATACATACAGGAGAAAAGCCATACAAATGTTCTTTGTGTGAGTATACATGTAAACAGACGGCACACTTAAAAAGGCACATAAGAGTACATACAGGAGAAAAGCCATACAACTGTTCTGTGTGTGAGTATGCAGGTAGTGAGAGGACAGCATTGACTGTGCACATGAGAACACATACAGGAGAAAAGCCATTCAAGTGTACTTTGTGTGATTATTCATGTATTCATAAGTCAGCCTTGAACTCACACATATGTGTGCATAAAGGACAAACGCCATAAAGATGTCCTATGTAGGAATATACATGCCATACCAGGTCATATTTGACTTCACACATGTGGAAATATATTGGAGAAAAGCCATACATGTGTAAGTCAAATTGAATTCACAATTATGAATTCAAACAGGAAAAACAGCCTTATAATTGTACTGTGTGCCAATATGCATGAAGTTATAAATCAAAATTGACCATTGCACATGGGCAGATGTACAGGAGGATAGCTTAATAAATGTACAGAGTGTGAACAGTGTGTTATAGTCAGAAATGACCAAGCAATTGTGATTGCATACAGGAGAAAAAAAAACACACATACTTAGAAGTCAAACTTGACCACAATTTTGCAAAAACAAATGAGAAAAGTCATACCAAATTGCTGTTACTTAACATCAATTCGGCTGATATGAGACAGGCAAACATGTATGAGAAAACCATGCATGTCTAAGGCAAGAGAGTATACATTTAGATGTGCGTGCATAAGAATTGCTGTGTCTGTATATATTTATTCAGATACAAATTTTATATGAACCTGCCATCCATAGATATTGTAAAATATCTAAAATGTATCCCAATGTATAATCTTTGAAATATTTAACAGCACATTGTATTGCAATAACTTTTGAGTGGCCTAAATTTATTAATAACCATTTCTTTTCATGGTTTGTATTTTAATTTTCCTACATTAGAAAACAATAATTTTTACAAAGCATTCTTATGGACAGACAGCTTGTAATGACTTTTATCCATTGACCTTGGTCATTAAAAATGTTTCTTTTTTTTGTCCAAAACTTGTCAAATTCAGGCTTGGTTTTAAAAGGCAGACCTTTCAAGTTAGAAAAGTTTTGGGTGTTATGTTTTATCTTGATGTAAAATACATGCTTGTGTTTTAACATAATAGACCATTTTACCAGGGGTTTGGCAATACTTGGTATAATTCACTGATTTAAATTGACCAGTCAGTGACAAATCTCATGAATATCTCATGTGTTTGTCTATTTCCCATTGAAAAATTGTGTGGAGTTTAATACCAGCATAAAGATTAGGTGTTCTAGGAGTGCTCGTTGATTTACGTACGTTTACGTCTCCTTTCGGAGTGAAATGGGTAATGAAAATTAAATATTTGTACAATGATAAACAAAATAAAAGTTTTGTCAGAAATATTGTTTCTTTATTGATTTTTAGATCGCCATTCATCACATTTTATGTGTTTGATTGAGAGATAGGGTCATTGGCTACTATTTAGACATGAATAGATAACTGGGCATTATTAGACAAAAAAAAAGATTGAAAAGAAAAATCTATACTAGATATGTATCGACACTTATTTACAGTTCACATGATTAGGATTAAATGAATTTTAAAAGAGGTATTTTTCTTTTTACTTATTATCAATATTTCCTTATTAGATTATTATTGTGTGATAGTATTTTCTTTCTGTTCACTTACTTTCTTTGAAAATGTTGTGTAGAAGGAGTACACTCTTACGCTTTCATGTAAATATGTTTGAAGGTAAACAATGTTACACAAAAGAGTTAGTTTAAACTTATTTATTTTACGTCGATTGGGAAACAAGTTTTTACAGCTTACACTAATCCCTCTCGACAGTTCCTGGGTTAGACCAGTACTTTACACCTGGGAAGGCCATGGAAAATCCTCGCCCCCAACGGGGTTCGAACCCACAACCTTTGTATCCGTAATCAGGTAAATTACTTTTTGGACCACGGCTAATCCTATCATATAGTGACTTGTGTGTTAATTACTATAAATTGTGTCATCTCATTTGCATGGAAATGGATGAAAAGATATTAACATGCATGAATGCAACTGATTGGATAAACATTGTACATAAATATGAATGAACACACTCCAGATATGTGTGTGTGTTGTTAAATCTATATTAAAGCTCTACAATATGTTCAATACTTTTTAGCTCACCTAAGCACATGTACTCAGAAAGAGCTATTAGGATTGATGAAAGGCCATCTTCCGTCCATCCTTCCGTCATCCACAATAAGTTTGTTTGCACTCTAGCATCTTCATTTTTTTTAGCTTAACTATTCGAAGAATAAGGAGGGCTATTCTACTAAACCGAGTGTCAGCGTTTTTCGTACCACCTCATTTAATTACTGAAGCCCTTAAAGGTATTGTTTTGAAACTTGGAATACTTGTATTTTAACACCACCCCAACCTGTAGGCAAGAGGGGATAACTCTGTCATGGATTTTGTCCAAATTATGCCCCTATTTTTACTTAGAATCTTGGTTAAGTTTTCCGTACCACCTCACTTTTTCACTTAACCCTTTAAGGTAGTGTTTTAACATTGCCATTATCTCCAGTTTTACTCATTGGATTTCTCTCAAACTTCACACGTGCATTATCATCATCAGCCCAGCCAGTAGAATCAGGAACAGTAACTCTCCCAATTGTTTTAGCATATTTATGGCCCTTTTTGGACTTAGCACAAATGTTAGACTTTTGTTTAACATTGCCATTATCTCAACTTTTACTCGATGGATGTCCCTCAAACTTCTAGTAGAAACAGGAACAGTAACTCTTCCAAATATTTTTGTATATTTATGGGCATTTTTGGACTTAGAAAAAATGTTAAAAATTTTGTTTAACATTGCTATTATCTACAACTTCTTTCTATTGAGCACAATTTGAGCACATGTTTATTGCTCTTTGGTATATTTTAATAATACAGAGATTCTCATTCTGCTTTTAATTGCAATATTTATTTTTTTATTGACAAGCATAATAGAATAGTCAAGCCTGCTTTCTTACAGATGGCTCTTGTTAAGCAATCATTTCAAAATGTAATGACTGTAAATAGCTATAATCTCTCGGCCAAGTTTGACTTCAAATTCTGACCACAGGTACTGTTTGTTTTGTGAAATTGAAATGATCTCATGGATTATGTATGCAGATCAACTATGCTATAATTTAGTAACTTGTACAGGCAATGAAGGCATTTTTTCTTAGGTGAGAGTCTTCATGGCCATCTTGGCCCTTACATTACTGATCCATATGATGTTAAACTCCACACTTCTCTGTCCTACTTACTACTACTGATTAGCATGATTCCTATTGACTAGATGTTTGACTCCACTGTACTACCTCCTACTGAGTAGCCTTACTAATCATCATGTTTGACTCCACTGTACTACCTCCTACTGACGAACTTTGCTGATCAGCATCATGTTTGACTCCACTGTACTACCTCCTACTGATTAGCCTTACTAATCAGCATGTTTGACTCCACTGTACTACCTCCTACTGACTAACTTTGCTGATCAGCATCATGTTTGACTCCACTGTACTACCTCCTACTGATCAGCCTTACTAATCATCATGTTTGACTCCACTGTACTACCTCCTACTGACTAGCCTTACTGATCAGCATGTTTGACTCCACTGTACTACCTCCTAATGACTAACTTTGCTGATCAGCATCATGTTTGACTCCACTGTACTACCTCCTACTGACTAGCCTTACTAATCAGCATGTTTGACTCCACTGTACTACCTCCTAATGACTAACTTTGCTGATCAGCATCATGTTTGACTCCACTGTACTACCTCCTACTGACTTGCCTTACTAATCAGCATGTTTGACTCCACTGTACTACCTCCTAATGACTAACTTTGCTGATCAGCATCATGTTTGACTCCACTGTACTACCTCCTACTGACTAGCCTTACTAATCAGCATGTTTGACTCCACTGTACTACCTCCTAATGACTAACTTTGCTGATCAGCATGTTTGACTCCACTGTACTACCTCCTACTGACTAGCCTTACTAATCAGCATGTTTGACTCCACTGTACTACCTCCTACTGACTAGCCTTACTAATCAGCATGTTTGACTCCACTGTACTACCTCCTACTGACTTGCCTTACTAATCAGCATGTTTGACTCCACTGTACTACCTCCTACTGACTAGCCTTACTAATCAGCATGTTTGACTCCACTGTACTACCTCCTACTGACTTGCCTTACTAATCATCATGTTTGACTCCACTGTACTACCTCCTACTGACTTGCCTTACTAATCAGCATGTTTGACTCCACTGTACTACCTCCTACTGACTTGCCTTACTAATCATCATGTTTGACTCCACTGTACTACCTCCTACTGACTAGCCTTACTAATCAGCATGTTTGACTCCACTGAACTACCTCCTACTGACTTGCCTTACTAATCAGCATGTTTGACTCCACTGTACTACCTCCTACTGACTTGCCTTACTAATCAGCATGTTTGACTCCACTGTACTACCTCCTACTGACTAGCCTTACTAATCAGCATGTTTGACTCCACTGTACTACCTCCTACTGACTAGCCTTACTAATCAGCATGTTTGACTCCACTGTACTACCTCCTACTGACTAGCCTTACTAATCAGCATGTTTGACTCCACTGTACTACCTCCTACTGACTTGCCTTACTAATCATCATGTTTGACTCCACTGTACTACCTCCTACTGACTTGCCTTACTAATCATCATGTTTGACTCCACTGTACTACCTCCTACTGACTAGCCTTACTAATCATCATGTTTGACTCCATACCTCCTACTGACTTGCCTTACTAATCATCATGTTTGACTCCACTGTACTACCTCCTACTGACTTGCCTTACTAATCAGCATGTTTGACTCCACTGTACTACCTCCTACTGACTAGGAATATAAACCAAGCGAGGCAAAGCCGACCACAGGATTAAGTTTTTTTATTAAAACGTAATTATATTAATCACAATTTCATATATATATTGTATACAATAAATATGAACATATATGAGAAAATCGGAAAAATGCTTTAAAACGTATGATGACTGCGTGTGTTCAATAATTACCGTAGTTTTGTTAATTGTTCGCCAAATATTCATTAGTTGTACCGAGTGTGTAATTCTAAATATAGACTAGATTTGCATACTGCAAATGCACCGGTTTTCGTGATGATCAACAGTTTCAAACCTGATCAGCCAAGTTAAAATACCAGAAAAACAACAAAATGCAAAATGCTTTATATCTCTTAGTGATTTTCTTCATTGGTGAATTCAGCTGTGACCAAAACTTAAATTAAAGGCATCTCCAAAGGAATGTGATGTCCCACTGAGCCAGGCCCCCATCTGCTGTGATCAGACCTGTTAATATCTGGTCATCACTGCAGGGAGTCTTTAACCAATACAGTAGCTATGTGTGTAAAACCTCTGATGGGTTGATGCATAACTAAATTACCTGCTACAATGGAAGTGAGATAGTAGGCTAGTTTTACACATACATTCATGACCTGTTACATCCCAACTTAAAGAGCAAAGATAGCAGAGCAGAGTTCTAATTATAGAACATAGGTATCCAGTGAAGCACATTCTGTCAAATTTTCTCAGTTTTTATTCTGGGTCATGTATTTAAATTCTCTATAAATTCATCAATTCTCGACAGATTTGCAAAATTCTTTTTTTGTTGACGAGGTAAGACATTCTTTTTTCCAATGATGACAAAATATATCACACATTTAAACTTTAAAGGCTTTGAAATCAGTTCAAAGTATGACCAAACTTCAAACTGCCACCAAACAACCAAATCAACCCCGATCTGAAAAAACTAAATTTCTTCAAAAAGTACTCTTTAGAGGCTTTTGATTTTACTCATATTCTTTCGATAAAATATTTTTAGATTTTGAGATATTTAAGGTCAAAGAAAAAACCAATAATCGCAATATGACCTTGACCTTTGCATTTTTTGAAATTTTGAAACTGCGAAGTCCTTTGAAACAACAAACAATACAATCTGTGAAAATTTCATAAAGATTGATTAAAAAATAATGGCAGAATCATCAAAAAACTAAAAAAATGCCTATTCTCAAAAAAAAAATTCCTCCATATTTTAGTGCACTTTGACCGCTTATTGAAAGCCATTTTATGCATGTTCTGAAATCGCCACCCCATATATTTTGTGCGCAAAGATCTTCGGAATCAATTTCAAAAACAGAATGAGCGTATCTAATCTCTAACAAAAATGGGCATGTTTTCGTGGACACACCCTAATTTGCCAGATTTTTCAAAGATTCAAACATTCAACCTCTACTAGCTCAAAATTTTCAAAGATATGGATATTGCCACTCATCATATTTAAAGGGGCAGTTGACAGAGAACAGAATGCAAAAAACTGCATACAAAAAAATGTCAAATGACAGAGTTATCGGCAATTATATGTTTTGATGCTAAACGCCACCTAGCGGCAAAACTTAGTACTAAAATAAAAAAACAAACTAATGGTGCACAACTTCAGAACATGTGAGTATGCATGAAATTTCATTTTTAGCACTTCTAATCATCCGCAACAGCGGCACACAAAAAAAAGTGCAAAGAATAATAATAATGGAAAAAAAAAAAGGAAAAAGAAACAACAAGAGAACAGTAGGTTTTCGCGGCTGCGTTGCATCCACGAAAACCTAAAAAATATAGTACAGTAACAAACAAATGAAGATAATCAACAATT
>CM037795.1:18710516-18760516 GCA_021229015.1 Solen grandis
ATAATCATTCTATATATTCTAGAGTTTATTCTCCTCTTTTCAGTTCTGTTTACACATGGAATTATACATACCCATGCTTGTTAATTTTGTTTTAGTACCCGAGATGATAGGCCCAAGTCGCTACAGTACTACGAGGTCACAATTCAGCAGTATCTACCAGATACTTTCAAACAGTTTTTTAAAGTGACTCCTGTAACAATGGAACATCTGTGTCGGAAGCTTTCAGATTGTCCGGAATTATCAGAAAGAGTTGTCCCAGGAGGGAGGAAGCCTATTCCACTTCAGAAGAAAGTATTAATGACAATAAGATACCTAGTATCACAAGAAACTATAAAAGAACTCAGTGATCATTTTGGTATAACTGAACATAGTTTAATAAGAAGCAAAAGACAGGTTATAAACGCAGTAAACAATCATCTTGAACCTTTAGTACTTCTTATGACATTGAATGTATTGTTAATAATGTTAATATTATTAACATTGTTATTAATATTATTTGTAAGAAGTAATATTTTTTAAATATTGTGAACATCTCAAAAGTTTTCCATTGTTGAAGAAGCATTTTAGGACATATATATGATGAAATTTGACAAATATCATATAAAGAGGTGGCATGTAGTTAACCATTTGCTTAATGTCACAACACATTTTTGTGCCGATTTCGTTGAGAATTGGCTGGTGAAAATTATATTTGATTATAATGTGACTTTGTAATCATATAATAGACACACCAAACATGTATATTTTGTTCAGTGTCTATCAATAAAATATAGTTTGATGAGAAAATAATATCTGCATGTGCAAGTTTTGTATTTTTTACACAATATGTCAAGAAATGTGTTCCACTGGTGTAGAGTCACTCACACTGTGTAACATTTCGTTGGCATAAGTTGAAACAAATATAAACATTCAAATGAATGAAATGAAAATGAATGAAAAATTTAACACATAAATTTTCAGAATCTGATCATGGGACATTTGAGTATTAGAAGTGTTGAAGTAAAATAATGAGCAGATTGAAGAAAAAAAAAATGAATTGGGGTACCTTTTAAACTGCATGTGACATTAAATTACAAAATGTCTATTGATACAGTCACCGGCTAATCAAACTTCTATTTTCATTGAGTCATTTTTAATTTGCAGCAAATAGAAATTGAATATAAAATTAAAAAAAAAAATAGTCTAAAGTTCATTTGTGCACTGGATAACTGATGCTTTGGGAAACTTTTATGATGGACATGTTGTATAATTAGTATTTTTGCTATTTGTTATGATGATAATGAAATTATTTTTATGAGAATTTGTATATTTTGTATTTTTGCTATTTGTATATTTTTATTAAGACTATAATATTGGTAGTTGCAATACCATGACTTTGTATCTTGGGCATGTTGCATAAATATTAATCTGTTGCACTAATTGTGTTGGATAGTTTGTTTATAACATATACTGCATCAATTCATTTGTTGGTCTTTTATAATAAAAAATTTGTTAATAATTAATATAGAGCTGGTTTTGTTCATCAAAATGCTGCAGTATACCATTTGTTGGACTTGCATAATAAGGTACAGCAATATATTCATATCAGTGGCATTTGATATTATTTGACTTACCATGTGCATTTAAGGCCAACTTGAATTACACCAGCAAAATGAAAGTTGTATCATTAATAGTGCTACTTTTTGTTTTTGTTTGCAATTGCTGCAGGAATATAACAGTTTGGCATAGTTTATACCAAATCTTTTATCTTTGAAAATATTTACAAGTTGTAAATTACAACTGCCATATTGTAGTACAATGAAAAGAGAAAGAAACTATCTATCAGGCATTTCTTCAATATTGATTAAATTTCAATACAAAATACCAAAATCATAATAATCCTTTTGCTGTAGTGCATAACTTTCCTTACATAATGTTATATAATGAACAAACACTGATGTTCAACATTCCTCAATAAATGATAAAATCAGATTTGGTTTAAACTTTTCATTTTAAAAACCAATTTTATCTATTAATTTTGGTAGATTCCTGTTTACTGTTCTTGACTTATGTGTCTGCCTGAGTTTATAACAAGTCAAACGTATCCAGTACTAAAACTGGGAGGCTTAATTAGTTCCCTGTTAGGTGTGCATCATATATACATGCAGGGGTAGATCCAAGACTGACTTATTGTCAGGATAATGTGATTGTGTGCATTATTATGCCAGAATTATCAATGATGTGATACTGCAGTGTGGCAGCATTATTATTGTCAGAAATGGACTTATTTTCTAAATGACTAAAACCTTGTCAGCATGATATTAAACACGACAACAAACAAACTGAAGCTCAGAAAATTTAAGTAACTCTTAAGTTTATGTTGGACATACGGGAATATTCATATTCACTTCATAATGTTTGAAATATTAATCTCAATCTACACAAATCTAGGTAAGATAAATTTAGTTCAATGTTAACAAATAACAACTCCTATTAATAATTTCAGTTTTTCCTATATTAGCCTATGTTAAATCAAGTGACCCCTGGGGTGGGGCCAACTGGTCCAACCCAGGAATCATCAAGAGGGATTAGTATAAGTTGTAAGAACTTGTTCCCCAATCGACGTAAAATAAATAAGTTTTAAGTCTAAAACAAACCAATCCTTATCATATCTGTGAAAATGCTGTGTTATCAGGTGAGCGATTTAGGGCCATCATGGCCCTCTTGTTCATTGGAGTTTTAGAATTAAGTTTTGAAACGTATTCACGCCAAGAATTTTTCTTTGATTGTTTTATGGTCCTACGAGCTTTTGCTCTGAGTATTCTAATTTGATCATGATTTTCTTCTGTTGGTCTTACATTGAATCTTTTGACAGCTGCTCTGCGTTTACGAATGGCTTTTTTGCATTCGTCATTAAACCATGGTCTGCTTTTATTTGTAACTTTTGTTTTAGGTATACACTGTTCGGCAATGGAATGGAGTTTAGAGGAGAACTCGACAATAGGGTCATCAAATTCTAAAATAGTTGAAGAAAATAACTCTTTATTAGCAAAGAGTTTGAAATTTAGCCCAGTCAGCTTTTTTAAAATTCCAACGTGGAGGAGTATCATCAATACTAGAGTTAATGTTAGTTAATATAATTGGAAAGTGGTCACTTCCACACAAATCGTCATGCACTCTCCAGTCGTAGTCTAAATATAAAGTCGGATAGGAAATAGAAAGATCAATGGCAGAATAATGACCAGTTGCAGGATGAAGGTAAGTATGAGATTTATTATTTAAAATACATAAATCATTTTTGTTGATAAAATCTTCTAAAATTTTACCTTTCTCATTAAGATTGTTGCAACCCCATAATGTATTATGGCCATTAAAGTCACCTAAAAGTAAATAAGGTGCAGGAAGTTGATTAATAATATTTTCTAGATCCCTAGGATTCAAAGTAGAATTTGGAGGTATATAAATAGAACAAACTGTGATCACTCTGTGCAAAGTCACACTGAGTGCCACAGCCTGTATTTGTGTATTCAGTTGAACTTTACTATGAGGAATATTACTTCGGATTAAGATAGATGAACCGCCAGCGGCTCTATCACAATTGTTTAAAATAAAATCATAGGAAATATAATTTCTAAAAGATACATTATCATTACCTTTTAAAAAAGTTTCTTGTAGACAGACTACGGCTGGAGATTGTGAAGATAACAATAATAATAGCTCATCATAATTTGCTTTAAGACCTCTACAATTCCATTGAATTATTTTATTTACCATGGATTATGAGAGAACGACAAATGATTGATAAAAATCAAGATGATGATCCTGAAGTAGACTTTGGTTGAGACGAAGATGGACCTCCACTGGTGCATTCCATCTCCTCTCCCCCACCGTCATCCAGGATCTCATATCTGTTCAAGATCCGAGAGGGATTATTAGATCCCTTTGGCTGACGTCCGGACGCCGGACCTGAATCTAAGGCCGGTTTGGTACTTTTTAGTGAGCTTTTGTGATCGCCCTTCGTCCGTCGTCGTGCGTCGTCCGTCGTCAACAATTTTCTTTAAACGACATCTCCTCTGAAACTGCTGGACAGAATTTAATGAAACTTGGCAGGAATGTTCCTTGGGTAAGGCTCTACAAAAGTTGCTAAAATAAAGTTGATCCATGAAGAACTCTGGTTGCCATGGCAACAAAAAGAAAAATAATTTGAAAACTTTAAAAATCATCTCCTTCAAAACTACTGGCCAGATTTCAAAATAATTTGGTACAGATGTTCCTTGGGTCAACCTCTACCAAAGTTGCTAAAATTATTCCGATCCGTAAAAAAACATGGCCGCCAGGGGCGGGGCTTATTTGCCTTATATGTATATAGAGAAACCTTTAAACAACATCTCCTCTGAAACCACTGGACAGAATTTGATTAAACTTGGCAGGGATGATCCTTGGGTCAACCTTCACAAAAGTTGCTAAAATAAACTTGATCCATGTAGAACTCTGGTTGCCATGGCAACAAAAAAACACAAAAAAAAAACCTCTAAAAATCATCTTCTTCAAAACTACTGGCCAGATTTTAAAATAAATTGGTACAGATGTTCCTTGGGTCAACCTCTACCAAAGTTGGTAAAATTATTCCGATCCGTAAAAAAACATGGCCGCCAGGGGCGGGGCTTATTTGCCTTGTATGTATATAGAGAAACCTTTAAACAACATCTCCTCTGAAACCACTGGACAGATTTAGATTAAACTTGGCAGGGATGATCCTTGGGTCAACCTTCACAAAAGTTGCTAAAAAACTTGATCCATGTAGAACTCTGGTTGCCATGGCAACAAAAAAAAAAAAAATGAAAACTTTAAAAATCATCTTCTTCAAAACTACTGGCCAGATTTTAAAATAAATTGGTACAGATGTTTCTTGGGTCAGCCTCTACCAAAGTTGCTAAAATTTTTCCGATCCATAAAAAACATGGCCGCCAGGGGCGGGGCTTATTTGCCTTATATGTATATAGGGAAAACTTTAATCAACATTTCCTCTGAAACCACTGGACAGAATTTGATTAAATTTGGCAGGAATGATCCTTGGGTCAACCTTCACAAAAGTTCCTAAAATAAACTTGATCCATATAGAACTCTGGTTGGCATGGCAACAAAAAGAAAAAAAATATGAAAACTTTAAAAATCATCTTCTTCAAAACTACTGGCCAGATTTTAAAATGAATTGGTACAGATGTTCCTTGGGTCAACCTATTTATCTCAGGTGAGCGATTTAGGGCCATCATGGGCCTCTTGTTTGAGGTTTGGTAGGCTTAGTTGGGTTATTTTGGGTGTTAGCTGATTTTGACTTTTCAGGTTTTTTAGACTCTGACCTCTGTACTGATTGACTGACTGTATTTGCAACATGAGGACAAGGTTTTTGAATTGGTAAAGTTGCTGACTCGGAGGGCAAAGGCTCCGTTTGAGTTTGAGCGTCTTGAAGAGTTACTGATTTCTGAGCAGATTTAATGACTGATGCATAGGATTTAGTGGGGATGTCTTCATATAATTTTCTTGCTTCTGGATAGCTTACCTTTTTGGTGACCTTGATTTTCATAATTTCTTTTTCTTTTTTCCAAATTTCGCAGCAAATTTCGCAGGTGTTTGAGAAGGCTGGGTGATCTTTGCCACAATTTACACATTTAATTGGGTTTCGACAGTTTTCTTCATGGTGTTTTGTTTGGTATGCACATTTGGAACAGACTGCTTCATTTTTGCAGTCATTTTCATGGTGACCAAATTTCTGACACCAGAAACAACGAAGTGGGTTGGGGATGTAAATATCAACTTTAATGAGACTATATAGAACTTTTAAATTTGCTGGAGGGTTTGGAGAATCAAATGATAGAATAACTGTGTTTGTTTCAATTTCTTTGCCATTTTTCTTGATCTTAATGCGTCTGGCTGCTATTACTCCTTGTGATTTTAAATTTTCAACTAAATCAGATTCTGAAACACCTGCAAGGATTCTGTTTTTTATAACACCCTTAGAATAATTTAATGATTTGTGTGGTGTTGCAGTGATGTTTATGTCGTGGAATTTTACCATTTTCAATAGTTCAGATTGGGATTTTCTTTTAACTTCAATTAGAATGGATTTGTTTTTCATTTTCTTAACAGATTTTGGGTCACCAATGGTGCCACGGAGAACTTTTTCGATTATGAACGGAGAGTTTTGACAGATCGCTATTTTCATTGGATGCAGCAAGTACAATAAATGTAGGATAGGTTTCTTGTTTTTGAACATCATAGTCAGGGTCAGAGTCGTCAGTTGTTGAATCAGTTCGATACCGTTTGAAGGAAGCCATGAAAGAAAGAGAAGAGATTCAGCACTCGTGCTCCCCACCCACCACGGAGTCCAACAAGGGGACGCTTATCCGGAGTGGATATCCTACTCCAAGCGCCAGGGCTACACAAGTGCTATACTCGAAAGGTTTAAGAAAGAAACTTAAAATTCCCCTCGATTGACCCATAAGCCACCGCCTTCTAGGTTAATTTAATAGACAAAAAGTAATGAAAATAAAACCCGGTTAGTATCAGAGAAAAGATACGTACGTTTATAGACAAAGATTAGATATATGTTTAACCTAGGGCTCGGCGTGACTAGCCGATTGATCGTATCGGGCCCATACGACCACCCGTCTATACTGAATACGAGGTCAAGACGGTGTATTGCAAACCACAGGTGACTACGGGTATACCGCACGCCAAACCTGTGTCCGCTCAACCGCCAGAATCCTCATCTCCAGCTTTACGGAACGCCATGCACGGCAAACGCATGGTCCAATTTGGCGGAGTTCTACCGCTCTGCATGGATGCAGCCGGTGTATTCTAGGCCCCAGCCGGCTGGGCCGCCTTCATGCTGAGATAAGTATGGTTTCTCGGTAGCACATTCACAGACCACCACCTTAAACTTAAAGGTTGGCTCTATTAACAGTATATTATATTAGTCTACCATCTTTAATTCATTATCGCAGCATTATATATTGCAACACATGTCTATTGTGCCCATTCAGGCTTTAAATAGTTATGCTGTTTTATTGTTTCCTTTCTGAATTAATTTCATACATGTCTATTCTTCAATTTAAAATGGCTTTATGCATTTCTTTAACAATTTTACACCATTCAGTTCAGGAGCCTACTTGCTTTATAAATGTTCGGATGCCACGTCCGTTATAGTGGATGCAATTTATTTCATGGATTTTATCGCCATGCCAATTATGGTGGATGCATTTTGTTCCATGCATTTTGATTCCATGTCAATTGTGGCGGATGCACTTTGACACCATGTCATTTATAGCAGTTGCATTTTGATCAATTATGGCGGATGCATTTTGACGCCATGTCAATTATGGAGGATGCATTTTGACGCCGTGTCATTTATGGTGGATGCATTTTGACGCCATGTCAATTATGGCGGATGCATTTTGTTCCATGCACTTGGACACCATGTCAAGTTATGGTGGTACATCAATTATGATGTTTAACTTCCAGTGTCACTTCTGGCATGTGTTTTCTGAAATTAATTGTATTTGAATGCTTCATGTATTTTATTTTTCATGGAATTGCAGGATGACATTGAATTCCTGTATATGCTACGTCTAGGTGTCATTCTAGCACATGTATCTACTTTTACTGCTTCAATGAATCTTTAGACAATAATTTCTTTCGGATGATATCAGCTTAAGTTCTGATCTGTGTCATTTAATACCTTATCACTCAATTTCAGTCCTCAACCATGGGCCCGAAAAGAAGGCAAACAGCGACCTCAACTGGTCCCAAAGGAAATGGGACAGATAAGGCACCACAGCTAGCAGAAAAAGCGGACGATGCCAAAAGACCGGCCAAACGTCGCAAACAGGTTCCAGCGGACAATGACAATCAGCTGAACATTAACTATGACCTATTAGCTGAGGCCATTTTGCGAAAACAGAATCCATGTACTGTAAGCAGCAATTCAGGTGATGACGTGGCCATACAACAACCTACGACCTCAGCACAAGATTCACCAGCGGCTAGTGTTCCATTTGCAAATGACACTGTGCGTGCTCAACAAAACAAAATTCAAATGGAGACAGCAGGCCCTTCAACAGATCATTCTTCGGCCACCACAGACCCTACAGCAACAACGGGATGGTGCAGCAAGTCACATACTAATGATATTATGTTCCTTGCTTTATGGCGTTTTTGTGCACCACCTTTTTGCTTTTATTTGTGTTTTATAATATTTATGCTATTGGCTGGGCTTCATTTATCATGTGCTTAGATTATTGCATGTGACTAGTCAATATGTTAAACTAGCCAATTTATCTCATCACTATAAAAATTGTTTTAAGCCCAGCCAATTATTTTATGTACATGTAAATACATGTAAATTCCTAGTCATTTATTAATTGTAATAAATGGCATGTTCACTCAGTAGGAGTTTTTCTTGTTATTTTATACACAAGAGGTTCAGCAAAAACAAGCTGCAAATAGCCAGGATTATTAACCCTCATTACAGGAAAATTTGTGGATATAAATATTTGCATAATAAAAGGTAGAAACTTTATCTCCATTGGTTTTGTAGTGAATGTTCACCCACTGTTCTAGCATGCGGCACTTTATCTGTCTCAAAAAGACATTGTCTCCAAATGACAGAAAAACTGTCGGTGGGACGTTAAACCAAACAAACAGTGTTGATTTATTTCAAGTACCTCAAAATAGCATTCTAAAGACCCTATTCCCTTGCTTGGTACTTATTACATATGGATAGTTTCAGGACTGGTCCGACCAGTGAAACAAATGTTGTTAAGTGAGATATAATGTCATGTGTCCATGACGATGGAATGCAGTGTAGAAGCAATATATTGGTTCCAAGAAGAATCTTTGAGACATTGATGCCTGGTGTTGTGGATGTCCGTTTGGCGGTCCTCAATTCTATTTTCAATGATTTGCACAATGAATAATTAATTTGCTATAACTTTGGAAAATGGGTTTAACCTTAGCATGTGCTAATTTAAACTAACATTCATCAAAGTGCAGAAATTAAGTTTCAAAACAATAGCTATATTTTACCTAAAATAAAGCGATGAGCGGTGGTCCAGTATGTATTTATTGGGTTCTTATTGTGTATACAGGTGTCCGTTTCTCAAAATTCCAGAAGTCAAAAGGATTTATGGCAAATCCAAGATTCTAACTAAGGACGTCAATTTTTAAATGATTATAAGATCGGTCCTATATGAGGTAGAAAGTTGATATTTGATCAGTTTTTAAAAAAAAAAATAAAGTAATTTCTTTATATTAAAATTGTTGAAGGGCAATGAAAATTTAATCACTTAATCATAAGACGCTGAAAGTTTGAAATCAATGATTTTCATATGTCTATGACGTCACATTTGAAATTGGCTTCAAAAAATTGTATGCAGTCTTTAGCCATTGTTCATGAACTGAATTTTCTCAGATGTGTTAAGTAGGTTCTAGTTGTGCTGTCCGGGTCCAGTTTTTCCAAATTGGAAGTCCAAGTTTTATGGCGAACCCAAGATTCTAACCAAGGACGTCTAATTTTAAATGCTTATAAAATTGGTCATATGCGAGATACAAAATTGGTATTTTGTCAGTAAATAGTCTCTGGGTCACAATTGACTTGGGCTAAAATATGTATATAACAATGTTGCAGAAAGTCCTATCATTCGTATCAACGAATGACATCTGTTGATATTTTGTATAGGAGTGTAAGCCTTACTTAAATTGCCTTTTATATAATTTGTTGTATGTATTTCATGCTTTAAAATGTTGTGTATCTATCTGTTATAAGTGTTGTGTATTTGTGAGACATGCACTGATACCGTAAAGATCTGTGGAGCATGCAAAGTTAAATATCATAATTTAAGTGATTCAAGATAATCAAGATAAGGGGAATACCATATTTTTTGGCCTTTTAGCTCACCTGAGCACATAGAGTTTAAATGTATATAGTGAAGTCTTTAAATGACATCTCCTCTGAATCAGCTGCACAGAATTTGATCTAATTTGGCAGAGATGATCCTTTGTTTAAATATATATAGTGAAAGCTATAAACAACATCTCCTTTGAAACAGCTGCACAAAACTTGACCATATTTGGCTCTGATGGTCCTTGTTTGAAACTTGAAATTATTTGGATCTCAGGGCCATGTTTTAGTACAGGTTATTCTGTTTTTTTTTTGAAGAAATCATGGAAAACTCAGGGAATTCTGAAATTTGGTAATTTATCAGGGAATTATCATGGAATTTCTCAAAATAATCATGGAATTTCTAATAAATATCCTTGAATTATTTAATTTGCAGAGTATTATTCGCTTAAAATAAAAATGAACTATTTAACTATATGCGTCTACGTTATACGACAATGGCGTTTGAAATCGGGATTAAGTTGTGTTACACGCTGTATTTTTCTCACGGGTACAAATTGTTACGACACCGGTTCGGTTACTTCCGTTTTCGCGACCTTGGCTTAGTTTCGTGTTCAAAACACCGTAAAATGAGTCATATGAAAGGAATGTGTAGATACAATCATAACTGGGAGACGCAGGCGGCCTATAAAGACTGGTTAAGACCTTTCAAAGGGGATAATAGAAAGGCGTTGTGCAATTCTTGTGACAAAATGATCGAACTCTCAAATATGGGCGAAAGTGCACTAAAGTCCCACATGAAAAGTGCGAAGCACATCGGGATCACTGAACAGCAAAAGAAAACAGTCAAATCGTGTCAGTCTATGCAGTCATTTTTTAAACCTGTGGAAAAAAGTGATGGAATTGGAAATTTGAGTATTCCCCCACCCCCTGCAGATACATGTCCTGGGCCTAGTACTTCATCTAAAATTTTGCAGTCATTTGTATCTAAAGAAGATACCATCAAAGCAGAAATACTGTGGACACTGAAAGTTGTCACATCACATCAGTCATACAGGTCTTGCATTGGGGTGGATAAACTGTTTTCAAAAAATGTTTCCTGACAGTCAGATTGCCCGCAATTTTTCCTGTAGTGAAAATAAAGCTGCTTATTTGTCTGTTTATGGTGTGGCAGAGTATTTTGCGAAGACCATAAAAGACAGTGTTAAGGGACCATTTGTTGTTATGTTTGATGAAAGTCTTAATAAAAAGCTACAGGAGAAACAGATGGACATAGTTCTTCGATTCTGGGATGAGGAACTCCACAAAGTTGAAACGAGATACTATACATCCCAGTTCCTTGGTGTGTACATATACCTCGAAAGTATAAAAAAAATATTTGCATTTTAAATTTAGCATAACCCATTATTAAAATATAATTGTTATAACCTGATTTATACCTGATGTTAAAGTTTAAATTTCTCAGAACTATTTTTTAACTTGTAATATTGTATTCATAAGGACCAATGGCAAAAGATTTTATCAACAAAAATAATCGCTTGAAGTGATTTGTACAGTGGTGGCTGTGTGGTGTTTAAATTAGGTGCTGGCAATCTATTTAGTATTTTTCTGGGAATATTCATTAAACTAAATCATGAAACTAAGAAAATGTTTGCCTATTGTAATGCTCAGCAATTGAAGTTTAACTCAACCTGTTTGATTATGAATTGATACGTTTTTATTTTTTAGGGCATGCCACAAGTTCAGACATGGTAATCCACTTCACCAAATCGATACTAGAGAGTGGGCTTAAGGTCAGCAATATGATACAGATTAGCATGGATGGACCCAATGTCAATTGGAAATTTCATGAACTCATCAAGCAGAAACTTGAGCAAGACTACAACACTAAGATACTGAAAATAGGTTTGTATTTATAGAGAAATTTGAAATGAACATTTTGATTAAGTGCAATGAGTTCCTTCAAAATTAATGATAGTATTAATCAAGTTTAGAAAAGCTATAAAATACTATCGTGATATTAAGAATATTTTGATGAAAATTTTCGTCTCCTATTTATGGTAGGTGTAATGTGCTAGCTGATCAGGATAACAACTGTTAGCTGCAGTGATACTAAATTGGGTAGCCATTAGTAAAGAGCCTTGCCAGGCGGTCTTGCTTTTTACTGGTGTTCAAGTATAATTAAAGCCGAGACCAGCATTATAAGAGTTAAATTGTGCTTTCATTTTATATTGCAGGTTCATGTGGTTTACATGTGGTCAACAACTCCTTCAAGGCTGGAGCAGAGGCTACTGGGTGGAATGTAGGATCATTCTTGTCCAGTCTGTACTATTTGTTCAAAGATTCCCCTGTAAGAAGAGAAGACTTTAAAACTGTAACAGACAGCTCTGTAATGCCTCTTAAGTTTGCTAATACTTGGTGGTTAGAGAATGTGCCAGTATGTGATGCCAGTATGTGATAGAGCACTGCTTATCTGGGATAACATTGTAAAGTATGTGTCTGCTGTAAAAAGCAAGAAACTTCCTGATCCAAAGAATAAGTCTTTTGAAGTTGTGAAAAGCTGTGTACAAGACCCTTTGTTCAAAGCAAAACTGCAATTCTTCAGGTTTATTGCCATTGAATTAAGACCCTTTCTTGAAGAGTATCAGACAGACAAACCTATGGTGTGCTTTATCTTTGATGACCTTGTTACAATGATCAGATCTTTGATGAAGAAGTTTATCAAAGATGAAATCTTGGCAGTAAGTGATGAACAGATCATTAAGATAGATGTGAAAGATAAAGAAAACCACAAAAACTACACAGATATAGACATGGGGTTTTCATGTACTAAATGCATCTCAGAGGCCAAACCAAGTGACAGACAAAAAATACAAATAAGAAATGAAGGCAAAGATTTTTTGATAGCATTATTGAAAAAGCTCCTCACAAAATGTCCATGCAGCTATTCACTTGTCAGGTACTTGTCATGTCTGAATCCAGTAAAGATGCAATCTGACAAAAACAAATGTGTTGAAAACTTCAAGAAGATGCTTATCTTCTGTTCAATAACTCACTGGTTAAGGAACAAGATTGTGATGGTTTGATTAACTTGTACTCCTTTTTGGAGGAAATTCCTAGGTATGGTTCAGATAGATTCAAAGATTTTAATAAAAACATGTCTTCAGTGGATGAACTGTTCTATGAATGTATGTCACAAAATTCAAAGTACCAAGCATTGCTTGAATTGATACAATTGCTATTAACTATGTCACATGGACAGGCGGCAGTGGAGAGAGGGTTCAGTGTCAACAAAAAGGTAGAGGTTGAGAATCTGAAACATGAAAGCATCATAGCTCACAGACTGATTTGTGACCATGTGAACAAAGTAGGAGGCATTCAAAATGTTGACTTAAGTAAAGAGTTACTGCAGTCTTGTAAGGCATCCAGGCACAAGTATGAAATATATTTACAGCAAAAGAGAGAGGCAGAAAAATCTGAAGCTGAACTAGGAACAAGAGGGCCATGATGGCCCTGGATCGCTCACCTGGTATCATTAGGCTATGTAAAATCAAGTGACCCCTGGGGCAGAGCCAATTTTGACCCCAGGGTCATGATTTGAACAAAGTTGGTAAGAATCGACTAGACAATGCTACACACTACCACACTCTACTTGGTAGAGGTCTATTAGCCCATGTTACATACCAAATATATAAACTCCAGACCTTGAAGATTTTTCTAGTTTTTTTTAGCTCACCTGAGCACTTGTGCTCGGGTGAGCTTTTGTGATCGCCTTTTGTCCGTCGTGCGTCGTCCGTCGTCAACAATTGCTTGTGAACACTCTAGAGGCCACAGTTTTGGCCCAATCTTCATGAAACTTGGTCAGGATGTTTGTCTACATGATATCTCGGATGAGTTCGAAATTGGGTCATGTGGGGTCAAAAACTAGGTCACTAGGTCAAATCTTAGAAAAACCTTGTGAACACTCTAGAGGCCACAAATTTGGCCCAATCTTCATCAAACTTAATCAGGATGTTTGTCTACATGATATCTCAGATGAGTTCGAAATTGGGTCATGTGGGGTCAAAAAGTAGGTCACTAGGTCAAATCCTTGAAAAACCTTGTGAACACTCTAGAGGCCACAGTTTTAGCCCAATCTTCATAAAATTTGGTCAGGATATTTGTCTACATGATATCTCGGATGAGTTCGATATTGGGTCATGTGGGGTCAAAAACTAGGTCACTAGGTCAAATCTTGAAAAACCTTGTGAACACTCTACAGGCCACAAATTTGGCCCAATCTTCATGAAACTTAGTCAGGATGTTTGTCTACATGATATCTCAGATGAGTTCGAAATTGGGTCATGTGGGGTCAAAAAGTAGGTCACCAGGTCAAATCTTGAAAAACCTTGTGAACACTCTAGAGGCCACAAATTTGGCCCAATCTTCATCAAACTTAATCAGGATGTTTGTCTACATGATATCTCGGATGAGTTTGAAATTGGGTCATGGGGTCAAAAACTAGGTCACAGGAAATCTTAGAAAAACCTGGAACACTCTAGAGGCCACATTTTGCCCAATCTTCATAAAAATTCAGGTGTTTGTCTACATGATATCTTGGATGAGTTCGAAATTGGGTCATGTGGGGTCAAAAACTAGGTCACCAGGTCAAATCTTAGAAAAACCTTGTGAACACCCTACAGGCCACAGTTTCAGCCCAATCTTCATGAAAAATGGTCAGGATGTTTGTCTACATGATATCTTGGATGAGTTTGAAATTGGGTCATGTGGGGTCAAAAACTAGGTCACCAGGTCAAATCTAAGAAAAACCTTGTGAACTCTCTAGAGGCCACAGTTTTAGCCCAATCTTCAATAGATTTGGTCAGGATGTTTGTCTAATTGATATATTGGATGAGTTTGAAAATGAGTCACATGAGGTCAAAAACTAGGTCACCAGGTCAAATCTAAGAAAAACCTTGTGAACACTCTAGAGGCCAACATTTTTGTCCCAGTCTTCAAATTGGGGATCAATATGTAGGTCACTTAGTCAAATGTTAGAAAAACACTTTTAGATGCCAGATTTTTTGTCATTATGCCTAACACAGCCATCTTACTCAGGTGAGCGACACAGGGCCATCTTGGCCCTCTTGTTCCAATATAAGTCTATGTAAAATCAAGTGATCCCTGGAGCGGGGCCAATTTTGACCCCAGCGTCATGATTTGAACAAACTTGGTAAGAATCGATTAGAAATGCTACACACCAAATATCTAAACTCTATGCTTTGTGGAAAATTTTTTTTTTTTCTATATTAGCCTATGTTAAATCAAGTGACCCCTGGGGCGGGGCCAATTTTGACCCAAGGGTCATAATTTGAACAATCTTGGTAGAGAGTCATAAGATCATGCTACATATTAAAAATCAAAAGGCTAGGCCTTGTGGTTTCAGAGAAAAAGATTTTTCAAGTTTTTCTATATTAGCCTATGTAAAATCAGGTGACCCCTTGGTGGGGCCAAATTTGATCCCAGGGCCATGATTTGAACAAACTTGGTTGTGATCTACTAGACAATGCTGCACACCAAATATCTAAACCCCAGGCCTTGTGGTTTCTGAGAAGAAGATTTTTCAAGTTTTTCCTATATTAGCCTATGTTAAATCAAGTGACCCCTGGGGTGGGGCCAATTTTGACCCCAGGGTCATGATTTGAACAAACTTTGTAGAGATCAACTAGACAATGCTACACACCAAATATCTTAACTCTATGCCATGTGGTTTCTGAGAAGAAGATTTTTCAAGTTTTTTTCCTATATAGCCTATGTTAAATAAGTGACCCCGGGGGCCAATTTTGACCCCAGGTCATAATTTTAGCAATCTTGGTAGAGAGTCATAAGACCATGCTACATACCAAATATCTAAACTCGAGGCCTTGTGGTTTCTGAAAAGAAGATTTTTCAAGTTTTTTTCTATATTAGCCTATGTAAAATCAAGTGACCCCTGGGGCGGGGCCAATTTTGACCCCAGGGTCATGATTTGAACAAACTTGGTTGTGATCCACTAGACAATGCTGCACACCAAATATCTTAACTCCATGCCTTGTAGCAGTGTTATTTTACGAAACAACACAGCTTAAAATAATTTGGAATAACTTAAAAGTTTCTGCAAAATAAGTCGGCTAGCGATTGCCAAGGAGAATGTTTTAAGTTGTCTATTTTAATTAATTATGGAAAACTAGACCCTGGCAGCCATGTTTTTAAGCAGATCCTTATTATTTGAACAATTTCAGTAGTGGGGCATTTTTTAGTTTTCACTATAGACATATAATTAACCAGACCCGCCCCAGGTAGCTGTGTTTTTTTATGAATCAAAATAATTTGAACAATCTTAGTAGACAGGCACCTGAGGAACATCTGTTCTAAAACATTTTGAAATTCAACCAGGAGTTTTCACGAAGAAGATTTTTTAAATTTTCACTTAAGAAATATAGAGAAAATTAGCCCCACCCCTGGCGGCCATGTTTTTTTATGGATCCAAATAATTTGAACAGTCTTGATAGACATTTAATCAAGGAACATCTGTGCCAAAACAATTTGAAATCAAGCCAGTAGTTTTGGATAAGAAGATTTTTTAGATTTGAGTATAGGCATCTAAGGAAAACTAGCCACGCCCCTGGCGGCCATGTTTTTTTACGGATCCAAATAATTTGAACAATTTTGGTAGACACTTACCAAAGGAACATCTGTGCCAAAACATTTTGAAATTCAGTTGGTTGTTTTGGAGAAGAAGACATTTTAAGTTTTTTCTTTCCGTTGCCATGGCAACCAGAATTCCAAATGGAATTCAATTCTTTGAACAACTTTGAAAGGGGACCACCCAAGGAACATCCCTGTAAAGTTTTATCAAAATTGACCAAGCGGTTAAGGAGGAGATGTCGTTTGAAGCAAAATGTTGACGGACGACGGACGGACGGACGACGGACGAAGACCGGTCACAATAGCTCACCTTGAGCCTCTGGCTCAGGTGAGCTAAAAAGAAAGAAAGTGCATGATGAAGTGACAGTCTTGAAGAAGAAAAAACTAAAGCTGGAAGAGGAAGTAAAAGATCTGATGAATGCTAGTGAAAAGCTAAGTGACAAGGCAGAGGAGACTGGAAAAGTCTCATTTGTTACCCAAGCAAACTCTTTAAGGAGGACAGCCAAAGACAAAAAGATGGAAATAGAAAAAATTGACGAAAAAATTAAAAGTGCATTTAAGTATTAACTTAAAAGAGAATTCATTTAAATGCATTCTACTAAATAAATGAATGAAATCATTTTTATATGTTTTTTCTTTACCATATTAAGGACTGGTGTTGTTAAACAGATGAAATTTGATATCATGGAAAATTGAAATTTATCATGGAAAAGTCATGGAAAAATCATGGAATTTTAGGTCAGCAAGTCTGAACGAACCCTGGTATTCATGTACTCAGATGAGAGATCAAGGTTTATTATGGCCCTTTTATTTCATTTTGTTTTTCTAGTTTGGTTGTTGATTACTTTGCAAAGAAAGTCATACTCATAAAGCAACTGTATCAGTAGATTTAAACTGAAACATCCCAGGTTTATAAATAGCCATATCATCAATATGTATTTATCACTAGATGATTCTTTCCTTTCAGATCGTGTCCCAATGAGCCCTGCTATAAGAAAAAGGTCGTAAATTTCAAGTGTCCCAAATGTAACCTGACATATTCAAGCAGCAGCGTTGGAAAAAGTGTAAATGGCTGTCTGAAAGTTAAAGGGAGAGCTCAGTTACACTTTTTTACCCAGCAAGCCGAACAGCTTAAGGAACAACTGGAAATGTCAGAAGATGTCACAAGCAAAGACTTCCTAAAACACCTTATCGCCAAGCTGCCCCTTATAGCAAAAATAAAAACAAGAGAAAACAAAGTGGTATCAATGAAGGTTATTAAATAAATGTTCCTGCATAAAGACTTTAGCATAATTCCTAGGAATAGTTTCAGTACTTTGAATGCATAAACTCCCAAAAGAAGAAAAATATTTAATGATACTTAACACTTGCATTGTCAGAGACGTTTGTATAACTGCTAAGAGTTAAGTCTATGAACATTTTTGAGACTTTTTTGTTCTTAATTAACAGCATTAACTTTTAACAGCACCTAAACAACAAGTTGAAAAAGCAGAATTTGATACAAACCTTTCCTCAAGTTTGTTAGTTTGTATGAGGTGCATTTTGCCTACACAGTGCCATGTGTGTTTCTGTCTGTATATAACTTTTGTTGTTTCAAGTCTTTTATTTGTTAAATGAAAACGTCTTTAAGTTTCTTAGCATAATTTGTATCTTTATTTTGTTAGGTTTAGTGTTGTTCATTCTTTTTGTAACATCATTTTCTTTAAGTGATCTTTTGAGCTGTCATGAGCACAGCTCGGTGTGAGCTTTTGTGATTTTTTGAATACCTGTTGTCCATTGACGGTCTTTGTGGTTAACAATTTTAGTTTTTACATTCTAAGTTCTCAATTTCGAACCAATCTTCCTCAAACTTTCTTATCTCAGACAAGTATGATTATGGTAAAATAGGGTCAGAAAGTAGGTCACTACATCAAATCTTAGAAAAATCTTGGTTAAACCCTAGAGGCCACAGTTTTGCCCAATCATTTACTTTATCAGAAAGTAGGCTACTTGGTTAAATCTTAGAATGATCTTGTTTAATGATCTTGTTTTTAATCTAGATGCCTGAATTTTTATTCAATCTTCCTCAAACTTGGCAAGAATGTACATGTATGTCATGATTATATTGCAGACGAGTTCAGTTATGGGTAGGGTTGGGCCAAAAAGTAGGTCACTAAATTAAATCTCTGAAAAATGTTGTATACAATATGAAGGATAATTTTTTTTTATCCAATATTCCTCAAAGTAGGTCAGAATGTTAGTCATAATAATATTGCTTTGATCTAATCATATGGATATGTCGATTGCAAGAATTTAAAAAAAAGTTGATGAAACAAGAACCATTGAATTAGTTTTGATCATTGATGTTTTCTTAAGCTCTTGTATTTTTCATTGTAAATATCATTTATTGTATTGTTTAATTCTTTCATGTTCTTTTTGGTAATTGCAAAATATGATTTCATATTATAACTATTGAGTTAATTTTTCTTAAACCCCATCATATCAACATTTACTTAGCGTAAAAACCCAAAGTATATTCATTTTTTCAAGAATCTAAGGGATTCTTTGGATGAAAGTTACAAAGAACCATTTTTTCGGCGTAGCTGTATAATTTCGATTTCAACTCGCATCTTAAATCAATCAAATGTACGCTAACAGCGGTAAATAATTCTAAGCTGAATAAAAGGACTCCTGTTATTGGTTAACGCATCGTTATGGACTATAAAATTACTGTTAATAAGGGGTGCAGCTTGTATATATCATTCAGCTTGGTGTTATTACTTTTCTTTTTGATGTAAACATGAAAGTGATTTCAGTAAGTTAAATACAATCCTTTTCCATCAATTGAGGAATGCTACTTTGTGAAAATGGTTTAAAACAACAAAAAAGAATCCACCGTGTTATGACATGAAACCCCTTAATTACTATTGAAAATTAATTCGCCAAAACCAAAACAACTAATAACGCTTTTATATCATAATTGTCATATGCAATAATGATATGAACAAATATCAAACAAGCTTATTTACAGATATACTTTTTTGTATTACCGTCTATAAATAAGTATATTTCATAGAAAAAATACTGAACTATTTCTAGAGCGTACTAAATTTGTTGTGCGTCGGTCTTTCGCGCGCTTTTCCTCGGAATGTTCTAGAAGTCCTTTATCAATGAATCTATGCTTTAAGGTGCTGATCATTAATGTATATGCCTGTATAAACTATTTTGATACAGTTTACAACTGATAAAATCAGACCTGAACAACATTGTTGGTTAAAAAGACTGAACATTCGCATCAGATGTTATTAAAGAAAGGCTCATCACAGATAAAACCGAATCTAAAACAATTCGAAACAATCAGTGACTAAAAGCAGTGTTCAATTACTAAAATCCTTTCTTGATGGTCAGTGAACCTATGGACTGTGTTGATTGTATATCACAAAAAAAATCTACAAATATTACGACGTTCGAGTTTCCACGTTTGATACTTGGTCAACACAGAAGATTCTACTATTCCGGGTACAGTGACAAAGTTACTTGTTTTTCTTGTCACGTAGAACTCTGTAAGGGGGAGAAAACAGACAATCCCTAGGAAGAGCACCATAAGCATTCACCATCCTGCGATTTCCTAAAATTCGTTGGATACACTATGGGTGAAGACGTCATTGATAAATCTTCAGGATTCGAACGTAACACTTACACATTTGGTGAACAATCTCTTTGGTTAAATAATAGTTTGTTTAAAATCCATTTCAAAATGAATGACAACACAGTACACGTTATGATAATGAACTCCTTCTTTGACTTTCTATACGCAAAAGCAATGTTTGAATGTCTTTATAACGTTGTTAAACAACAATGTTATGGGTGTGAAGTTGACCACCCATCACAGTTTCAACATCCGTGCATCATGTACGATACACAGGAGCACGTAGTTATGTATTTTGATTTGTTGGTTACAGCATTTAATGAAGATTTGATTCTTCTAATTTGGATTGCCTCAACATCTGTCCGGAACTTCTGACATTACAGAAACTGAAAATATATGATACAGACTGGTTGCATAGTATGAAAACCGATCAGTGGCAAACAACAAGAGGGCCATGATGGCCTTGAAACGCTCACCTGAGTACCATTGCTACAACTGATTACAAGGTTTTTAAACAGACAAGAATTCTGATATGACTCAATCTTATGTACTATGTACTATTTTGAACAATTTCATGCACCACTTAATCACCGGTAAAGCGAACGAAACACATATTAGTATTGATATATAATCTTTAAGTTTAGTTTAAAGAAACAGAAAAAATTGCAGCTTCTCTTTACCTCTGAGTTGATTTTGATGAAAGTATGAGGTTCGATATCTGAAAACATTGGTTCAAAATGCTGCCGGTAGATCTTGGAACTTTTACATCTGGCCGTTCAAATGTGGTATTTTATCTTCCCTCACGTCTAGTGATTGTAAGCAATTTTTATCCGTCTCCTCTCCTTGCGATTTTAATGTGTCCGCTGACGATTTCATGATTATGATCGATAAGTTTAAGTGATGTCTTCCGTTTCTTGTAGATATTAGGATACCATAGTCTACCTGTGGGACCGTCGGGCCAGTGAGATCTTACAGAGAATATGGGTAAAAGAATTTATGAGTGTCTATGTCTAACGGAACTTCAAGAATTCAACATTTTGTAAATCTATGAGGAGTGTTGATTGTTCAGTCTGAGTGTTGTAGACAACAACCAGACATATGGAAACAAGGAAATGTACGTTCACCCCATTAAGATATGTAAGTACAATTTCTTTTATTTTTTTTATTCTCAATTGTTTTCATTACATAATACAATTTAGCCTATATTCATTTATACACAGTTGCTCTTTATCAACAATCATGAACATACTGTCGATCTCGTGGATGTCATTTGTCTTACGAAGATGTGCGCATGCGAAGATTCCCGTTTGCTAAAAAAATCGCTCACCTGTGCACATGGTAACAGACCGACCCCGGTGGCCTAGTGGTTAGAGCGTCCGCCTCGGGTGCGGGAGGTCGTGGGTTCGATCCCAGGCCGTGACATACCAAAGTCGTAAAAAATGGTAGTGTTATAGCTCCCTTGCTTGGCAAAGGGAAGTTGCACGACTGGTTGGCCTGGTGTCAGGATAATGTGACTGGGTGTGGTATCATGCCACATGCCTACGGCGTGATATTGCAGTGTGGCAGCACTATATCTGTCTCAAGTAGACATCGTCTCCAAATGACTGAAATACTGTCGGTGGGACGTTAAGCCCAACAAACAAACATGGTAACAGAAAAAAACTGAAATAATACATGGACAAGAAAACCAGATACTAGATATTTAATATATCAAGTTTAAATAAGCACCAATGTGTAGTTTACCAAGGGATATTCCTGCCAAATATAATCTTATTCTGTGCAGAGGTTTCAGGGAAACATTGTCATTTACAGATTTCATTTATTACATATGAGGCAAATTAGTTTAGTCCCTGGCGGGCAGAGGATATTTTTTAAGGAACTCAAGTGAAGCTTCACCAAAGGGTTATTGTTGTCAAAGCTTAGCGATTTCTGTCCAGCTGGTTCAAATGAGATGTCTTTAAAATGTTTCACTTTATACATATAAGGCAAATTTGTCCCGTCCCTGGCGGCAATGTTTTTTTCTTTGGCATATCAATAATAGTTTAGCAATTGTGGAAGAGCGTCACCAAAGGATCATCCCTGCAAAGTTTGATCAAATTTTGTGCAACTGTTTTAGAGAAAACAAAAATGATTTCACTTCATACATATATGGCAAATTAGCCCGCCCCTGGCGGCCGCGTAAATTGGCAGAATCGAATTATTGTAGCAAATACTATTGCAGCGACGGTAAACCCCAATACAACAACTACAACAATCAATAGGCACTTTACTACACTGAACATTGTATTCACTTGGAGATATCTTCGTTGTAGCGTGACCGTTCAAACTCTCTGTTTGTAACTTCTCTTCGCCGATCCATTCACAAATTAAATTTACAAGGTACTCGAAAAGTCAGTTCAAAAGCCATAGGGTACTCTGTCAAAATGATTTTTTCTTCTACGTTTCGTGTACACCATGTGATATCTTTTTTTTCCTTTCTATTATACAGCTAAGTATTCTTAAGAGTCTCAAAAATTCATTTCATGGTCTCATTCTTTCACATAATCGGGTGTGTATATATGTATATTTAAATACGTATAAGCTAAAGTCGGAGATATTCTCTTTCTATACGAGAATGATACGAGTTCAGCATGTATACGTAAATAACCTCAATATCTATGTTTTTGACTGAAAAAATGAGCAGAAGTAAAAAACGGTATTGACTTAAAATTAAAAAAAAAAAATATATATATATACTTGCAATACCTAGAATGTTATAATATTTGCAATGTTTTTGTTGTCATATTTCATACTGTAATTTCCCGGGGTTTTTTTCCCCCCCCGATCGAGTCGATTTTGTTGGGACGCGAAATAATTTTGGGGATTTCCTTCCGTTCTATTTATAGAATACCGTTACTTTTATTCGTTATTCCAAAATATTAATGCCCAGACCGTTATTCGGCGCTAACAGGATAACAACTCAGTAGAACAATTCTGTGATTCCTTTTATTTTTGGTGAAACACCTCACTGAAACGTCTGTATTACAAGGTAAGTTATTTTTTATCATTATTTTGTACAATTATTGTTTTAATCTTGAACGAGAAGACTGATGTCGCATTTGGTTCTTACTAGTTAAGATGTACCATTGAAATTAGAATCTACCGTTTCAATTAAAACCACTCAGACAAGAGTAAAAATCAATAGTTGTAGTAAAAAGTCTCATGACATTTATATGCGAGCTTCAGTGAACTTTATGTAAAAAAGAAGTTATAATGCGCATGTTTTTTGTTGTTGTTTTTTACCATTAAGTTTGTAAATATAAACGTAAATCTATGTTAGAATAAAATATGACGAGAGAGAGAGATCGCTTCGCTTTTTTTTTATGTTGAACAATGTACTGACTACAATTCAGATCACACACCCCCCCTCTCTCTCTCTCTCGTTGTTACTGATGTGGTATAAAGTGTCCTGTGTAAGGGTATTTCAATTTTAAAAATTGAACATCTGCTATAAACATCTGTTGTATTTAAATTCCCTACACTTCACAGCCAATATGAAATGTTATTTAAATTAAGTCCATTTCCCCGTCTCTACTTTCACTGATTTAATTCCAGATGTGCTATTCTTTTTTCTTCATGGGAAAAAAAATCTTAAGATCACACCCCCTCTCTCTCTCTCTCCTATTTAAATAGAACTGCTACGCACTTAGTGTCTCATTTTAGGCTTTTTTTCCCCTAAAAAATGGAGCGACGAGGTTTTGAAACACCTCCGCCTATGTCAAAACAACAAGCTCTATATAGGGAAGGTCTTAAATACCCTCATTACATCAGAAGACATCTTTTACAATCGGATTCTTATATAAATGAAAAATCTGCTTCCATTTTTCATGGAACTATAGACTCAGTAGTGAGTGTAGTTCATGAGACAATGGAAACAGGGGAATTAAAAAAAAATACAAAAAGAAATCTTACAACGTATGATTTGTTTATTTGTTTTACGAGAAAAAATTCGATCATGTGATAGGTAAAGATATATGTGGTAAAGAATCGTACACATGTTTCGTAATCGCATTTATTTATAGATTTGTTCTCCCTGAACCAGAAGATATCAATTTCAAAGATTTGCAAATTCGACCGGCCTATCCTATATGAGTTTACACAAGCCTAATAAAAAAAACAAAAACAGGTCCTCTAAAGGACCCCTATCAGCCAAATACTTTATGATGAAAAAAAATGCATAATATGTGTCGACATGTCGTCATAGTATTAATCAAGGGAAATAACCCAAATATCTTTTCATCATCAGTTATATTTCCTTAAAATATAATATTGATTTTTTTGGTTCATAGACTCTAGGGATGAAACGTTTAACCTGTCAAAACAAGTCAGTTTCTAAATATAACAACCAATAATATTGTAGAATGTTTTATAAGAGGTCTTTAAAACAAATTTTAATCATTCATAACAGGAAACCCAATTGTGAAAGTCATGGATTTGATGACATCAACTCTCGAAGCGATGGTGACTTCATTCACCAGCGAGGAAGAAGTGATGCTGTTTGCAAGGTTTTGGGAAATACAAGTGTCTGCAGCAGTGAGACGACGGTTATTTCAGATCCGAAACCCGGAATATGGAAAATCCGAAACCCGGAATATGGAAATGATTTTCTTTTTGATAGTCTGAGTAACATACTTGAATGTTTTGATGAATCGAACAAAGACTCAGACTTAGATTTAGCATTAAGATTTGTCCAAGAGAAAAATGAATGTAGCTCTTCAATACCGGTGGTTCAAACTGGAAGTGAAACTGTACGTCAGTCACAAGTTTCACCCCTAGAGATTAAGGTGACTTCATTTACAGATGAAGAAGATTTGATGAATTATGCAGCCACTTTGGGTATACAAGAGTCTGAGGCAGTGAAAATACGACTGTTTCAGCTCAGAAATCCCAATAATGGAGATATCATATCCAATAGTCAGTATTCAGATTCTGACTTCGAATTGGCATTAGGATATATTCAAGAACAAAATGAAGTTGAGGAATGCATAAAGGCATTTTTATTTGATGACGAAATGGAGAAATTAAGCCGTTTATGCATTTAAGAGGGTGATTGGAACCCTCCGTCATCCGTACAAACCGGAAGTGGTGATGAGCCCCAACCAGGGCCCTCCAATCAACCAGACGTATCTAAAAAGTTACAGTATACCATGAGAAAAAAATCAGAGAAGACATATAAACAAGAGGCCCATGATGGCCCTAAATCGCTCACCTGAGATAAATAGGTTGACCCAAGGAACATCTGTTCCAATTTATTTTAAAATCTGGCCAGTAGTTTTGAAGAAGATGATTTTTAAAGTTTTCATATTTTTTTCTTTTTGTAGCCATGGCAACCAGAGTTCTATATGGATCAAGTTTATTTTAGGAACTTTTGTGAAGGTTGACCCAAGGATCATTCCTGTCAAGTTTAATCAAATTCTGTCCAGTGGTTTCAGAGGAAATGTTGATTAAAGTTTTCCCTATATACATATAAGGCAAATAAGCCCCGCCCCTGGCGGCCATTTTTTTGGAATTTTTTTTAATTTGGAGAGGTTGACCCAAGGAACATCTGTCCAATTTATTTTAAAATCTGGCCAGTAGTTTTGAAGAAGATGATTTTTAAAGTTTTCATATTTTTTTTTCTTTTTGTTGCCATGGCAACCAGAGTTCTACATGGATCAACTTTATTTTAGCAACTTTTGTGAAGGTTGACCCAAGGATCATCCCTGCCAAGTTTAATCAAATTCTGTCCAGTGGTTTCAGAGGAGATGTTGTTTAAAGGTTTCTCTATATACATATAAGGCAAATAAGCCCCGCCCCTGGCGGCCATGTTTTTTTACGGATCAGAATAATTTTAGCAACTTTGGTAGAGGTTGACCCAAGGAACATCTGTACCAATTTATTTTAAAATCTGGCCAGTAGTTTTGAAGAAGATGATTTTTAAAGTTTTCATTTTTTTTTCTTTTTGTTGCCATGGCAACCAGAGTTCTACATGGATCAACTTTATCTTAGCAACTTTTGTGAAGGTTGACCCAAGGATCATCCCTGCCAAGTTTAATCAAATTCTGTCAAGTGGTTTCAGAGGAGATGTTGTTTAAAGGTTTCTCTATATACATATAAGGCAAATAAGCCCCGCCCCTGGCGGCCATGTTTTTTTTACGGATCCAAATAATTTGAACAATCTTGGTAGACACTTACCAAAGGAACATCTGTGCCAAAACATTTTGAAATTCAGTTGGTTGTTTTGGAGAAGAAGACATTTTAAGTTTTTTCTTTCCGTTGCCATGGCAACCAGAATTCCAAATGGAATTCAATTCTTTGAACAACTTTGAAAGGGGACCACCCAAGGAACATCCCTGTAAAGTTTTATCAAAATTGACCAAGCGGTTAAGGAGGAGATGTCGTTTGAAGCAAAATGTTGACGGACGACGGACGGACGGACGGACGGACGAAGACCGGTCACAATAGCTCACCTTGAGCCTCTGGCTCAGGTGAGCTAAAAAACAGCGGCTGTGGACAAAACATACCAAATTAAGATAGACGAACGGTACCACGGTCAAAAGTTAGTTGATATACATCAAGGTCTCCATCACATGTTCCAGGAAGTGCTGAAGGAAGCCCGGAGTGATTTGGCAGGGAACGATCTCGGACGTGTGGTGATCCACCATGAAAGGCTTCATGACCCTATAGTCGTTCCCTTACAACGCCAATAAAGTGATGGAGTTCATTGAAAATGTACTAAATAGTAACCAAGATTTATCTATTGATCAAAGTTTCAACATTACTGTCGGATCGATAGACTCACCAAAAGGAGGTGCCAAACGTCGAATAATAAGTATTAAAGGTAACAAGAGGGCCATGATGGCCCTGGATCGCTCACCTGAGTACCACTGCTACAACTGATTACAAGGTTTTTAAACAGACAAGAATTCTGATATAACTCAATCTTAGACATTTTAGCCCTGACAATACTACACACCAAATATATAAGCACTGGGCTTTATGGTTTCAGAGGAGAAGACTTAGTGCGGGGTCATTTATCTCCAAAGGGCCACCATTTTGAAAATCTTGATAATGAACCATTAGATGATGCTACATACCAAATATCTAAGCTCTAGGCCTAATGGATTCATAGAAGATTTTTAAAGGTTTTCCTATATAACTCTATGTTAAACAAGTGACCCATGGTGCAGGGGCATTTATCACCATAGGGTCATGATTTGTACAATCTTGGTAATAAACCATAAGATGATGCTTCATACCAAATATCTAATCTCTAGGCCTTATGGATTCATAGGAGAAGATTTTTAAAGATTTTCCTATATAACTCTATGTAAAACAAGTGACCCCTGGTGCGGGGTCATTTATCACCATAGGGCTATGATTTGTACAATCTTGGTAATGGCCCATAAGATGATGCTACATACCAAATATCTAATCTCTAGGCCTAATGGATTCATAGGAGAAGATTTTTAAAGATTTTCCATATAACTCTATGTAAAACAAGTGACCCATGGTGCGGGGTCATTTATCACCATAGGCATGATTTGTACAATCTTGGTAATGAACCATAAGATGATGCTTCATACCAAATATCTAATCTCTAGGCCTTATGGATTCATAGAAGAAGATTTTTAAACATTTTCCTATATAACTCTATGTAAAACAAGTGACCCCTGGTGCGGGGGCATTTATCACCGTAGGGCTATGATTTGTACAATCATGGTAATGAACCATTAGATGATGCTCATACCAAATACTAATCTCTAGGCCTTATGGATTCATAGAAGAAGATTTTTAAAGCTTTTCCTATATAACTCTATGTAAAACAAGTGACCCCTATTGCGGGGGCATTTATCACCATAGGGCTATGATTTGAACAATCTTGGTAATGAACCATTAGATGATGCTACATATGAAATATCTAAGCTCTAGGCCTTGTGGATCCATAGAAGAAGATTTTTAAAGTTTTTCCTATATAACTCTATGTAAAACAAGTGACCCCTATTGCGGGGGCATTTATCACCATAGGGCTATGATTTGAACAATCTTGGTAATGAACCATAAGATGATGCTACATACCAAATATCTAAGCTGTAGGCCTTATGGATTCATAGAAGAAGATTTTTAAACATTTTAGGCTATGATTTGAACAATCTTGGTAATGAACCATTAGATGATGCTACATACCAAATATCTAAGCTGTAGGCCTTATGGATTCATAGAAGAAGATTTTTAAACATTTTCCTATATAACTCTATGTAAAACAAGTGACCCCTGATGCGGGGTCATTTATCACCGTAGGGCTATGATTTGTACAATCTTGGTAATGGCCCATAGGATGATGCTACATACCAAATATCTAAGCTCTAGGCCTTGCAGTTTTGCAGAAGAAGATTTTCAAAGTTTGCATTTTTAAAATCTATTTTTAGCTCCTGTGACCTACTTTTTTAACCAATCTGAATAATTTGTACAACTTTGATAGAGGGCATCATAAGGATGATTCCTGTGAAGTTTGGTCAAAATCCCTTCAGCGGTTCATGAGGAGATGTTGTTTAAAGCAAATTGTTGACGACGGACGCACGCACGCACGCACGCACGGACGACGGACGACGGACAAAAGGCGATCACAAAAGCTCACCATGAGCACGTTGTGCTCAGGTGAGCTAAAAATTGAGGAACCAGGTCACGCTGACAATATGCGTATCTACTCTTGGTGATAAAGCTTCCCATAAAGTTTAGTTGAATTCAAGCCATTAGTTCCTGAGAAATAGCCCGGACAAGAATCATGCAATATGAACTATAGGCCAAAAAGTCAAGGGACCTTAACTCTGTGAAAAATTTAGGAATCGGGTCATGCTGACGATATGCGCATCTCCTCTTGGTAATAAAGCTTCCCATAAAGTTTCGTTGAATTCAAGCCATTAGTTCCTGAGAAATAGCCCGGACAAGAATCAGGCAATATGTACTATAGGCCGAAAAGTCAATGGGCCATAACTCTTTGAAAAAATTTAGGAATCGGGTCATGCTGACGATATGCGCATCTCCTCTTGGTAATAAAGCTTCCCATAAAGTTTCGTTGAATTCAAGCCGTTAGTTCCTGAGAAATAGTCCGGACAAGGAAAGTGTGACGGACGGACGGACGGACGGACGGACAGATGAAGCGGCGACTATATGTGTCACCTTCGGTGAGCATAAAAAATGTGCAGCCTGACAGGGTCTTGAACTCAAGGCCTTTTGCTTACAGAGCGAATTCTCTACCGAATGAGCTACCCAGCCGCTTACAGATCTTTTTACCCTATTGTGAGATGAATGCGTTTACTTCCTCTGGTTATACTGAACGATTCTGTAGCCACTGATTTGATTGGCTTATACAAAGGTCAATCTTAGACTACCCTTTATACGATGTGGTCAGATCCAGTTAGCATATTGAATCTGATTTCAATGAGATTGAGGTATAGGTCTACTGTGTTGAGACTGAGCAGAGGAACATCTGTGCCAAATTAATTAATCAAGCCTGTAGTTTTGGGCAAGATAAACTATTACTATACACACACTCAATGAACATCCCTCTCAAGTTTTATGGTAACTGGCCCAGTAGTTCAGTTAATTATTCACGCTGGACATTCACAGGTCACAATAGCTCACCTTTGAGCATGTTGTGCTTAGGTTACCATTAGCTAATATGAGGCAGAGTAGTATTTGCTCAATGATTATAACAGATACTCACTCAAGAGTGCTGAATTCATTTTAAATAATTGGTCAGTAAAGATTATCTGTTCCTCTGCATACCCCCTCTCTCTCGCACATACATACACAGTGTATCAAATTTCTGGGGGAAGTTGACATTCTGTGAATTTTCATTTTAGCCAGGTATCCCGATGGATCACCTGCTTTGAAAATCTGGTGTCCCATCTGAAAATTAAGAGTCCCTGTCATTTTACACAGATATGGGATGGCTGTCTTTGCACAACAATTGCTTTAAAAGTTGCAATTAATCAAAGAGTGTTACTAATAAGAACATTTAATGAAGAAGATTACAATGGTTCTCAACAAATATGACTATTCAACTTTTAATCAAAAAGTAAATGTCCCAACGCAACCCCTGACATGTCAATTCTGGAGTTCCTTCCTAATTTTTGGTGTCCTCGGGATCCCGGGACACTGTTAGATTCGACCGCTTATGTACTTTTGTAACTTTGGTACATCTTTTATCTTTGCTTTGTTGGGAGGATTTTTGTATCACTGTCCAGGCAGTCCTTCAGTCTGAATATCTAATAGTATTTCCTGATACCTGTATTATGTACAAAAAAAAAAGATAAAATAGTCATTATATGGTTCATGTTGAGGAAAAAAGAAACCAGACAAGAGGGCCAAGATGGCCCTGTGTCGCTCACCTGAGTAAGATGGCTGTGTTAGGCATAATGACAAAAAATCTGGCATCTAAAAGTGTTTTTCTAACATTTGACTAAGTGACCTACATATTGATCCTACCTGAATTTGCACTCAACTGGGAATTCATGCAGTCATCATTCATATTAAGTTTAATGAAGACTGGGACAAAAATGTAGGCCTCTAAAGTGTTCACAAGGTTTTTCTTGGATTTGACCTGGTGACCTAGTTTTTAACCTCATGTGACTCATTTTCAAACTCATCCAATATATCAATTAGACAAACATCCTGACCAAATCTATTGAAGATTGGGCTAAAACTGTGGCCTCTGGTTTTTTTAGATTTGACCTGGTGACCTACTTTTTGACCCCACATGACCCAATTTCAAACTCATCCGAGATATCATGTAGACAAACATCCTGACCAAGTTTCATGAAGATTGGGCCAAAATTGTGGCCTGTAGAGTGTTCACAAGGTTTTTCTAAGATTTGACCTGGTGACCTAGTTTTTGAGCCCACATGACCCAATTTTGAACTCATCTGAGATATCATGTAGACAAACATCCTGACCAAGTTTCATGAAGATTGGGCCAAAATTGTGGCCTCTAGAGTGTTCACAAGGTTTTTCTAAGATTTGACCTGGTGACCTACTTTTTGACCCCACATGACCCAATTTCGAACTCATCTGAGATATCATGTAGACAAACATCCTGACGAAGTTTCATGAAGATTGGGCCAAAATTGTGGCCTGTTGAGTGTTCACAAGGTTTTTCTAAGATTTGACCTGGTGACCTAGTTTTTGACCCCACATGACCCAATATCGAACTCATCCGAGATATCATGTAGACAAATATCCTGACCAAATTTTATGAAGATTGGGCCATAACTGTGGCCTCTGAGTGTTCACAAGGTTTTTAAGGATTTGACCTAGTGACCTAGTTTTTGACCCCACATGACCCAATTTCGAACTCATCCGAGATATCATGTAGACAAACATCCTGACCAAATTTTATGAAGATTGGGCCAAATTTGTGGCCTCTAGAGTGTTCACAAGGTTTTTCTAAGATTTGACCTAGTGACCTAGTTTTTGACCCCACATGACCCAATTTCGAACTCATCCGAGATATCATGTAGACAAACATCCTGACCAAGTTTCATGAAGATTGGGCCAAAACTGTGGCCTCTAGAGTGTTCACAAGCAATTGTTGACGACGGACGACGCACGACGCACGACGGACAAAAGGCGATCACAAAAGCTCACCCGAGCACAAGTGCTCAGGTGAGCTAAAAAGACAAACCAATGTAGTTACACATTATATGTATAAATTGTATTGGTTTCAATAACTTGATACAATTTCTCCTCAGTCTTATATATCAAACATATATCAATAAATCATATTTAACAAAAATACTTAAAATTGGTTTATAAATGCATTTAATGTTTGTATGTCCCAGAAAGTGTGTATGTTGATATTTAATAATTTAATTACATGAATTAATATATATCTTGTTTTCCACTGATGTGCACTTATTTGATATGTGACTGTGTACTCACGGATATATTGCCATTTTATATCTAAAAAATAAACTTAACTCTTAACATTATAAAAATGACCTTTGACCTCTAACATATCAACCATTTCTGAACATCTTGAAAACATGCCATGATAAACATGTTAATTTCTTTATTAGAGTTTTACATAATTACAACAAGAGTGTTCTTTGGAACACATGTGTCACCTGCTGAAGCGTGACGGTAAATGTGTGACGGACAGACAGATGGACGGACATACGACAGAAAAGTGATCCCTATGTGTCACCTCTGCTTACAGCAGGATGTCTATAGCTGCTGAATTCTGACCTGATCTTGTGCTTGTCTAGGGAACAATGGCTAGTTTTGGATTATATATATATTTCAATACATGTATGTGATTTAAATGCACAGCAGTATATAAAATTAATATAAAATGTGTATTAGTCAGTTGGAAGCTAAGAACGTTATATTTTGAAATTCCATTATAAGTGAAACAAATGAGATTTATATATAAGTTACAACTACTGGTATGAAGGTGCAGATGTTAGACATTGAGGTGAAATCTTTATTTCCGTTTTATCATTATTATCATAACCAAGGGGCCATAACTCCTAACACATACACAGTTTGTTAACTTAGCCGTGATATCACGGGCCTTACGACCAAATACACTGTCTCCAATTTCTAAGTTTGCTTAAGAAATGAAGATGATATAGGGTAAATGAACTAAATGTAGATGACAGCAAGAAGACAGCAGACACCCACAGGGACTTGCTCTTGTATGTTTTAAAAAAATCCTACTGTACACATAAATATCAACAAGGGTGGACACAAAGTTGGGGGTCGACTCGCTTCAACGATTTTTACAAATCATTGGAATAAAATCAATAAAATTTACATATGGAATCAATAAAATAAACATTTCAATTTTGACATATAATATCAAAACACAGTGAAACTTATCTCCTTAGGTCTGCTTTTTCATTTGAAATACAAGCGAATCGGCAAAAAGGACAGCAACCTGGACCAGAAGTGAAAGTACACTTTCGGAATGATTTTGATTTTACACTCCAGTAATGGTCAATTTTAATTAAAAAACCTGGAATCGCAATATCACTGACCATTATCAGAACGTAAAACAAGAGCTGTCAGAGGACAGCACGCTCGACTATTCAAAATGCTTGTTAGTAAATCAAATGAAATCTATTTCAATTCTTGCCCTTCACATACACTGTACATAATAATAGTCAACAAGAGGCCCATGATGGCCCTAAATCGCTCACCTGAGATAAATAGGTTGACCCAAGGAACATCTGTACCAATTTATTTTAAAATCTGGCCAGTAGTTTTGAAGAAGATGATTTTTAAAGTTTTCATATTTTTTTTCTTTTTGTTGCCATGGCAACCAGAGTTCTATATGGATCAAGTTTATTTTAGGAATTTTGTGAAGGTTGACCCAAGGATCATTCCTGTAAAGTTTAATCAAATTCTGTCCAGTGGTTTCAGAGGAAATGTTGATTAAAGTTTTCCCTATATACATATAAGGCAAATAAGCCCCGCCCCTGGCGGCCATGTTTTTTACGGATCAGAATAATTTTAGCAACTTTGGTAGAGGTTGACCCAAGGAACATCTGTACCAATTTATTTTAAAATCTGGCCAGTAGTTTTGAAGAAGATGATTTTTAAAGTTTTCCAAGGATCATCCCTGCCAAGTTTAATCAAATTATGTCCAGTGGTTTCAGAGATGTTGTTTAAAGGTTTCTCTATATACATATAAGGCAAATAAGCCCCGCCCCTGGCGGCCATGTTTTTTTACGGATCGGAATAATTTTAGCAACTTTGGTAGAGGTTGACCAAAGGAACATCTGTACCAATTTATTTTAAAATCTGGCCAGTAGTTTTGAAGAAGATGATTTTTAAAGTTTTCAAATTGTTTTTCTTTTTGTTGCCATGGCAACCAGAGTTCTATATGGATCAAGTTTATTTTAGCAACTTTTGTGAAGGTTGACCCAAGGATCATCCCTGCCAAGTTTAATCAAATTATGTCCAGTGGTTTCAGAGGAGATGTTGTTTAAAGGTTTCTCTATATACATATAAGGCAAATAAGCCCCGCCCCTGGCGGCCATGTTTTTTTACGGATCGGAATAATTTTAGCAACTTTGGTAGAGGTTGACCCAAGGAACATCTGTACCAAATAATTTTGAAATCTGGCCAGTAGTTTTGAAGGAGATGATTTTTAAAGTTTTCAAATTATTTTTCTTTTTGTTGCCATGGCAACCAGAGTTCTTCATGGATCAACTTTATTTTAGCAACTTTTGTAGAGCCTCACCCAAGGAACATTCCTGCCAAGTTTCATTAAATTCTGTCCAGCGGTTTCAGAGGAGATGTTGTTTAAAGCAAATTGTTGACGACGGACGACGCACGACTAACGACGCACGACGACGGACGCCGGACGAAGGGCGATCACAAAAGCTCACCTTGAGCACTTTGTGCTCAGGTGAGCTAAAAAGAACTCCCTTTATTTGAATAAAATCCGTCGTCACCATAGAAAACAAAGATATGTATGGCGAGGGCGATCGGAGTCAGTTGGGCTAAATTAAAAGCCATCCTTTGCAGTCGTCATTGTTGTCTGAGGCGCAAACAACAACTTTTTTTCCATTTCAGACGTCATTTTTGTCTGAGGCGCAAACACCACCAACGTTGTCCACGCCACAACGACAGATTTTAATCGGTTACACCATCTGCATCTTTTAATGTGGAAGAGTGTGATATTTTTTCCGACTTTTAAGTGTGAATATGGTATGAATATACTTTATATTTACTTAGTAGTATTGACTGCTTGTTTATAATCGTAGTTTTTCATATTGGCTAGTATATTAGTCATATGAAAGTATAAAATTTACCTGTTGTGATTCAGTTATCACAACACTACTACAGAACACGCTTTAAACACTCATCATTAAAAGAAAACGTTATGATAAAAAAATGGAGAATAAGAATTATTTTTTAACACGTGTTCTGCTGTAGTGTTGTATACTGAAGATTAAATTTCGTCAATAAAACGTACAAATAAAAAGCTTGAGTTGGTATATTTTTGTAACTAGTATAATTACACTCAACGACAAGATCTTCGCTGAATAATTTCATACGTTGGAACGTGGGTCTAGCAGCATATTTTCGGAGTTTCTTCTCGGCGTGTACCAAATTGATATTCACATATTTGCGACAGTTTCGTAGGGACCTTCATTTATTTTATGTTACATGGCACATGTGGTCCGTCTGTCTTGTCTGTTGTCCACCTTATAACTTTGAACGCTATTCAGCTTAGAGACACCATACTTGGGCTCACTGATGACCATGGCCCATAAATGATCCAGATTGATTTTTGAGTCTGAAGGTCAAAGGTCAAGGTCACAGTGACCATTAACATAAAAGCCTTGTCCTCTCAATAATTTGAACTTCATTTTGCTTCGGGACGCCATAATTATTGTCATGGTTGTTCATGTCTGAAAGATGATTCCTATAGATATTGGGTTAGTAGGTCAACTAGAATAGCAAGATGTTTTTATACAGTATTTACAATATACATACATTTAGTAGCTTTACTTCATTTCTTACATTATCAAGGCAATGAAATGGACATGGCAGAGCAGTTGGCTTCCCAAACAGCGAACGCCCTGAACTCATCCAAACCATGTACGGCGCTGGACAATGATGATGCTAACCATGCCATGCCAGGTTAATGTCAATTTTACCTAGCTATGAATTTCTTTTATCTGATCTTTTCAAAGCACATTCTGAAGTAAATACTTTATGCTAAGTACAGTATTTAGCTGTAGTCTATCAAGTACATTAGCATGAAAGATAACGAGTTCAATCTCATTTTAAATAGTCTTTCCTTTATAAACAAGGTGACAAATACATACGAATTACACCTCACTTATATCAATTTTGTATACCAGTCTATAGAATGTTGAGTGCACTACAAAACGAACATATCTCTTAAATTTTCAGAAGTTGAAGACGATTTTGAATTGACAGACTCAGATGAAGCGTCGGGCGATTCCCTAAAATCCAGACTTTGAAATGACAGATTCAGATGTGCAATCCTCTGAAAAGGACTATGTTTCAGATTCCTCTGATCAGTTTGATGTAATACCTTGTGTGATTGTGTGAAATCCCTTCCTGCTCTCCAGATTAACAAAGTGACCTCTTCTAAGTCTCAACTTACAGCTCAACAGGTCAATAAAGCAGACACCTCTAGAGCTCAAAAACACTCACCTTGTAGAATTGAAATTCAGGGCACTAACAATACTAAGGACAAAGGGCTGTAGGATAAAATCCTTGTTTTTACTGCAAAGGTAAATTTACAAACATTACAAAGCATTATTTTGGGCCGCACAGAAATGAACCTGAGGAAAATATGATTCTGGATCAACCGAAGAAATCAAAAGAAAGAATTCTTGCTTTACTGAAGCTGAGAAATGCAGGTGACTTTCAGAACAATCTGATCAGTTTGATGTAATACCTTGTGTGAAATCCCTTCCTGCTCTCCAGATTAACAAAGTGACCTCTTCTAAGTCTCAACTTACAGCTCAACAGGTCAATAAAGCAGACACCTCTAGAGCTCAAAAACACTCACCTTGTAGAATTGAAATTCAGGGCACTAACAATACTAAGGACAAAGGGCTGTAGGATAAAATCCTTGTTTTTACTGCAAAGGTAAATTTACAAACATTACAAAGCATTATTTTGGGCCGCACAGAAATGAACCTGAGGAAAATATGATTCTGGATCAACCGAAGAAATCAAAAGAAAGAATTCTTGCTTTACTGAAGCTGAGAAATGGAGGTGACTTTCAGAACAATATGGCTGTTTTGAAAAATGGTGAAGGGACACTTAATAACTTGGGCAAGACCAGATAAGGAAAACGTAACATACAAGGATTATTTGCCTTGTGAAGATTGCCTAGCATTTTTCCAAAGGAGAAATTTATGGAGACATAGACAAACATGCCCCTTTCTAACAACCAAAACTAAGAACCAGAAGGTGCAGTCACAAGCACAACTTCTTTTACCAACCTCAGAAAATGTTAGTTTAGGTCTTAAAAAGAATGTCATTTCTAAAATGGTTTGTGATGAAGTTACACTTGCAGCACGCAATGACTCAATTATAGTAGCAGTTGGAGAAAAACTTTTTCCAACATGGGCATCTTCCTCCCTCAATACATATTTGAGCCAAAAATGAGAGTTGGGACGTTTCTTGATAAAAGTGAGAGAAATTGAACAGAAAATTATCTCCATGAGATGTGTAATGACTCCAGAGAAATACCCTTTGGGTGTAAAGGCAACAAGATTGTTGTGTAATTACAAAGAGGATATAAACAAGTATTCGAATCCTTCCCTGGCACTCAAGCTAGGCCATCTTCTGAAAAAATGTGCAAAAATCCAGGAATCTTCATCGCTCATGGAATGCATTTCAAGTGCATTCAATGCAATGCAGAGAAGATTCCGCACATCCTGAAACGACATTGATTACAATAAAATAAATAACAAGAATGAAAATATAGTCATATGCAAAGCAACTACATTTATATATTCATGATCACATAGTTTATATTAAAATATATTTGTGACAGACAAAAGCATGTCTAGTGGCCTTGAAAACTTATTAAATCTTTATATAAAATACACATTAAATACAATACAAACATGTACATCAATTACAATACACATTACACCTTCTTACCGGATGTGGTCCGGAAGGCTCCACACTTGCCCGTATCGCACGTGCCCCAGTGCCAGCAACAAACAACCATGCTGTAATTAAAACAGTGCTCCATAGAAAAACCAGATAGATGTGAAACTATTAGGATTTTATTTTCCAAGAACCATTTGTATTATTTTAGATTTAAGGACAAGAAATCTGCCATCTTCGAACCAATGTCCCAAAGCACGAAAACCCATTACAAACTAGAACTGTCGCCTAAGGGCTTACTAATACCCCCCCGCAAGTGTTTTTGTCAAACATGGCTTTGGAGCATGAAATCAGAATTCTTGTATGCAACACTCCATCTTAATATACAGAGGACATATGTGCCAACTACATGGAAATCTAGTGATCCTTTGTAACACATACCTATGGATATACCTATGTCTATGGATAAATATCATTAAGATTCACTGAAATCTATCAATGGAAGAAAATTGTAAAACAAATACCGTTAAAGAAAAAGCGCACACAAGTCTAAGGTTGAATGACAGCAAGTTTCATTGAAATCCCTCCAGTAGTTTAGGAGGAGTAGTCTGCAGAAAATTGTAAAGCAAAAATCATCAAAGGGCATAACTATAAAAAAGGGAGGTAATCCAATGGGAGGAGTAGTCTGCAGAAAATTGTAAAGCAAAAATCATCAAAGGGGCATAACTATAATAAAGGGAGGTAATCCAATGTTATATAACTAACACATGCTTCTACAATGTCTAAGGATGAATGGCAGCAAGTTTCATCAAAATCCTTCCAGTAGTTTAGGCGAAGTAGTCCGCAGAAGTTTGTAATGCAAAAATCATCAAAGGGGCATAACTTGGAAAATAGGGGAGGTAACCAAATGATATATAGATAACGCGCTTATACAATGTCTAAGGATCACTGCCAGCAAGTTTCATCAAAATCCTTCCAGTAGTTTAGAAGAAGTAGTCCGCAGAAGTTTGTAATGCAAAAATCATCAAAGGGGCATAACTTGGTAAATAGGGGAGGTAACTCAATGCTATATAGATAACGCGCTGCTACAATGTCTAAGGATCATTGACAGCAAGTATCATTAAAATCCTTCCAGTAGTTTAGGCGGAGTAGTCCGCAGAAGTTTGTAATGCAAAAATCATCAAAGGGGCATAACTTGGTAAATAGGGGAGGTAACTCAATGCTATATAGATAACGCGCTAATACAATGTCTAAGGATCATTGCCAGCAAGTTTCATCAAAATCCTTCCAGAAGTTTAGGAGGAGTAGTCCGCAGAATTTTGTGTCTACAGACGGACGGACGGACAGACGGACGGACGGACAACCTGATTCCAGTATACCCCCCCCCCCCCTAACTTCGTTGCGGGGGGGTATAATGACAAAACAAGGCAGTCCAAAGGACAGCTATATCCCCCGCCGCTGGCCAAATATTAGAATTTGTTTGGTCATAGGATTATGTTCACCTTAACCTGGCATGGTTGTAGCAGACATAGAAGATCAGTTTAAGACAATTTAACTTTCCGGAGTTATGTATGAATCTCAGAATTCGGAGGCACATATATTAAAAGTTTACTGACAAGTTTTACATGGGAAACAGTACAAAAAGTGAACATCAATGAAGTATAGGATGTGTTAGGTAACCACAAAATACATGTGTAACTCAATTAAAAACTTTATATATCATGACATAATTTGTATGATTGTGAACATGACATACTATTATTTACCGAATACAATAAATCACCGAGATATCGAGATGACATGAAAAAGTGGAGACTTAAACATTTGACCTTCAAGGATGACCTTGACCTTAAGCCAGCGTGACCGCCTCATGCCTCCTGCACATCAGCTCAATGAGGTTAACATTTTAGCCGAGTTTGAAGAAACTGTATCCAAGCGTTCATGAGATATGGAGCGTGCACGAAAATAACATTTGACCTTCAAGGATGACCTTGACCTTGAGCCAGCGTGACCGCCTCATGCCTTCTGCACATCAGCTCTATGAGGTTAACATTTTAGCCGAGTTTGAAGAAACTGTATCCAAGCGTTCATGAGATATGGAGCGTGCACGAAAATAACATTTGACCTTCAAGGATGACCTTGACCTTGAGCCAGCTGACCGCCTCATCCTTCTGCACATCAGCTCATGAGGTTAACATTTTAGCGAGTTTGAAGAAAATGTGTCCAAGCGTTCATGAGATATGGAGCGGACACAAAAAACATTTGACCTTCAAGTATGACCTTGACCTTGAGCCAGCGTGACTGCCTCATGCCTTCTACACATCAGCTCAATGAGGTTAACACTTTAGCTGAGTTTGAAGAAAATGTGTCCAAGCGTTCATGAGATATGGAGCGGACACGAAAATGTTTCGGACACACTGACGGACTGCCGAAGGGCATTCCTATAACCCCCCTCCCGCTTCGCGGCGGGGGATTAATAAGACAATAAAATAGACACACTTACAATTGCATTTGAAATAATTAAAATACGGCATAATACAAGAAGAATAAACATACCAAGCCAATTCCTTCTCGTCCTGAAGATTTAGAAATCCACCAAAACTTGCCAACCTTTCACTTCAACTGTCGCGGTTAAAGTGAAAGGGAAATTAAACACTCACGTGACCAAAATCACGTGATGGCGGGAACTTTAAAAATAGACCTTCCGGTAGCCAAAAATACAACTTGTTAAAACGCAATGAAAACGTATATACAAAATAACAATAACCGCCAAACTTTGACCCCGTTACAAAAGCACCTTTTATAGCCTGTGAAATGGTCATTTTTGAACATCAACAATAACAGACAACAATAATATGTTTGGTAGCTGTAATAATGATATTGTTAAAAATTGATTTTGTAGAATAATATAATAATACAAACGATATACCGGAAACCGGGTTTTAGTGACCATCTATATAGACAATATCAGATTTTGGTGGTATTCAACAATTTAATTTGTACATATCTTTAAAATTTGGTATTTGTTGTTATTTTTCAAGTTTGTGTTAAAATACCATTATGATAAATATATTTATTAAATAATTTATAAAAAGATCGGACAGAGCAATTTTAAAATCCGGCCGTTCAGAGGGACAAAACACATTATTTTATTCTTTAGATAGGTATATCATGTACATTTTTTACCTTTTAAGAGAGAAAGCGGCTATTGGCGATGAGTTTCATATCCCGACATCGCACATAAGTTCGAACCAGGTTGGGCCTTAGTGCCTACCTGTGGTCCTCACTAATTGCAGGAGTCAAAAGAACTAACCTTGCACTATATGTAAATATATACATTATATGTTTATTTCAAGGGCTTTTAAAGACATTAATGTTAAAATTGACAACTAAAACCGGCAAAGCGCCCGAACACGCAATTATACAGTGTGGAAATAGTTATCTTTGAACAAGAACAACGATGCTGACAGAACCAAAGATATTGTTTGATAGCTATTATAGACTACTGGTTAAAAGTTATTTTGTTCAAATATTTTGAATCAAGTATTTTACAGCATTTTAAAATTGTTAGAAAATTCCCCCACCGTGACTTAAAGCTGAAATCTGCCGTTATATATGTTATAGGTAATATAAATATAATAATGTCAGAACTTGCATTTACCTCAAGATAATCATAATCTTATTCTGTGTGTGTTTGTGAGTGTGTGCTACCCCTGTTTGTAACAGAGTAGTCACCCATTACCTACCTCATTTTGTAGGTCAGGTGTTGTTCAGTAATTCTTTGTAAATTCAGTGTTTTCTTTACATCCTTTGTATCTGTGACCTTCCTGTAAACATTTCCTCATATTTTCGTTAAGCTATTTAGGGTATAAAGAGTACACCTCGCTGAGCTGCTGTGAAACGTGTACCTCTGTTGGTAAGTAAGACCTGTATGTGCGTGTGTGTGTGTGTGTGTGTAACGTACCATTTTATTATAAATTTAGTGTAACAGAAGCTGAATAAGTATCTAACATCTAAAAGTATGTTTAAACTTAAGGGACATAACTCCCTTTCTCCTCCCCGAGACGCTCTGAATTAGTTCCTTTCCTCTATGGACCACTTCACAATAGACGCGAGCCTACAAAATGCTTTGATACAGGAGAAGCTAGACCCCAGGCGGAGCATAGATAAGAACCTGTATACATAGTATATTGGTTGTAATAGTAAGTAATAATTAAGTAAGTAATGTCTTTATTTAAAGTGGATAGAGAGTCAGTTATGGTTGTTTAGCAAAGTAATTTAAACAAGGAAAAGTAACAAATAAAGGGCAATAACTCTGTAATAAGTCAAGATTGAGTTATGGTTCTTGTGCACTGCATTTCCTCATATTGTGTTGTTGTTGTTGTATTGGGGTTTACCGTCGCTGCGATAGTATTTCAATCCTCATATTGTGGTTGACCATTGTATGAAATTGTTTTGAAATCCAACCAGTAGTTTACAAGTTATACTCTGGACAATGAAAAGTAACACAGGGCAATAACTCTGTAATTCCTATAGATAGAGTTATGGTTCTTGTGCACTGCACTTCCTCTCATTGTGCTTGACCATTGTATGAAATTGTTTCGAAATCCAATCAGTACTTTATAAGTTATACTCCGGACAAGGTTACAAGTTATACTCCGGACAAGGAAAAAATACAAAGGGCAATAACTCTGTAATTACTCTAGATAGAGTTATGGTTCTTGTGCACTGCACTTCCTCATATTGTGGTTGACCATTGTATGAAATTGTTTTGAAATCCAACTTGTACTTTTCAAGTTATGCTCCGGACAAGGAAAAGTAATCTCTGTAATAAGTCAAGATTGCGTTATGGTTCTTGTGCGCTGCACTTCCTCTCCATGTGCTTGATCATTGCATAAAGTTGTATTGAATTCCAGCTTGTGGTTTTCAAGTTATGCTCCGGACAAGGAAAATGCAACGGACCGCTGGACCGACCGACCGACCACTGGGTGACTCCTATACACCCCCCCCCCTAAAAAAAAAACAACAACTTCGTTTCGGGGGTATAACTACTTATTTGTATTTTTGCAGATGACGCAAACATCAACATAATTTACAAGGGACAGATAACGGAGGAATCCATTCAAATTACATGATTCGAATTACCCCAAAAGTACCTCTTGTAAACCCTGGTCACCAATATAATGTTTTCAAACGAAGTCAATAATCAAATTATAGTTCCCTCTGTTAGTATATCCAGAGAACGGTCCATTACATTACCTACAAAGGTACATTTTCATCCATCTATAACGTCATACCTTTAGTATGGTATAAACACAACGTACAAATCGAGAATTATTCCTCAAGTCATTCAATCAGTGAAATTAATAGCAGTCTTGTCTCACACGTGTGCCCAACTGGTGTATATGGGCCCACTTGTCAGTTTCAGTGTGGACACAGTAAGGACGAGACACCATGCGATCCTAACACGGGAATGTATGGAGTCTGCGACCGGGTTATACCGGGGATACGTGCAAACAAGTTTAAGATTTTATCTTACATCGAAAAGGAAGGAGCAGTCATGCTTCAATCAATGTATAATTACACGTTCAATTAAGGTTTACTCGTCAGTGTATTGTCAGGACACAGGCCAACTTTTATGATTCCGCGGACCAAGATTCCGTGTGGTCACTGTATGGACAGAACAAGGACGATATTGCAAGATCCCGTGTGAACATTGTATGGACAGAAATAGATAACTTCAACGGTGTCTAAACAATCTTACAAAAGTACAACATGTGTACTTATTGTTTGTATTACAATAAACAGTATTCCAGCAAAGCATTCTAGGCCCCAGGCGGCTGGGTCAGGAAAAGGACAAGGACACATTTACAAAACACCTCATTTTTAAACTTTTTACTTGATTTCCTATTGACTCGTGAGCAGACCCGGAGTGTGACCGTAACTCCTTGAAGAGGAAATTTGGTAGTCTGTAAATGGTCATTATTTTGAAGAATCATTAATTTGTTTTTATTTTTCTCTAATGTATTTAGTTTCCAAAATTTTTAGAAAGCGCCATTTCCCTATGAGCAGAAATTGGTAATGGGAGGGGTTGATGTTTCTCGGCTCTCTTTCCTTTGAGACCGTAGAACCGTCTCAGCTGCTTGGTACATTTGCATCAAGATCTAAACCATTGAATAGGTTTGTTCAGCCGGGCAATGTGTGTGCAATCAAACGGTCTCTTTTACAGTGAAATTGGAATGTTGACGTTAATCTGCCTCCTCGTTTAACAGAAATTCTGCAGAGTAAATGTCGGCGTTTCTACTCGATAGATTACCTTGGTTGACTATCCATTAGGAAATGTCGGCGTTCCAACTTGATAGAACACACTACAGGGATGTCAGCGTTTTATATGGAGTGTAGTGTCTTTCTCGGTTTCACTGAGTCAGACGGCGACGGGGGATATGGTAAAAGTCTCCGTCCGTCTGTACGTCCTTCCGTCCAACATATTTGTCCGGACTTTAAAGTATTTGAGGTATTGTAACGTGCCGAGCTTCGACAGATGATAAGTATGAGTATTCACAGATTATATTTATAAGAAAGTATATATGAATTTTCCCCGGCTACCTGGCCTTTTAATGATTGTGAAAAGAAAACATATACAAAACCCTGGCTACTTTTCCAGACAAATATAAACGAAGAAGACGGGCTATTATAATTCTATTGTTTTAATCCTATCACGGACCTATATACCATGGATTGGAAACTGACTGATAACGGTAGAACGATAACGAAAAACTGTTTACCCACAATCCTTAGCGTGCTCGGTAAGTATCGTGAATTTCCGTTATTTTATCGTTTGGCTATAGTCGATAAGTTCCGTTTAGTCCCGTTCGTTGCTGGTGCGTGGATTCGTGTATACGTATTGATCTGTGTATTGCTTGTTGTATTGTAAGTGTTTTGATTTATTAATGATGACTTACAGGAATGTTTGAATAGTGAAGATAATTGATAAAAACTATTTTTAATTCTTTTTGTCCTTTATCACAAATCGACCTATAAGCGTAGCATGGAATTGCGGTGTTCTTTTGAAGCTCGGTTTTCTTCAAACGTAGATTCCTTAATTAGTTTTACAGTTTGCTTAATTAAGATTAAGTGACTAGTTCAATGAAAATTGAAAATTGGTAATTAATTTCTCCGGTTTTTCTAAACTTTGCAGCTAATCAAGTTAATTGAAAATTTGGTATTTATTTTCATTCACAGTCCGGTTTATTCAAACGTAGATTTCTATGATCAGTTTTACAGTTTGTAAAATTAAGTATTCAGTTAAAAGAAAGTTATAAATTTGGTCTTTAATTATCTTCAATTTACATATTATCGACTCAAATGAAAGTGCCGCGAATGAAAGTTTATTTTAAATACGCGAGTTTTTCTTTTCCCCTGTCATCCCTTGTTTCAATTTCAATGCATAAGGTCTTAAATCATGTCTAAAAAAACTGATTTTTTATCTTGGGATGAAGACTTAAATTTAGATGAAGTCTTAGGTACAGATGTAGTTTTCGATGATAGCGATTCTGATTTTGCTTCCGAAACGCACTGTAAAAAGTCAGTTTCTCAGACGGGTTATATTTGCCCACATTGTTCTAAAGTTCTGAAAACCATCGCTGGTTTTAGAGGTCATGTCGGTAAACAACATCAGGACTCAACAACAAAAGGTAATTTGCATCTTTAATATGAGTTAACAATTATTAAATGTACATGATAATTTTAAGAACAGAACAGAACATATCTTTATTTTGACTTATACAAAGTATATCATCAATACAAATAAATTTATAAATAAATATCACGTGATATGGTTTGAAAGAGAAAATAAGAACAGAAATTAACACTTCTAGGACACGGTATAGCCGTGTGAGATAGTAAGGGAACATCTTATAGGCATTTTTAAACTTGATTTTCAGTGGGGAACTTCGTATAGGGAATATAGATACATTAACAAATGAAAGAATGAACATATATTTTTTTTCTTTTCAGCCGCGGCATGCAAGATTGGAAATACGGGAGCATCTGCGACGCAATCATCGCGTTTGCCGCCCGAGGAATCCATCTCTAAGAGTTTTCGTCAGGGTATGCTGCCTTTACTTTACTATCGCACATCCCCATTAGATCACATAGTTCCAATGACTCAACCTCACTTAAGGCATGCCCCTCAGCTTTGATTTTTTTGGTAAGCTGTCGTCTTAACTTGCCTACCTCAGACTGGAGATTCTTGATTTCATTCTTCTGTTCATTTATCTTTAAGATTAATTTGGTTCTGTCCATATTTGAATGTTTATAGTTAGAGTGAGAGAATGATTTGCCAACTGATGGTGGTGGTGCTGCTGCTTCCTTTCTTCTGTACTCCCTGCTCCTCAGCACTGCTCTGACTCTGGTGCAGCCAAGACATCGATCCCTATTTGCACCTAGCATAAGATCACAGTCAACCGCACGGATAGTACTGGTGTAGGAGAATGCCTCTCGTTTAGCTCCAAAGTTTCCCTCTCTGTAGGCCAAGTTCTGAAGACTTGAGGAGCTGGTGTAACTACCTTCTGGAACAAGCCCCAAGAACACTTGTTCTGGATTGCCAATGCACACATGGGCAGTCGCGAGCTTCTTTAGAAGGGCCATTATATTCTCTAAAATGTTCACTCTCCAAAGTCAGAGAATATGTTGTTTGATGCAAGCACTACCCTGTTGTGTACGAACATCTTTACTGTTAAGTCCTTACTGATCACTACACAAGTTTTCACAGTGGTCTCGTAATGTTCCATAACGCGAATCTTGTTATAATCCTTCATAACACTGAAAGGCTTGTCAATTCTCTGAAACAAGTCATCAAACAATTTATCAAATGCATCATACTCAATAGTAACATTCCCTGCAATGTCTGTTTCATTGATGATCATCTCAGAGTCGATCATCGGCTCAGAGTCAGACTCATTTCTATAATCAAAATCATTGTTCAGATGAACATCACATGCCCTTGACTCCATCAAACTGTAGGTATGGTCTTCACCTATTTCACCAGTTTGTGCTGCTTGATCCACCAGCTTAGGTGTTGGCGGGAGTTTGATTTTCTGACAATAATCATGTTCCACATTTGATTTTGGGCAAGGTTCACCTATGCACACTTTTACTTTTTTTCGTCGTTGACCAACAAATGTAGCTTTTCGTTTCCGTGGCATCTTCACTGAAAAAGACAAAAAATAAGTTTAAGTGGCATTTAGAAAACTTGAAGTTTGAAATGATAGATACATTACAATAAATAACGACTAGCCCGACATCAAAACAAGAGATGTATAGGGGTTATAATTGAAAATGTCAACTTGCCCTAAAACTTTAACCTAAGTTCCATATACGTAAAATCCAAACTTAAACGTAGACCAACCACAATGTGCCCTAAAATTCTAACCTAAGTACCGCAGAAAGTCAGGGGCTATAATTTGTAATTCAATTTTTTATAGTACACATATTCATACATATTCATACTTGAGAGAGAGAGAGAGAGAATTGGTATTAACATATCTTTGATATGTTTTAATCCCTTGTTCATGAAATTATTAATAGTACATTAATTACAAAAAAAAACAAACAACATTACATGCTGTACCCATATAGAATGAACACGTATATATAGTATTATATAGATTAACTCCTTCTTGTGTCAAATTCATTCAAGATTGTATTCCATTATTTTACCATTTCACCATTTCACATACACTATTGGATATCATTTTACTAAAAATAGATTAACACAAAGAATTGCAAAATGCATTTCATACATGATTGATTGAGCTTGAACATATAGAGAACTTCAGATTTATTTTAACAGATTTTATCTGACTACAGATGTTTACAGCTTAATATGTCAATGTCTAAAAATTATGTGTAAACAACAATAAATACTTGTGATTTTGCACATTGAAAAAAATACATTGCATTATATTGAAAACATATTTTAAAACAGGAGTCCAATAAACTACATACCTTCTTGTTAGCCATGAAATATGCAGAACATTCTCAAATCATCTTACAATGGATCTACACCAGTTGTTTTCAATGGAACCTGTCCAAAACCAAGCAGTAGCACTTGCCTGAAAATAAATAAATATGTTTCTTTCGAAATACTTATTTTTTTTTGATATGGTATCCGAAAATATAGTACATCCGAATTACTATACTACTATCACCTTAAAAATCGAAAATACATCCAATGGATAAACGCTCGTTTTAGCCTTACATCTCATATTCGAACAACATAATTGCTTTCAAGTATTTAAATGTTAATTGCTTTACCATTTTATATGATTTAATTGACGATAGAAACGATACTTAAAAAGTCTTAGACGATTTTAAACGGGCATATTTTCTGGTTTAAATCTTCGGAGTTACGGCTCACCAAAATTCAACCATGAAAAACAGAATAAATGTCAAGTTTAATAAACAATTACGAACAGATATAATAACAGAGTAAACAAACAAAAATACATTTACTAACCGTTTGTATTTATCTGTTGTAAATATGATGAATATGGCTGATCAAAACGTCAACTTTTCTCGATTCAAATTCAAAATGGCGGACGTTACGGATTTTGATCTCCAGATGAAATCACGAATGAAATCTCGAAATTCGCTATACGCGAGACTACAAACCAATTTATATAGACACAGTAGGAAGTTTCCAATCCATGGGATATAGGTCCGTGATCCTATATAAAGTAATAAGACCAGCTATACCAAGCTATAACGCACGGTCAATATAAACCCTGACAAATACCCCGTCAGAAAACTGAACCAGTCTAAACTTTCAGAAATATAATTTCGCAACCCGAGCTATTTGGGATGGGCAACTAATCCTGAACCCTCTCGATCGAAGATAGCTTCGCAGAGAACCCGAGCCAGTATTTTGTGCCATCCCGTACTCAAAGTTCCGAATAATTAATTCCTTAATTTAACCGTTTAGCTTTTCTCTCGAAGTGAACACCTCGACTGCCAAACACAGACTGAGTGAAAAACAGAATTGCGCGCCTTTTTATACCCGTGCTCACGCGCACGTGCCGGAAGTCAGAATCCCGTATAAACTTAAAGAGCGCCTAGACACGAAACTTTATTTAATGAGCGTCCATTTACCAAGACCGTATCAAGACCGTTTAAATGAAGAAAATAAAGGTGATAAAACATACACATCTTTATAATCATTATTTTTCTATAAAATAGCAATAATTTCAAAAAATAAACTACAAAAGAATTAACCAAAGACCAATTATTTACCTTAGAATCCGTGTTTATATCTAAAATGGAAGTTGTCGCAAAATCATCAGGGGAGGTAACATTTCTAAACTGATTGATACTTCACAGGTGGATAACTCTACCTTTCTTATTTTTTTGGTTATTGCCCTTTGTTATTTTTCAGATTTCTTTTTTGTCCGGAGCATAATTCGAAAAGTATTTGAGATATCAACTAGATACTTCATAGGTGAGTAGGTCTCATTGAGGAGGAGTGCAGTGTATAAGAATGATAACTCTACTTTTCATAAGTTTTTTAGTTATTTCCCGTATTTGTTGTTTTTTCAGATTTAATCTTTGTCTGGAGCAAAACTCAAAACGTGTTTGAGATATCAACTTGAAACTTCATAGGTGAATAGATCTCATTGAGAGGGAGTGCAGTGCACAAGAATGAAAACTCTACCTTTCATAATGTTTCGGGTATTGCCCTTTGTTATTTTTCAGACTTAAGAGCATAAATCAAAAAGTGTTTGAGCAATCAAATTAGAACTTCGGAAGTGGATTTTATCACTCTATGAATCGGAATTACGGCTCCGTCAAGAAGGGATTTTACGACCAAATGCTCTCCATAGCGGCCAGTGTTGGTGACTGATCCTAAACATGAAGCTAAGGTGTAAGTGACTGTAGCATCATTAATACCAAACATGTTGAAGAATTCTGGTATTGCTAGTTTTGACTGCTTTGATCATCAATGATCACGTACATTCTTCTTATAAGGTCTCTATGTCCCTTTGGATACACGTTTACCAACAGTGTCTTAGCACAAGACTTTCCACCAAACATATTTCCGCATACTCTAGTGCACATACTGCCAACAGTGGTGCCTGTACTGCTGCAGCTCTCCTGTCCTCCCTTTTGTGTTGTAGATAAACGATGATCATGATT
>CM037795.1:18760616-18810616 GCA_021229015.1 Solen grandis
GCTAAATTCTGTGTTTTTTCTGCATGGTTTGGTATGTCAGTTTGTAAATAAAAGTGAATCAAAAAGCAGGATAGTGGGGGTATAAATCACATTCAGTGATGCTCTAGTTTATCTGTATGCATCAAGAATGTAACACTTGCACGATTGTTTAGATATGGAATTCCAAAATGTGAATATCTCTTGCATATATCTTGATGCTGGTATATCCATTCAGCAGTTTATATCATAATCAACTTATCTGCTTTTTAGAGTTCAATCAGGGGACATCTTCAATCTTTATCTTGATAGAATATTTTTTTATTTTAGTGCTTTTTAAGTTTGTAGAACTCTTAGATATTAGTGTTTTACCTAGATTTCAGACTACTGTGTCTAAGTTTTGTTTTGCCTAGGGCTGAGATAAGCTGTTGAAGAACTATAGACAGATGGGATGTTCTTCAGATGTGTTTAAACACTACACAATACTCTTTAGTTGAAGATTTAATGGCTGAAGCATTCACTTGGCTCTCAAATCTTTGCCTGCACTAGCTTGCATATTCTTGCAGGCTGACTGCATTATTTTTTTTCTCAAGAAAATTCTTTTATGGGTGTTTAATAGCATGTGTAAAGTTTTCATGAGGGATTAGGAAACAGACGGGTTTTTGAACAGACTGGTTTCAGGATATGTGTGTCTGAATATTTGAAATGTAGATGGAGTGTATCAGAACCAGTCAAACATTGTAATGCAAAATGGTTTCATGTCAAGATATTTCTATCAGGAAATTGGAAGATGGATGGACTCCACTGAAGCATGCAGTCAATCAACATTGAAGTAGAACTGTTATTTGATTTAGAATCAGCAATATGTATATTTCTTCATCGAAGGTAAACTTACAATGAAATATACCAAAAACCAAAAGGATATAAGGGATCAAAATATTGATTATTTTTATTTATACAGTCAAATTATGATTATCTGGAGGCCTGATAGGGAGAATATCCGTTTGGTAAACCTAGCGAGATTTTTTCGTCTTATACTTATCATTTTCCCACATTTTCCCCTTGGCACTCAGGGCCTGGGAAAAGATTGGAATATTGCTTCAAAAATTGTTTCCTGGACTTTCAGTTTTACTGAAATTCATATTTTGAAAAAAGTAAAAAAAGGAGTTATGTACAAATTTTATTTTTGTGTAATCTTAACAATGATCATTGGAAGTAGATGATAAACAATGATCTTTAATGATAGATGAAATTCCTGTATTTATGAAATACTGTTATGATTTTTATCAAATAACTGTAGCTTGCACAGGTACAATCAGAGTGAAGCCCTCCACATCTGTTGCACTTCATTCACAGACTATTAAACCATGATCAGATGCTGATAATGGAGGATCATAGAACTTGTCTGTTCTCTCGAACAGCAAAAGAGATGGTTTAGATGTTATTTCCTCTTAGACTTTATATAATTGGAAATGATTGGTTATTAATGAGTTGACACTGAAAGCATGGTATAAATAATAAGATTTTTGTTTCCCTTTGTGTCGTGTTTTATGAGATGTTATTATATTTTCTCTGTCATGTAATGATGACAAGCCTTTGAGATTGAGCACTAGTTTTCAGCATTTTTTTTAGCCTTAACTTTTCCATCCATGGCCAGGTCAGCTGATCAAAAGCAGTATCACATACAAAATCTTGTGCTCTTTTTAGCTCATCTGAGCACAAAATGCTCAAGGTGAGCTTTTGTGATCGCCCTGCGTCTATCGTTGGCATCGTCAACAATTTACTTTAAACGACATCTCCTCTGAAACCGCTAGGCAGAATTTGTTTAAACTTGGCAGGGATGTTCACTGGGTGAGCCTTCACAAAAGTTGCTAAAATAAACGTGATCCATGTGGAACTCTGGTTGCCATAGCAATGGAAAGAAAAAAAAAAGAAAACTTTAAAGATCATTTCCTTCATAACTATTGACCAGATTTAAAAATATTTTGGTACAGATGTTCCTTGGGTAACTCACTACCAAGATTGCTAAAATTATTCCAATTGGGAAAAAAACATAGTCGCCAGGGGCGGGGCTAATTTGCACTATATGTATATAGTGAAATCTTTAAATGACATCTCCTCTGAAACCACTGGACAAAATTTGATTAAATTTGGCAGGGATGATCCTTGGGTGAAGCTTCACAAAGTTGTAAATTATTCTGATCCATAAAAAAAACATGGCTGCAAGGGGCGGGCTAATTTGCCTATTATATAGTGAAATCTTTAAAAGACATCTCCTCTGAAACCGCTGGACAAAATTTGATTAAATTTGGCAGAGAGGATCATTTTTTGAAGCTTCACAAATGTTGCTAAAATTATTCTGATCCGTAAAAAACATGGCTGCCATGGGTGGGGCTAATTTGCCTTATATGTGTGTAGTGAAATCTCTAAATGACATCTCCTCTGAAACTGCTGGACAGATTTTGATTTTAATGGGGCAGGGATGATCCTTAGGTGAAGCTTTACAAAAGTTGCTAAAATTATTCTGATTTATAAAAGAATATGGCTGCAAGGGGCAGGACTAATTTGTGTATGTATATATATATATATATATATTGAAAACTTAAAATGACCTCTCCTCTGAAACTGCTGGACAAATTTGATAAAACTTTGCAGGGATCATCTTCAAAACTACTGGCCAGATTTCAAAATGTTTTTTAATACAGACTGATGTTCCTTGGGTAACCCTACACCCAGGTGAGCGATCCAGGGCCATGATGGGGGGCTTCCATGGCCGAGAGGGTAAAGTCACTGACTTTAACACTCACTCAGCCCCTCACCGCGTGGGTTTGAATCCCGGCAGAGTTATTTGGATTTTCATGTGAGGAAGCCTTCCAGCTGGCTTGCGGTAGGTCAGTGGTTCTACCCCGATGCTTTCGTGCATTTTGAGGTCTTCTCCACCTGTAATTAGCTGGACGTCGCTATATGACTGAAATATTGTCAAAGCGACGGTAAACTCAAATAGTCATGTCAAGTCAGGGTCATGATGGCCCTCTTGTTTGTAAACCAGGTCATCCACTGACTACCTCCTATACAAGTGTGACTGTTGGATAGCCTGTACGTCCATGATCTTTGACAAGCCTTCAGGAAGGCTTCCTTGAATCACAGCGGTGCGGGACAGGGGGATTCAACATTAGTCACTATAACTACACAGCCAGATAGGGCCCCTAGTTCAGGAAATTTGGGGAATTCTTAAACAGAAATTATTAGTTTAAATTTCAGAGTTCTGGCGCATCAATTTAAAAAAAAAAATACTATTGGTTTGGTAATTTGTACCTTATTGTGAACATCATGAAGAATCTTGCTCATATTGGGGTTTGAGCCCACAACTTTCAGGCTCTTCCTCTAGATGTTTCAGGTCTGCTTCAGAGCAGATTCTTACAATCATTTATCATCTGAAAACTTCACTATTCTGGACCTCAGCTCCATTTCCAATTCACATCCTGATATTTTTAGAGAGTTTGTTTACTTGCCTGAGACTTCTCCATTTCAATGATTAAAAGAAAGCTGAAAACTGGTCTAAATGTCTCTCAAAGTGACGTTTTTATGCACATGTGCATGGGTGCATCTGTTTCGTAGAAATTACAACCACGAAAAAGTCAGACTATCACTTGAGCAGCCGCAGTCTCTCACCAGATAATGCTGCTCACTGTAATTGCTTCCATAAAAGCTAATTATGTCTTCATTGTTTATAACCATGGTGTTGAATGTGCCTTCCCTCCTGCTGCCTCTCACAGTCATTATGCTTAGGGGTGTTATTCATTTATTCTTTTTTCTCTTATATCTATTTATTTTTATTTCATTTTTCATAATATTATTTCTCGTGGAAAACAAGTTTTCCTCTTCACCAATTTTTTTTAGGTGCCAAATAGGTTAGATATTCTCATTGGGAATTGAAAGTTATCAAAATCATGCAGAATTCTCAAATTTAACAGTTTTTCCAGGATATTTTGCTTTCAACATTGATGTTTTTATTAGACATTTTTAAAGTTATTTGGAAAATGTATGTTCCCCAAACTAATAGAAAAGACTACCATTGATACTGACAACATTGTCATGGCGGAGGGCATGCTAGTCATATGCATGCTCATGCTTTATATGTGTTCTTTATAATTGTAAGTTCATAATCGTGTTAAGTTCAAGTCAAGCCCAATCAGGTGATCTCCTGTATAAACCAGGTCAACATATCACATAGTTTCCCCATTTAGCCATTGGTTGATCTCCTGAATTGTTTTGAATATATTTGTTAACATTATGGATAAAAGGTCCATTTTGGTCTTGATTACTGGTATGAAAAAAACCTATAATTTAGATACATAAGATATAAACAGTTTTCCAGCGTTTTATTTTATTTTATTTTTTTTTCAGCATAGTTGGTGTGAAATATACTTTTAACCTCTGCCATTACTTCTAAACAGTTAAAACTTCTGTCCTCAAACATTTTCTGAAAATGACAGAAAAAAGCTAAAACTCACTTTCAGGGGAAGATAACTCAAAAAGTATCACAGAGACCCCCATTTTTTATCCCATAAATTTATTTCTAGTGTAATTCTCTATAATCATGCCAAGTGTAAAAAAAGTCTGTTTGCTTGTTTTGATTTTCCTTCTTTGTCTTTATAATAAAATGGCGCTATTGTGAAATACGCCCTTAATTGTAAGCAAAATATATGCCTTAATACTGTACGTAAATATTCACTGAGGTTGCATTATTTGGAAGAGAAGGATTCAAGCAAGATGATTGTCTGGCATTGTTTACAAGGTGCAAATTAGAAATGTAGTGATTTGTTTTTCCCGATTTCATTGGAAAATAGATCTTCATTTTTTGCAGGGTGGCACTCGCTATTTTCTCTGTGTTCTTGTATGATCGTTCACCTGTATCTCTCCCCAGCGGGGGGATTTGTTTTGACTGACTTAAGGTATAATGGTTTTCAGTCAAGGGTTAAATAAGCTACAGGTCATCCTTTCATGTGCTGGGGTGAGAATATTCAATGTACAGGGTACTACATTCACTACACACTACAGTGTAACTTGTACCAGTACCAGGAAACAAACCATGGATCCCAAATATTTTATTTCTTAATTATAGTCACAGTGCTGTCCAATTCATTAACACCAGTATCTAGGTTTTTCCCATATACATGTATCAATCTGAATTTAATTTCATTATAGGAGTGTAGTTGTTTATTTCAAGTCTCTTTATTGTAATGTGGTAGTTTATAACAAGTCTTTTCATAGGAGTGTAATAGTTTATTACATGTCTCCATATAGGAGTGTAGTAGTTTATTAGAAGTCCCTTTATAGGAGTGTAGTAGTTTATTACATGTCTCTTTATAGGAGTGTAGTAGTTTATTAGAAGTCCCTTTATAGGAGTGTAGTAGTTTATTACATGTCTCTTTATAGGAGTGTAGTAGTTTATTTCAAGTACCGGGCAACTGGCTCAGAGAGTTGTGATGTCATTAGAGCTGGGAACCACGGGTTGGAACTGTACCACGGTATACTGTGTTTTTTAGGTAAATACCGCAGTACATACTACGATATACATAATATTCCAGAACTTTAACTTACATTTTTACAGACCAAATTGTTTCCAGATTAATGATTTGCCTTTTGCGTTACTAACAACATCAAAGTTATGCTTGTCGCCATTAGCCATTTTTAGCTCACATGAGCACAACGTGCTCAAGGTGAGCTTTTCTGATCGCCTTTTGTCCGGCGTCCGTCGTCCGTCGTCCGTGCTGTCCGTGCGTCTCGTCGTCCGCGTCACATGTGCTCTACATTCCTCTAAACGGCGTTCAACAATTGTTCAAACAAACTCTCTAATAAACGCTATTGGCCAATTTAAAAAATATTTTGCAAATTTCCTTATGAAGCTCTACTAAGCTAGCTATAAATGTTTTTGGTCATCGAATTAGTCAAGGAGCTTATAATATAGATTTAAAAATGAAATTAAAATCTTACTAACACAAGGCAGCCTTTTGATTTTGGTATGTGATGACTATGACCCTACAGGATTGTCAAATTATGACCCTGGTCAATGGCCCGCCCCAGGGGTCACTTGATTTCACATAGGCTAATATAGGAAAAACTTGAAAAAATCTTCTTCTCCAAAACCACAAGGCCTAGCCTTTTGATTTTTGGTATGTAGCATCATCTTATGTGCCACTACCAAGATTGTACAAATCATAGCCCTATGGTGATAAATGACCCCGCACCAGGGGTCACTTGTTTTACATAGAGTTATATAGGAAAATCTTAAAAAATCTTCTTCCATGAATGCATAAGGCCTAGAGCTTAGATATTTGGTATGAAGCATTATCTTATGGGCCACTACCAAGATTGTACAAATCATAGCCCTATGGTGATAAATGACCCCGCACCAGGGGTCACTTGTTTTACATAGAGTTATATAGGAAAATCTTAAAAAATCTTCTTCTATGAATCCATAAGGCCTAGAGCTTAGATATTTGGTATGTAGCATCATCTTATGGGCCACTACCAAGATTGTACAAATCATAGCCCTATGGTGATAAATGACCCCGCACCAGGGGTCACTTGTTTTACATAGAGTTATATTGGAAAATCTTAAAAAATCTTCTTCCATGAATGCATAAGGCCTAGAGCTTAGATATTTGGTATGAAGCATCATCTTATGGGCCACTACCAAGATTGTACAAATAATAGCCCTATGGTGATAAATGACCCCGCACCAGGGGTCACTTGTTTTACACAGAGTTATATAGGAAAATCTTAAAAAATCTTCTTCTATGAATCCATAAGGCCTAGAGCTTAGATATTTGGTATGAAGCATCATCTTATGGGCCACTACCAAGATTGTACAAATAATAGCCCTATGGTGATAAATGACCCCGCACCAGGGGTCACTTGTTTTACATAGAGTTAAATAGGAAAATCTTAAAAAATCTTCTTCTATGAATCAATAAGGCCTAGAGCTAAGATTTTTGGTATGTAGTAGCATCTAATGGTTCATTACAAAGATTTTCAAAGTCTTGGCCCTACGGTGATAAATGACCCTGCGCCCAAGTCTTCTCTGAAACCATATGGCCCATTGCTTAGATATTTGGTGTGTAGTATTGTCAGGGGTAAAATGTTTTAGATTAAGTTATATCAGAATCCTTGTCTGTTTAAAAACCTTGACATCAGTTGAAGCAATGGTACTCAGGTGAGCGATTCAGGGCCATCATGGCCCTCTTGTTCATCTTAAAGGTCATTTTGGTAATGAGTGAATACTTTCAAATAATTTGTATTTTCTACAATTTAAACTGAAATGGAAATTAATACATTTATAACATATCTACACAGGTTTTTTATGTTGTTAAACAATAAAATTATCAAATTTTGAAAATTTGTACTCGTTCATTTCCGTTATACCAAAACCACCAAAGTTTCGGTATTTTTCGTCCTTGTACCGGTTCGTACTACAGGCTGCTTCGGACCGTGGTTTACCAGTAAAACTGGTAAAACCACACACCTTTAGATGTCATAGCATGGAAACTGTCAGGAACAGGGGGCTCTCAGTGGAGAGTTTCTAGCACCATTAACTGCCTATTATCTGTCACAAAATATACAAATAATAATCTTCGACCAAAGCATAATGATTTTAGTCATTGCTGCTATTGCTGTTTGAAGTAACAAGGATAATAATAAGGTATTTGAGTGTGAGGATATCTCATTCAGCCCATGAACATGACCTGTGATAGATTTAATTAGGTTTTCGCCTCTGCAGGGCGAAAACCTATTGTTCTTCTTCTGTTGATTTGTTTTTTTGTTTTTTTTTATTATTTTTTTGTTTTTTCCAATTCCACCCATTTTTGTAGCTGACCTAGCCGCCAGATGAGAAAGGCTACAGCTATGAAATTTTGGGCAAAGAGTCATCTTTATCTGAACTTGTGCCTAATTGGTCAAACTTTTCACCTTTTTTTTTCTGATTTAGCCACTAGGGGGCGCAATGCATGTAATCACTGTTTTGCTAATAACTCAAATATTTGAAACCTGATTTAGATGCGGTTTTTTACATAATGTTCCTTGTTGACACCCCAATCAAATATGATTGATACCTCAGCATCGAGAACAGGAAAAAATTGTTCTAGGAGATGTTGAATGTTCGAACCTTGTAAAAAAGTGGACAAATGAGGGTAGGTCTACGAAAAACCTACCCACTTTTGTTAGAGATCAGATAGAAGAATTCTGTTTGCTGCATACGATTCGCAAAACATATACACACAAAAAATATGGGGTAGCGAATTTAAGAAATGCATGGTTTGTCCTCTAGAAACGGTCAAACTTCACTAAAATATAGGAAAAATTAAAATTTCAAAAACATGTTTTTGTCGCTCCTGACTTTATTTTCTGTTCATTCTTTATGAAATATTCACACGTTATGTATTGTTGTTAGAAAGGGCCTCACAATTAAAAAGTTAAGAAAAAAAATGAAATGGTCATGGTCATATTACATTATTGTGTTTTTATTCAGCCCCAAATAGCTCTTAAAGTATTTTTTCATTGAGAGTATATGAACAAAAGTTTTAGTTTTTCAAGAGCTCTTTCCAGTTATGTTTAGATTTTGAAGATCGGACTTGATTTGGTCATTTTATGGCAGTCCAAAGTTTGATCCTTTTTTGGAATAATTGTAAATCAGTTTTTATGCTTCAAATTGTGATATATAAGAAATAGAATGTTCGACAAGTGCGACTTGTATACTTGATTGAACTATTTGCTGCATTGCTACGCACCTCACAGTAAAATTTTAATCAATTTTGTTTCTTTTTTGTCTCTTGGGGGCGCTTTGCCTGAAATCACTCTTTTACTTCTAACTCAAAAAGTTGAAGTCTGATCTAAATGCGGTTTGTTGCATTATATTCCTTGTTGATAGCCCGAGAAAATATGATAGTTTCAAGGTATGAGTTGCTTAAAATTTTGAACTTGTAATGGAAGGTTGAAAGTTCGAACCTCGCAAAAAAACTGTGCAAATAATAAAGGTCTATTAAAAACCTATTCATTTTTGTTAGAGATCAGATAGAAGAATCTTTGCTGCATATGATTTGCAAGACATATACGTACAAAATATATGGGGTGGCGAATTTAAAAAATGCATAGTTTGTCCTGTAGAAATGGTCAAACTTCACTAAAATATTGGAAAATTTATAATTTCAAAAACATATTTTTTGTCGCACCTGACTTTATTTTTTGTACAATCTTCTTGGAATATTCACAGGTTATGTATTGTTTTTTGTTTTTTTGGTTAAACCAAAAAAAAATTTAAAAAATTTTTTTTTTTGTTTATTTTTGAAGATCGAACTTCATTTGTTATTTTACGAGTCCAAATTTTGATCCTTTTAGAACAATTGTAAACAGTTTTTATGCTTCAAATTGTGATATATAAGAAACGGAATGTTTGACTAGTGTGATTTGTATACTTGATTGAACTAGTGAACGCAGAAATATGTTTTTCGAATCATGCGACTCGTGAACTGAATGGAATTGCTTTCGCGAAAACCGATGATATCGCGATAGCGATTCTAGTTCTTGTTTGTGATCACTGCTTTACATTTTTACAAGGGATTTTTTCTCATATAGCGAATTTATGTGAGATTTTAAGCAAAAAAATGTACAAATTTTACAAAATCAGTATTTATTGCAGTTCCTTGGAGTTAGGTTCAACTGCTGTGGGTTTAAGTCAATCAAAGGTTGAAGTGAAACTTTTTCATCTTCCTCTATTTCAATATGGGCTTAGACCTGTTTCACAGTCAGTCCAAAATATGTCTTTGAAGTGTCGGTATGTGACTCAATCTGGAGGGAGAGCAAATAAGACAACAAGTTCCTTATCAAGACAGAATCAGAATCTGTCTGTGTCATCTGGCAGGATTTGTTGACTTTTATTGAGCTCCAAGACTTCACAGCTTCACATACACTGTCTCAGGTTTCAGACATCGTAATACTAATTGATTATCACTGACAGTATTGCTATGCAGCTCACATACTTGAAGACAGGATCGGCAATGCATGAAATTGAGCAGACTGCAATGTTACTGGATGTTTCATTACTGGGACAAATAACGTGGGACACAGATGGCGGAACTAAAAGCAGTTGGCAGTATTTAGAAAGTAATATAGGAGCTTATTAAAGAGGTTGCTAAGGAGATGAAAGTGATATTCTTCCATTTGGAATGTGCCATCCCCTGTGGGTTTATTATATTTCGTGGTACTTGTTCCTATTGTTTTTCATCTACTATGCGACTGGACTTCTCTTATATTCAACACCACTGATATCACATGGTTGTCCTTTAGTTAGATACATACATAAGCTAAAGAAGAAACCTTTTTGACTTTCTGCTGTTGTATTAAGCTTTATAGTTATTGTCATATTAACAAAATAGGAAAAAACTATTAAAGTTAGGTGATTCAGATTTTTTAAGGAATATGCAATACACTTTGATTTGACCAAATAAAATCATTTTGGTAACTGGACCAGTCATACTGCCCGTAGAGCATGCAACTTGTAAGTACAAGGTCAGATTGTACCTAGGTTATGTAGTTGCTGTAATTACAAGGTCATATTGTACCTAGGTTGTGCAGTTGATGTAAGTTCAAGGTCAGATTGTACCTAGGTTATGTAGTTGCTGTAAGTACAAGGTCATATTGTATCTAGGTTGTGCAGTTGATGTAAGTACAAGGTCATATTGTACCTAGGTTATGTAGTTGCTGTAAGTACAAGGTCATATTGTATCTAGGTTGTGCAGTTGATGTAAGTACAAGGTCAGATTGTACCTAGGATATGTAGTTGCTGTAAGTACAAGGTCATATTGTACCTAGGATTATGTAGTTGCTGTAAGTACATGGTCAGATTGTACCTAGGTTATGTAGTTGCTGTAAGTACAAGGTCAGATTGTACCTAGGATATGTAGTTGCTGTAAGTACATGGTCAGATTGTACCTAGGATATGTAGTTGATGTAAGTACATGGTCATATTGTACCTAGGTTATGTAGTTGCTGTAAGTACATGGTCATATTGTACCTAGGTTATGTAGTTGCTGTAAGTACAAGGTCAGATTGTTCCTAGGATATGTAGTTGCTGTAAGTACATGGTCATATTGTACCTAGGATATGTAGTTGCTGTAAGTACATGGTCAGATTGTACCTAGGATATGTAGTTGCTGTAAGTACATGGTCATATTGTACCTAGGATATGTAGTTGCTGTAAGTACAAGGTCAGATTGTACCTAGGATATGTAGTTGCTGTAAGTACATGGTCAGATTGTACCTAGGATATGTAGTTGATGTAAGAACATGGTCATATTGTACCTAGGTTATACAATTGCTGTAAGTACAAGGTCAGATTGTACCTAGGATATGTAGTTGATGTAAGTACATGGTCAGATTGTACCTAGGATATGTAGTTGCTGTAAGTACATGGTCAGATTGTACCTAGGATATGTAGTTGCTGTAAGTACAAGGTCAGATTGTACCTAGGTTATGTAGTTGCTTAAGAAGCAAGGTTATCAACCAGATGCTCTCTGGATTGAGTCTTTTTGAGTTTTTTCAAGGTCCTCTGATTTAGTTGTCAGTAGCTAGCAGATGCATTGTCTGCAATTTCAGTTTTTCAGTCTGAAATGACATCCCAGTAAAGGTTAGTTTCAGGCCATGCTCACACCTCATGAGTTTTCAGTTTTAAACTTATTCATTTTACGTCGATTGGGAAACAAGTTCCTACAACTTATACTAATCCCTCTCGACAGTTCCTGGGTTGGACCAGTACTTTGCTCCTTGGAAGGTCGTGAAAAATTCTTGCTTCCAACGGGGTTCAATCGGATACATTACCACTGGACCATGGTGCCCTTCACCTCTTAAGTAATTATACCTTCTGCATTTTGAGATACTACCTGTTCTGTTCTCAGTCAGTACCAGGACTTATGAAGATATTAAGTTCATTAAATCAAAAGGTCCTTAATGTTGGGGTGTTATGAATCCACATCATTGAGACCTTTATTTTTTTAAGTTCATAAGGAAACAAGTCCTTTAACTTCATATTTATCTTTTCTGCTGGTTTTTTCTTGCTCCAATCTCACAACCTCAGATCTGCAGTCCTGAATCATGTATTCCAAAACATGGACCATGGTGCCTTCTTAAGTTCTTAAACCCTCATCTTGCCAATGTCGTATTATGTACTTAATTTGCTGTTTTGTATGAATAATTAATACCTCAGAATACACTGCTTCACAGAAACATACAAGATTGTCTGCTTCTTATTCTCTTGAAGAATAAACTGTATTTTCAGATTTGTTCTAAACGATGAAATTAAAACTAATTGCACTTTCCTCTTAGAATTTAAAGTATCAGAATAGTCTCCAAATATAGAACTAGACTCGGATAATTTGATAATTTGAAAATGAGGGAAAACAGGGAAGGCCACGGGCCATGTTTAGAAAAAAAATGTTAATCCATTTGCATTTTGATGTGTTGTTGAAATACTCAATGTTCAACCAATAAGAAGCCAGATCTGCCTTTTATCTAAGATATATTGAGAAGTAGAAAACAATATAATGCAAATACATAGAGAATACATAAATATTTTTTAAAGGATTGTACTTTTTTATGTGGTCATAGAAAACAGTATTTACATGAGTAGCCATGCCATCTGTGATAGTATTTTTTTAGCTCACCTGAGCACAACGTGCTCATGGTGAGCTATTGTGATGGTCCGCCGTGCGTCGTCCGTCGTGCGTCGTCAACTTTTTAATTCAAACGACTTCTCCTCCTAAACTACTGGGCAGATTTCAATAAAACTTTACACAAATGACCCTTGGGTGACCCTCTTTCAAGTTTGTTCAAATGGTTCCAGTCTGTTGAATAACTAGGTCACAGGAGCTAAAAATAGACAAAAAAATTGCAATCTTTAAAAATCTTCTTCTCTGAAACCAAAAGGCACAGAGCTTTGATATTTGGTATGTAGCATCATCTTATAGTCCTCTACCAAGTTTGTTCAAATTATGGCCCTGGGGTCAAAATTGGCCCCGCCCTGGGGGTCACTTTATTTACATAGGCTTATATAGGGAAAACTTAGAAAAATCTTCTTCTCCGAAACCGTATGGCCTAGAGCTAAGATATTTGGCATGAAGCATTGTCTAGTGGATCTCTACCAAGTTTGTTCAAATCATGGCCCTGGGGTCAAAATTGGCCCCGCCCCGGGGTCACTTTATTTACATAATCTTCTTCTCCGAAACCGTATGGCCTAGAGCTAAGATATTTGGCATGTAGCATTGTCTAGTGAATCTCTACCAAGATTGTTCAAATCATGGCCATGGGGTCAAAATTGGCCCCGCCCCGGGGTACACTTTATTTACATAGGCTTCTATAGGGAAAACTCAGAAAAATCTTCTTCTCTGAAACCGTATGGCCTAGAGCTAAGATATTTGGCATGAAGCATTGTCTAGTGGATCTCTACCATGATTGTTCAAATCATGGCCCTGGGGTCAAAATTGGCCCTGCCCCGGGGGTCACTTTCTTTAACATAGGCTAATATTGGAACAAATCAAGAAAAATCTTCTTCTCTGGAACCATTTGGCCTAGAGCTTAGATATTTGGCATGTAGCATTGTCTAGTGGATCTCTACCAAGTTTGTTCAAATTATGGCCCTGGGGTCAAAATTGGCCCCGCCCTGGGGGTCACTTTCTTTAACATAGGCTAATATAGGAATATATCTAGAAAAATTTTCTTCTCTGGAACCTTATGGCCGGGAGCTTTGATATTTGGCATGTAGCATTGTCTAATGATCTCTACCAAGTTTGTTCAAATAATGGCCCTGGGTCAAAATTGGCCCCGCCCAGGGGGTTTCTTTCTTCAACATAGGCTAATAAAGGAAAAAATCTAGAAAATTTTCTTCTCTGAAATCATATGGCCGGAAGCTTTGATATTTGGCATGCAGCATTGTTACCTTGATCTTTAACCTATCTTTTGTAACTTTATGGTGGGACATTTTATCTTTACTCAGGTGAGTGGATTAGAGCCCTCGGGCTCTTGTTTTTCTTCTATTAAATTAAGTGAAAGAAAATATCTTAAGGTCTTCCCATCCTAATAGCCATATTCCGTATCTTGCCACTGGATGGTTATATTTCTATGAAATTTTTTCACTTTGAAGACATTCAAAAATAAAAATATTTCACCAAGAGTTTTTTTCAAGTTTTATCTAATTGGGGGGAGATATATAAATTAACATTGAAGTCTATGGAAAATATGTCTTGTCTAGAAATAGGAAAAACTGAATTTGATTTTTGAGAAAAACTCATGGTAGAAAGATGCATTTTATGATTTTGTATCAATATCCGTGAAAAAATCTAAATTTTTCCACAGGAAATTGGCGAAAATCACTTTTTTTTTAGTTTTCAGGGGAGATAACTCATGGCAACAAAATAATCAAGGGGAGGTAATAAAAAACTTCTGTCACTTATCATAACATGTCAATTTGCCCCTAAGATTACCAATGTTTGACACTTTAAAAGCTTATATACACGTGTATTGTTACGTTATATGCATGGCCTTCATGAAATTGATCACTATTAGGATGGAAGAAAAATAATCAAGAAAGTGCTTTTATTTCTGTAATACCAAAAATTAAATTTTTCTTCCCAAGAGCAAATTAAGCTCTTTTGCATTAAACACTTTTTTTTTTTTAAATCCACTATCAACACATAAAGAAAATGGGATAGTGAAAATGAAACATCTTTCTTACATATATATGTGCATTTGTGATATCCATGTTCTGTATCATGATAACATTTATTCCTATGTAGTAATGATGCCTTTGAATTTCCTATGAACCTATATTGATAATCAGTTCAGTTTTTTTCATGTAACAAATTATCTTCTATGTGTATGGTTGAATTCCATTGGTCATATTTCATAAATAACATCTTTTCTCCTTTTTAATCGTGTATAACCATGGGTTTTCATAGTTCATGATAACATCTTATCTCCATAATGATTGTATGGTGTGATATGCCATGTGTTCATATTTCTGATAACTCTTACTCTATGAGTATGTGTGATATGCCATTTTTCATAGTTTCAATAACTTATCTCTATATGTGTATGGTGTGATCTGCCATGTGTTCATAGTTTCATGATAAATCTTATCTCCTTGGTTATGTGTGATATGCATGTTCATAGTTTCATGATAACATCTTATCTCCTATGATGTATGGTGTGATATCCATGTCATGTTTCATGATCTTATTCCTATATTAGTGTATCTGCATTGTATAGTTCATGATAACATCTTATCTCCTATGATGTATGTGTAGCATGTATATCATGATACCTATTCATTATGTTATGCATTGTTCATAGTTTCATGATAACATCTTATCTCCTATGATGTATGGTGTGATATGCCATGTGTTAATAGTTTCATGATAACATCTTATCTTCTATGATGTATGGTGTGATATGCCATGTGTTCATAGTTTCATGATAACATCTTATATTCTATGATGTATGGTGTGATATGCCATGTGTTAATAGTTTCATGATAACATCTTATATTCTATGATGTATGGTGTGATAAGCCATGTGTTCATAGTTTCATGATAACATCTTATCTCCTATGATGTATGGTGTGATCTGCCATGTGTTCATAGTTTCATGATAACATCTTATCTCCTATGATGTATGGTGTGATATGCCATGTGTTCATAGTTTCATGATAACATCTTATCTCCTATGGTGTATGGTGTGATATGCCATGTGTTCATAGTTTCATGATAACATCTTATCTCCTATGATGTATGGTGTGATATGCCATGTGTTCATAGTTTCATGATAACATCTTATCTCCTATGATGTATGGTGTGATATGCCATGTGTTCATAGTTTCATGATAACCTCTTATCTTCTATGATGTATGGTGTGATCTGCCATGTATTCATGCTATGTTTTGGGTCCAAGTCTAGATACTGGGTTATATTGGACAATGTTTTTTACAGTTCAGATCCATTATAATGCAATGTTTTGGTCAAAGTCTAAATACTAGATAGATACTTCAGTAAAAATTTCATGCAAATTAAACAAAAAATAAGGCCTATAGGCCATGAAAACCTTTTAATTTCAGTAAAAAAAAAAGTGTCTTGGTCATATTTAATTGGAAAAATATTTAAAATTTGACGTCAATGGTTCGAATCTTAGATTCACCAAAGAACCTTTGTCTTTATGAATTTGGAAAGACAGACACCTGGATGCATAACTAGAACATAACATACACATCCTGTGAAATTTTGATGAAAATCAGTCTGAAAATAATGGCTGTAGACCACATATAAACTTTTGTGGACGTCAAGTTTAACGTCATAAGACATTATAGGCATAAGAAAATCAGTGAAATGAAATATTCAGTATCTTTAATATATCCCATGCCCCTGGTACCTTTGCAACATATAGAAATTAATGAGAAGATGTAAGAAATTCTTTATGACGTCAAATGACTTTCCTCCTCACAGAATGAAAAGGAGTCTTAGAGAAAAATATCAACTTTTTAACTCCTGGAATCATTTTTATACGTATTTGAAATTTGATGTCAGTGGTTCGAATCTTGGAATTGCCATAGAACCTTTGCCTTTTCGAAGTTGGAAAATTGGACACCGGGATACACAACTAGAGCGTTACATATACATTCTGTAAAATTTTGATGAAAATCGATCCAAAAATAATGGCTGTAGACCACGTAAAACCTTTTTGCCCTGATGTCAAATCTGACGATATATGACGTCACATAAATTTGAAATTCATTGTATTCAAAAGCTCATGGATTGTTATATAGACCATTAAATTTCTATTGTCCTGGGAACTTTATAACATATATAAATTAATGTGTAGATATCAGAAATTCTTTTTGACCTTATGACGTTAAATGACATTCATCATGTAAAACGCACTTTGAGACTTATAATCTGTCCAAATATCAGCTTTCTAATTCATCTGGAAGCGATTTTATAAGTATTTGAAATTTGACGTCAATGGTTCGAATTTTGGATTCGCCATAAAACATTTGCCTTTTCGAATTTGGAAAAACAGACACCGGGATGCACAATTAGAACATAACATACACATTCTGTGAAATTTTGATAAAAATCGGTCCAGAAATAATGGCTGTAGACCCCAAACAAACATTTTTAGACAACGTCAAGTTTGACGTCAGAACACATCATAAGCAAATGAACATCATTGAAATGCAAAATTACCTATGTGAAGCATATGCTTTTAAATTTTCAAGGTGCTCATACGTTTGCAAGATAAAGAAGTTAACACATAAAATTTAGAATTTACTTTTTACCTCATGACGTCATATGACGTTCATCTTCTCAGAATATTAAAAAGACTAAGAGACTTATATATTCTGTCAAAATATCAGCTTTCTAGCTCATCTGAAAGAAATTTTATGTGCATATAAAATTTGATGTCAATGGTTTGAATCTTGGATTCGCCATAGAAACATTGATTTTTCTAATTTTGAAATATGGACACCGGGTGCACAACTAGAATGTAACATACATATTCAGTGAAATTTTGATGAAAATCGGTCCAGAAATAATGGCTGTAGACCGCGTACAAACTTTTTCACCTGACGTCAAATCTGACAATAAATGACGTCATATGAATATTAAATTCATTGCATTCGAAAGCTCATGGTTTGAAATATATGCCATAAAATTTTCATTTTTCTGGGCCATTGGCAACATATCGAAATTAACACAAATACAAGAGGAAGAAAATAAGAAATAATAATAAGAAGAAGAATTAAAAAACAGTACAAACCCAAAGTCCTAATTATATATATATATATAGTGTTATACAGAAGATTTGCACTATGATGGAGCACATTAGCATAGATCTATAATGTATGTACCATAGCAGTATAGCTCAATATAGATCTATAATGTATGTACCATAGCATATGTATGTACCATAGCAGTATAGCTCAATGTAGATCTATAATATATGTACCATAGCAGTATAGCTCAATATAGATCTATAATGTATGTACCATAGCAGTATAGCTCAATATAGATCTATAATGTATGTACCATAGCAGTATAGCTCAATGTAGATCTATAATGTATGTACCATAGCAGTATAGCTCAATATAGATCTATAATGTATGTACCATAGCAGTATAGCTCAATATAGATCTATAATGTATGTACCATAGCAGTATAGCTCAATTAGATCCATAATAAGGAATGAATGTTTCCGTTGTATGTCTCTAATTCTATACTGCAGGAAACATCTCAGCTTCAGATTTTCATCAACTCAAAACTTCTGTACATCTAGATCTGTCTTAAAGAGTTGTTTTTTATAGGTTATCATTATCAAAGAGTCATAAGTGTTTGATAAATTCAAAATGTTTAATTTTTAAAACATTTTTTGGAATCCAGACATTCAAGGTCACTGTTACTAAAAATAAATAACTTGTATTGGTTGCAATAGTGTTCTGGCATAAGCTATGATTTAGTATTGTTTTGTTGCTATGAATCATTTTCATTTATAATTATCTTTTCATTTTTTAAAGTTATTCAAACAAACAAGTTCATTTATGAGGCAGGAGTGAAAAAAAAATATCTAAAAATATTCTAAATGTTTATCATGCTTCCTGCAGGCTTTGAGTTTCAGCATGACTTGTTTATCATCATATTTCTCTGTACATTTGCCTAGAAATTCCAGAGGGTTAATGTCTGTTTAAAATCTCCAGGGCTAGTGCAGTAGAAATGCAGGAATTCAATTTACCAACATTCTACCAAAGCATTATGTACATCTTCAGAATTCTACTGTACAAATTCATGGCCAAGAAATTCCAATGCCTACATTACAGTTCCTAATCATGAGAAAAAAATCAAACCTGGTGCTAAGTTGATATTACATGTCATACACTTTTTAATGTACCAAAAGATAGAACTATCTCTCTCATGAATTTTGACCAAATTACGCCCCTTCTTCTAACTTAGAATCTCAGTTAAGTTTTTTGTACAGCCTCATTTTTCAATGAATCTTTTAAGGTATTGCTTTAAACTAAGAATACTTTTTTAAGACCATCACCTCCTTATGGAGGGCGCCGTGGTCCAGTGGTAACGTATCCGATTATAGATTTGAAGGTTGTGGGTTCGAACCCCATTGGAGGCAAGAATTATTCATGACCTTCCCAGGCACAAAGTATTGGTCCAACCCAGTTTTTTGTACTACCTCAATTTTTTCACTGAACCCTTTGCAGTATTGCTGTAAAACTTGGAATACTTGTTTATGACCATCACCCTCACCTGTAGGCAAGTGTGGATAACTCTGTCAAGGATTTTGACCAAATTGTGCCACTTTTTCGACTTTGAACCATGGTTAAGTTTTTCATACTACCTCATTTTTTCACTGAACCCTTTGAGGTATTGCTTTGAAACTTGATACTTGTTTATAACGATTACCTCCACCTTTAGGCTAGAGTTCATAATTCTGGCATTTATTTTGACAAAATTATTCCTTCTTTTATGCCCCTGGATCAATAGTTAAAGGGCATATTGTTTTTGGTCTGTCTGTCTGTCTGATCTTCCACCTACAGCCTCCAAACTTAAAAGGTGCATGCACTTTGACGAGCTTTACCCATCAAGTCACCTTGACTTTCAAATGACCTTGACCCCTAAGGTCTGCGGTTTGCTTACCACATTTTTTCACTGAACCCTTTGAGATAATGCTTTGAAACTTGGGATATATACTTATTACTCTTTTTTATTTTTTGATACTCAGTAATATAGAGATTCATATTTTTTGCCTATTGCTGCATTTTTTTTTTTTCATTGACAAGCACTGAAAAAGTCAAGCAGGCTTTCTTATGGACAGCTTGTTTTGTCTGCGCTACACATATTAGTGTATCAGAGTTCTCACTGATTTATTTTCATCCTTCAACTGTGTCAAGACTGTCTCTGACATAGTTACAGGAGCTGTGACTGTCTGGGTTTACTCATCATCTTGAATGATAATTCTTGTTATGCCTCTTTTTCGACTTATAAACTTGGTTAAGTTTTTGCATCACCTCACTTTGATAGTTTTGTCTATAACATTTTGCATACTTGTTATTTTTAGGATGCTTTGTCTTCCATTTCTTCATGTTTTGATACACAATTCAAGAATTATATATCTCAGTTTGAGATGTGTCTTGGAATGCAGGCTGGATCAACCTTCAGATTCCTCATAGGCTGGTCTGGTTTATACAGGGGCATGTTGCAAACACATGTAGTTTCAATAAGTTTCAATGTAATTTTCACTGGATTTATATGCAACCGGATGTTACCAAAATAACTTTCGTGACAGAAGAAGGTACTCTTCAAAGGTGTTTGCGAAGTAATATGGTAAACAAATATGCCCGACAAGGTTGTGCATTTTCATTTTTGGAATGGATATTACTTAAATGCTCATTAAATGTGGACATACAAAATGTTTTGTTTGTCATTTCAGTTAGGATTTATAAAAATAGTGTTCATATGCCAGTTAGATGCATTGATTATTATTTATTTTGCAAATTGATATTAGTTTCAAATTTAAAATAAATATTATCTATGTTAGACACCATCTTGAAAACACTTACTTACAACAAAATAGTAAAATTGTTACATAGTGCACGAAGAAAGCAGGAATATGTGATGTTACAACACTCTGAGCAACTCAGCCCTGGTTTTACAGGTCATTTTCTGTGACAGCTCCCACATGGTAAAGGGGTAAGGGCCAACTGCGGACTATTATTACTTGCAACATGTATTAATTTGTTATTATTACAAACAAACATGGCCTTCTAAAGCCTTTCAAGCTTCTTAAAATAACAGTCTGGTAGTTGTAAAGACGTCTGCATTTTCTTGTTCTTCCATCAGGAAAATGTTTATATTTGATGTTATTGTAAACTTTTCCAGCTTTGGCCACATGTTGATCACTGCCATGCTTCTAAAGTATGGAAATCTATTTTTGTTTGTATTTCCAGATTCACTGTTTATTGGTTTTATCTATAGCTCACCTGAGCAAAATGTGCTCATAGGTTGTGCTTATGGTGAGCTAGTATAGCCCTGTGTCCGGCATCCATCTGTGTGTCCAATGTCAATAATTTTCTTTAAACAATATCTTGGTCTAAACTGTTGGATGGATTTTGACCAGACTCCACAGGATTAATCCCTATTAAATCAAATTACTTTGATTGGTTGAAAAAGTATGTAATAGGAGCTAAAAATAGATTTGAAAATGCAAACTTTCAAAATCTTCCTGTGCAAAACTGCAGGGCAAAAAGCTTAGATATTTGGTGTGTAGCATCATCTAGTGGACCTCTACCAAGTTTGTTCAAATTTTGACCCTGTGGTCAATATTGATCCTGCTTCAGGGGTCACTTGATTTTACATAGATATGTATAGGAAAAACTATAGAATTCTTGTCAGAAACCACAAGGTCTGGAGTTTAGATATTTAGTGTGTAACATGGCTTTGTGAACCTCAACCAAGTTTGCTAAAGTCATTGCCCTTGAGTCAAAATTGGCCCAGCCCCAGGCCAGGGTCACTTGATTTTACATAGACCTGTATTGGAAAAACAAGAAAAATCTTATCAGATTTACCACAAGGATCAGAGTTTAGATATTTGGTGTTTAACATGACTTTGTGGACTTAACCAAGTTTGTTTTTTAATTATGGTCCTTGGGTTGAAATTGGCCAAGCCCTAGATGTCACTTGATTTTTGTGTTGCCTGCATAGCATGGCAGACACATAGGGATCACTTTGTCCGTCGTCGTCGTCGGCGGCGGCGTCACACTTTCTTGTCCGGAGCATAACTCGAAAAGTATTTGAGGTATCACCTTGAAACTTAAAACATGGATAGATCTCATTGAAGAGGAGTGCAGTTCACATAAATGATAACTCTCACTTTCTTTTCTCCTGAGTTATTGTCCTTTGTTGATTTTCAGACTTAATTTTTGTCTGGGGCATAACTCGAAACGTATTTGAGGTGTTGACTTGAAACTTCATAGATCTCATTGGTCTGAGTGCAGTACACAAGAATGATAACTCAATAATGATAATGATGACTACAAACTTGCAACATATATATAATTAACGTCATAAGTGCTTAATGACGTCATAATTTTTCTTACAGTTAATGTTTTGAATTCATAGTCATTCTGACACTCCTCTGATGAAGACTGTCTAGTCGAAAGTGCTCGGGAAAATTATTACATATTGCACTGTTTGAATATTTTATTCCCCCCCCCCCCCCCCCCCCCAAAAAAAAAAAAATATATATATATATGTGTGTGTGTGTGTGTGTGATTTGGTGTTATTTTGTACCTCACAAAATAGATTATGCTTTATCAATAATTTGTCAAAAGATCGATTTTCTAGTCAATTCTTTCATCAAACATGCTTAAATGCAGGCGACACAAGTGTTCCGAGGAACACCCACATCTAGTATTTAGACCTTCATCAAAACAAAACAATAAAATCTTCATGTCAGAAACTGCAAGGCCTTGAGTTAAGATATTTGGTTTGGTTAAGATAATTTGGTGTGTAACATAGTCTAGTGGACTAGTTAGCAATTTCAGGGCATCTTGTTCTATGGAATGTTTTGTTGTTGGTGTTCAGATTCATCATTTCAGCAAATGTAATGTAACACATATTTTGATGGACCAAAAATTGCATGAATAAAACAAAGCTTAGCTCATGCATACTGTAATATATCTAAATCAAAGTGATTGAGCCAATTCAAAATACATTAAAACTTGATTTATCCAACACCTGATATATCTGACAACCTGCCACATCTGACAATATCCCCTGGTACCGAAATATTCATTATATGTTCAAACCCTGATATTAATAACACCTGACGTATCTGTTATGCAATATTGTTTGCTGGTCCATAATTGATAAATGCCATGTATTTCACACTTGCTTAACCCTTTCCCTCATATAGACTCATTTTACGCACTCAATAGGTACCACATAAAGCCTGATCTGCAGAAACCACAGTTAAACCTTACCAAATTTAATTAAAAAATCCTCATTTCCAGACCACTGAGGAGCAGCGAACAGCATAAAACCTGATCAGCCTGCGAGTTACTCGCAGGCTGATCTGGTTTTATGCTGTTCTCATAGGTCTTTTCATGGTTTCCTCTATGACGGAAAGGGTTAACTGACATCTTAATGATCTTTGTTGTATTCCAGCATTCTTACTTTGTAAGATTGAACTTAAAACTTGTTTGTGTTTGGTACAGATTAAAGACGTAATTTTACATCATTGTTGTTGTCATCATAATTATACATTAACATGTATAATTGATTGAAATCATGAATTAGTAAAAATTATCATATTATTGTCTTATATCTTAAAATAATAAACCAGGTTTTATCTTCTAACACTCATAATTCTTTTTTTAAGGGTCATTTTATTGTTTTACTATTGCTTGCATTTTTTGTGTAAATAAAACATGTTAAATGTATACTTGTTTCATTTTAAGCTCCAAATAATTAATTTCCATAAGTACCAATGATATAACTTTGAAAAACTGGAACCTGATTTTACTGACACCCTGCTTTATCCAGCATAATCAAGTGGTACAAGCAATGTCTGATAAGTCAGGTTCTACTTTATATATATTTTGTTTAGGGTGTAGAATTCAAGTCAATCATGCCTTGAAACTTGATTTAACCCTTTACTTCCCATGGACTCATTTTGATGCATTGGCAAACAGAGCAGACCCAGATCAGACAGGTCCTATATAGGAGCTGTCTGATCAGGATCTCCTCTGTTTGCTTATACGGTATTGTAGATTAAACTCTACACAGTCTGCAGAGATAAGAAAAATCCACTGATTCATATACCATTTAAAGTTCATATACTTAATATTTATGAAGTCACAAATTTGTACATGAATATTCATGAAGTAATGGTTAACAATAATATGCTGATATCAGACCGACTTTGTATACCAGTATACTAGTTCATAGGTTGGTTACTTTTTGCGTAAGATCTGAGAGTTTGATGCTTTACTTTCAGGAGTTTCCATGGTACCCAAAACCGATCAGTGAGTTGACAGAGGGTGCTGCGATCCAGTTAAATGAATCTGCATGTCTTGTGCTGTTTGTGGGTAAGTCAGACAATTGCAAGGCTAGTTCGTCAATCATTAAGTCAATATGTTAGACTCAGACATAGGATTCTAAATTTTCACATAGTCAAGTTCTTCTTTAATGATGGATTGATTCAAAAAACCACAATGATTTCTGATTAAATTAATTATAGTCGCTTTCCTATTAATAGATTTAGTTCATCATAACTTTCCACTTCTGAAATCTGAGTCTGAAATATAGACTAAGAAGATTGATGAATTAGAGCCCAACGACAAGACACTTCCTATTACTTTGTTGAATTTGAGCCCAGAACAAGACACTTCCTATAACTTTGTTTTAAGTAAGGGTCTAGAAAACATACAAGGTTTTTCCTATTACTTTGTTCAGTGAGGGCCAAGGACAAGGTTTTTCCTATTACTTTGTTCAGTGAGGGCCAAGGACAAGGCACTTCCTATTACTTTGTTGAGTGAAGGCCAAGGACAAGGCATTTCCTATTACTTTGTTCAGTGAGGGTCAAGGACAAGGCACTTCCTATTACTTTGTTGAGTGAGGGTCAAGGACAAGGGACTTCCTATTACTTTGTTGAGTGAGGGCCAAGGACAAGGCACTTCCTATTACTTTGTTGAGTGAGGGTCAAGGACAAGGACTTCCTATTACTTTGTTGAGTGAGGGCCAAGGACAAGGCACTTCCTATTACTTTGTTGAGTGAGGGCCAAGGACAAGGCACTTCCTGTTACTTTGTTGAGTGAGGGCCAAGGACAAGGCACTTCCTATTACTTTGTTCAGTGAGGGCCAAGGACAAGGCACTTCCTATTACTTTGTTGAGTGAGGGCCAAGGACAAGGCACTTCCTTTAACTTTGATGAATTAGGGCCAAGGACAAGGCACTTCCTATTACTTTGTTGAGTGAGGGCCAAGGACAAGGCATTTCCTTAACTTGTTCAGTGAGGGCCAAGGACAAGGCACTTCCTATTACTTTGTTGAGTGAGGGCCAAGGACAAGGTACTTCCTATTACTTTGTTGAGTGAGGGCCAAGGACAAGGCACTTCCTATTACTTTGTTCAGTGAGGGCCAAGGACAAGGCATTTCCTATTACTTTGTTCAGTGAGGGCCAAGGACAAGGCATTTCCTATTACTTTGTTCAGTGAGGGCCAAGGACAAGGCACTTCCTATTACTTTGTTGAGTGAGGCCAAGGACAAGGCACTTCCTTTAACTTTGATGAATTAGGGTCAAGGACAAGGCACTTCCTATTACTTTGTTGTGAAGTAGGGCCGAGGAAGAGGCATTTCCTATACTTTTGTCAAATGAGGACCAAGGACAAGGCATTTTTTTAACTTTATTAAATGATGGTCCAGTTTTGGGCACTTTCTATCATTTATTTGCTTGATTTTAATGTCCAGGGACAGTGGACATCATGTGACTTTTATTTACTTGAGACTCTTTGTGCTACCATGTAGTAGGAAAATGACATGACACCCATTCACATCAGCATTACATCTGGCCTGTAAAACTAAGCTTAAGTTTAACCCTTTCCCTCATAGAGGACACCATGAAAAGACCTATGCGAACAGCATAAAACCAGATCAGCCTGCGATCAGGTTTTATGCTGTTCGCTGCTCCTCAGTGGTCTGGAAATGAGGATTTTTTAATTAAATTTGGTAAGGTTTAACTGTGGTTTTCTGCAGATCAGGCTTTATGTGGTACCTATTGAGTGCGTTAGAATGAGTCTATATGAGGGAAAGGGTTAAAACAACTATTGAGTGCCAAGTGATGATCACTGTGTGATGTGTTATATGGTGATCACTGTGTGATTTGTTATACAGTGATCACTGTGTGTTGTGATGAGATAACTGCGTGATGTGTTATACAGTGATCATTGTGTGATGTATTGTGATCTCTGTGTAATGTCAACAGTTTATTTTGAAATACATCTTCTTTGTAACCACAAGAATGAAATTGATGAAACTTGTCATGGAGGATCATCTGGTGGTCCCTCAAAAATGATAATGAAATTAACCTGATCTGTGCAGGACTGGTCTCCATGGCAATCAAACTATTTAAATATTTTTTACGAATTTTGTATGTGAAACCAGACATATTTAGTTACAATTTGTTTTATTTCCAAAAATGTATACCCATGTTGTTCAGTCATGATGCCATCTGTTCTTATTAATATTAATTAAAACTTTTTAAATTTCTAATCAAGGCTGGAGAAATATGTGCACCTTATATTAAACATGGCATTGTATGTAAAGTGCTCTGGGCTTTAGGTTTAATAATGATACTAACAACATACATGTATTAATAAAGATATTCACAATTAAAGCTTCTTGAGTGGAGAAAACTGTACAATAAGGAAGCAAATTATTTCAATCCTTTTTGTTGACTCCTGGGTTAGACCAGTACACCTGAGCTTGACCAAAGCATTGGGTGACCCTCAACCTTCTGACTTTTACAGAACCACTGAATTTTATAGACTGTATTAGCCAACTTTGAATATCCCAGATATTGATTTGGTTGTCTATAATTGTAGATATATGCTCCATCTATCTTGCAAATTTACTGTTTGGTTTGAAAATTATATATTTTAGAAAACTTGGCAGTTGTAATTTAAGGAAACTCTAAAGATGTATTGTTAATATGGTCCCTTATTAGCTCACCTGAGCACAACATGCTCATGGTGAGCTATTTACTCTCAGGTGGGTCAGTGTTCTGCGTCCGTGTGTGACCACTGTCAACAATTTCCTTTATACTTATTACCTCCTCCTAAACCACTGAATGGATTTTGAACTTAACATAATTGATCCTTATGAGGCCCTCTATCAAAATTGTTCAAATTGTTTTGATTGGTTGAAAAAGTAGGTCACAAGAGCTACAAATAGATTTAAAAAGTGCAATATTTGAAAGTCTTCTGCAAAACTGCAGAAAAATCTTCTTATTAGAAACAACACCACCTGGAGTTTAGATGTTTGGTGGTTAACATGGCCTTATAGACATCTACCAAGTTTGTTCACATCATGGCCCTGGGGTCAAATTTGGCCCTGCCCCATGGATCACTTGATTTTACATAGACTTATATAGAAAAAAAAAACTAGAAAAATCTTCTTTTTCGAAACCACAAGACCTGGAGTTTAGATGTTTGGTGGTTAACATGGCTTATGGACATCTACCTAGTTTGTTCATGTCATGACCTCGGAGTCAAAATTGGCCCTGCCCCAGTGGGGTCACATGATTTTACATAGACATATGACATATGGATTTTGTATTCAGTGTGAATATGTTGTTAAAGGCAAAGAAGGCTGTATTTCTCAGGTGAGCAATTCAGGGCCATACTGGCCCTTTTGTTTATTTTAAAGTCCTTAAAATGACAGAAAATAGCAAAAGACTCACTTTCAGGGGTAGATAACTCAAAAAGTAGAATGATGACCCCCAATTTTTCCCCATATGTTTGTTTCTAGTGTAATTTTCTATAATCATACAAAGTTTTAGAAATTTATCATGGTTAAGTTTTAATTTTCCTTCTTTGTCTATATTGAAAATAACTGCATTGCAAGTATGATATGTATAATTAGTTGCATTCCAATTTATCACAGCATCTAGTTTTTGACCCAATGTTTAGCATTGTTTTAAAGTGCAAACATTAACAGCAGTATTGTTGGTGGGTTACTCACAATAAGTGAAAGATTTTGCTTTTTTTAGCTCACCTGGCACAAGTGCCAAGGTGAGCTTTTGGACCAGCCTTTGTCCGTCATAGTGAGTCATCAGTCGTTAGTCATCAGTCGTCAACAATTTACTTAAAAATCTTTTTCTCTGAAACTACTGATGGGAAAGTGATCAAACTTTGCAAGGATGTTCCTAAGGTGATCCCCTATAAATGCTGTTCATATGGTTCTGGTCTGTTGCATAATTAGGTCACAGGAGCTAAAATAGATTCTAAAAGTGATATCTTAAAAAATCTTCTTCTCTGAAACCACAAGGCCTAGAGCTTAGATATTTGGTGTGTAGCATTGTCTAGTGGATCTATACCAAGTTGTTCAAATTATGACCCTGGGGTCAAAATTGGCCCCGCCACTGGGGTCACTTGATTTAACATAGGCTAATAAAGGAAAAAACTTGAAAAATCTTCTTCTCAGAAACCACAAGGCCTGGAGTTTAGATATTTGGTATGTAACATGGGCTAATAGACCTCTACCAAGTTTGTTCAAATCATGACCCAGGGGTCAAAATTGGCCCTGCCCCAGGGGTCACTTGATTTTACATAGCCAAATGATACCAGGTGAGTGATCCAGAGCCATTATGGCCCTCTTGTTCACCTCATATAGTAGACATGTTTTGATGCCTTGGCATAACATAACAGACCCTGATCCAACAGCTCTTTCCAGAAGCTGTCTGATCTCAGTCAGCTCTCTTTGCTAATACAATAATATATCTCAGATTCTAAAGATAGTCTTCAAGGCAAAGAAACCCATTGTTCCATATACTAAATGAGTATTCATCAAGTCATAGATTTGTGAAGGGTCAAGATGGCTGGCATGGTGCAAGGTTTCCTTGGTCCACTGGTATGGTGATGACTGGAAATATAACGGTTGTGGGTAGGATCCCAATATCAAGCAGGAATAATTCATGACCTTCCAAGATGCAAAGTACTGGTCCATCCCAAGAACTGTTGAGAAGGAGAAATATCAGTTGTTTCTGGATTGGCATAAAAAAAATAAGTGAAAACATTTTAGCCTTGAAAACGTTTGAAGCTAAGGTATGAATATCCTGTATGTTTATCCAGACTATAACTTGATTTCATACCTCCATGTCCTTGAAAAGTTATAAACTGAAATTATTAGCCTTATTTGCATTTATTCCTCAGTTTACTTCATGTGCTTATGAAATCTTATTAGCCCAGATGTTTTCAAGAGTGCAACAGTGTGATCACTACCCCGATATATAAGCAAACATAAAGCTAAGCATCATGTTTAGTTCTAGTGCATTCACTTAGTGATTCCCCTAACAGATGTTGCCACACTTTCTGCAATACTTTCTGCAATACCACATTACCAAGGTTTTGTAGGGGTGTAATAATACAGTTAAAAGTGTATTACAATGCTGCTATTGTTTTCTGGCTACATAAAAGTTTTATCATGTCTGAGTGTTCAGATTATAAATCTACATACCATGATATATATTACATAGCATACAGTGCAACTCCATTGTAACACACTCCATTACATCTCAGTATTCAGATACTGTGATATATATTATACTACATACAGTGCAACTCCATTGTAACACACTCCATTACATCTCAGTATTCAGATACTGTGATATATATTACACTACATACAGTGCAACTCCATTGTAACACACTCCATTACATCTCAGTATTCAGATAGTGTGATATATATTACACTACATACAGTGCAACTCCATTGTAACACACTCCATTACATCTCAGTATTCAGATAGTGTGATATATATTACATAGCATACAGTGCAACTCCATTGTAACACACTCCATTACATCTCAGTATTCAGATAGTGTGATATATATTACATACATACAGTGCAACTCCATTTAACACACTCCATTACATCTCAGTATTCAGATTAAACTGCATACTGTGCACAAACTGTTGACCCACATCTTCATTTTAATAAAGCTACTGTGCCATCCAGTATAAAGCAATACAATGTATATTTTTTGGACCCCCGAAAACATTGTTCTGTATGAAGTATATAAACATTTAATAAACAATTTATGAACAATAAATTTGTGGTGCATTAGTTGCAACTGCTGAGCTGTTATTTTTGCAACTGTTTTATAATGGTGCATGTTTTAATTGTGAATGTTATAGTAAAAATTCAGCATAAAAATAAAGTATCTTGAGTGATGAATTAGTGATAATGAGAGATAATGAATGACTTACATGGGAGTGCAATGATGAACATGAACAGTGCCCTCTCAGGATCTCTAGGATTGTTGTACCTTAATTTTAGGTACATAATGTTGAGTAACTGGATTACACTAGATGCCTTTTTGATATGAGAAAGGAAATGTAAGGTGAATGTTCTTGTAGGATGAAAATTGTCTTTCAAAAACTTGGACTGGTTATATAGCCATCCGGGGTTGTGTCATCCTGTTTTTAGCTCACCAGAGCACAACGTGCTCAGAGTGAGCTATTAGGATCACCCTGCGTCCCCTGTGGTCCATCGTGCGTTATTAGTTGTCCGTCATTAACAATTTTCTTCAAACAACATCTCCTCTGAAACTACTAAGAAGAAATTGATGAAATTTGGTATGGATAATCCTTGGGTGAACCTCCATAAATGTTGCTAAATGCAGAACTCTGGTTGCCATGGCAACCAAAAGAATTTTACTTTAAAAACTTCAAAAATCTTCTCCTCTGAAACCAGTGGTCAGATTTAAGTTCCATTGGCACAATGGTCACCTCATAGTTCTCTACCATAATTGCTGAAATGAAGTTGACCCTAGGGGGTTGGCTAGTTTCCTTATATTCTCTATATAGAAAATCTCAAAATTTTTCTTCTATCACTAAAAGCCAATGGTCAGAATTTAATTTCATTTAGCACAAATGCTCACCTCATGAAAATCTACCATAATTGCTAAAATAAAGTTGATCCCTTGAAAAATGAGTCCCCTAGGGGTCAGCTACTTTCCATAAATACTCTATATAGAAAATTTCAAAATTCTTCTTCTGCGAAACCATTGGTTAAAATTTAATCTCTTTTGGCATTATTATGACCTCATGGCTGTCTACCATAATTGCTATAATAAAGTTGATCCCTTGAAAAATGATGTACGTAGGGGGTCGTCCAGTTTCTTTATATACTCTATGTAGACAATTTTAGAATTCTACTCACCTGGAAATAATGTTTAGAATTTATTCTTGTTTCTTGTTTTGCACCATTTATTACCTCAAGGTTTCTTACCAAATTGTGTTAGCATTTTTGATGCCTTGAAAATAAGGCCTCCAGATGATTGACTACCTTAAGAATTCTATCTGAAATTTGAATTTGGTTGCTGGAAGAAATCAGGTAAAATCAAGTGACTTGAATTATTTGAAATAAGCTGATGTACTCTTGTGAGCGATCTAGGTCCATATGGCCCTCTTGTTTATGCGTGTTCCATGTGATACATTCTTTCTACATGCTAATTGAAATTTGGCAATGCCATGTTCCTGTGTGTCATCTCATGTCATCTTAGACTCTTGTACTGTGAAAGTTTTCACATCCCGCTTGAATTCCACCAACAATACTTAGCGCTAAATAATACTTAAATTCTTAAACTAGGTAGACACATATCCCACCATTCCTGTTTTATGAAATATTTAAGTACATGACTAATGAATTATTAACTTATTAACTAATAATATTTGTTTAGAAATGAAATATTTTGGTATTTTCATTAGAGCAACAAGAATAATGAAATTCTCCCTTAATTATTTAAGTATTACTTAGCGCTAATAATCGCTGGTGGAATTCGACCCAGAGGTAAAACAATATTCATGTCAGGTGTATATTTACATTACGTTACATTGTACTGCACCTATATTGCTGAAAGCCCTGGATTACAACATTTTCTATCAGAAATCTGTGTTCCTCACTTAACAACATATTGGAATACTTTAAGTTTTAGAGTTGAATATTAAAAAGATATTGGATTTGCAAAATTTTATCAAAGTTGAGCCAGTCTTTTGACATTTCTTAATTCGGTCCCAAGTTTGGTAATCACAAGTTTGATATTATTACTTACCGGCTGACCTACTCAACCAGTTGAATTATCCAAATTTATGTTTATTTACACTCAAGTGACCATGTTTATAAGTGTAGATGTAGGGACAATTTTCTCTTGACTGACCCAAAGTTTGATTAAGGCTGATATCAGGCCATTAAGTCAGGGATGAAGACTCTTTAAGAGCTGGGGTAGCCAGGGAAGCAAAATTATTAAGGGCCATCTTGACCCTCTTGTATACCGGTAATTTCCTTCATTGCTTGCAAGTTGCTTAGTGCTTTCATTATTTCCATTCATTGATGTGATACACTGTCATCTCCTCAGCACAGTATCATTTACATATAAATGAATTTACATATAAATCTCATGTAATTTAAACAAATTAAGCTTACAAGTTACAAGACTTATAACTCAAGTTGTGCTTCCAGAACCAGAGGATGAGGAAGTCGACCGTGCCCGGGACATCCTCCTCAAACCTGCTACTGAAGAGCATGAGAAGGGAGAGCACCGTGACTTGCTCTTCTTCATTGGGGCAGATGTGAGTACAGCATCTTTATTTCTATTTTTCAGTACTGGGTGGGGGCTTAAACTTGCCACTTAACAGTTCATGTATAAATTAAGTTGAATGGTCACATTGAAATAAGCTTAAGTATAACATAAAAAATCAAGAACATTTCTTGGACATATAAGATATACTTCAGTATAATTTTCAACTTGTTATTAGATTCTTTGTTCATGTGTGTACATTAAAAGAGATTGATCCTGAAACCATTAATGATACCGGTTTAAATTAAAAATAAGAATGGCATACATCAGTGCATGTTGTCAATATCTTAATATCATCTATTAAGTATTTATAGGAAACAGAAAGTTTGTGTAATTTGTGAAATTACACTAACATGTTCATGTTGTTTTATTATTTTTTTTTTTTTTCATTTCTAGGATGAAATATGTGACCCTGTGCGGGTGTTTGCCAATCTAGGGGAACAAACACCATTACTCACCATTTTGGATTTTCCAGAGCAAAAAGTTTACATCAGTGAAGAGAAAAACATTACAACAGAATTAGTGAGTGATTTTGTAAAGGGGTATCTAGATGAGACTCTACCCTCTCGCCCTTGCAGGCCCTAGCCTGCCAGGCAGCACCTTAGTGAGCCAACCCTCATCTAGACCAGGTCCCCCAGGGGGTACACCCTAGTGAGGATAAGGTCAGGGGTCAACCCTGGGGGACAGACTGACCTCTAGACCATGTCCCATATTTACCCACTAAACTGAAGTCTAATGACCCTTAACTACATGATAGCACTGATTTGACCGATGTAAAACCTGACCAGCCAGCATGTAAGTAGTGACCAAATGGCCAGGTTTTATACTATGCTCTACTCTTCATTATACCTGGAGGGAAAACAGTTAAGCCTGTACAGAGTGAAGACTACTTCCTGTCTGACTCAGCCTTTCTGTGGTCTGACTTGGTGTGAAATGTGAATCTGTGTAATAGACTTGTGAAGGCTTACCTCCTGGAATGTATTTTCACATATTGTTAAACAAGTTTAATGCTAAATCTACTTGCAGTTGTTTTTTGTTTTTTTGTTTTTTTCAGTCTGATCACTTTTTAGCTCACCTGAGCACATGTGCTCAATATGAGCTATTAGGAATGATGAATATCCGTCGTCCATATGTCTGTCCGATCATCATCCACTCTAGCATCTTCATTTCTTAAGCAATCATCTTCAAACTTTATTACAATATTTATATGCATAATCTCTCGGTCAGGTTAGGATTATGGCAGATATTGCCCAAATTAGGTCAGGAGTTATTGCCCTTTTAATATTTAAAAATGTTGGATTTCACTTTGCATTTGAGCATCTTCATTTCTTAAACAATCATCTTCAAACTTTATGACAATATTTATACCGATAGCCTCTTGGCCAAGCTCAATAATGACTGATACATGTATCACGAAATTAGGTCTTGAGTTATGGCTCTTTTAATATTATATAGGATTTTTAGGTATGCTACAACCTTCAAATTTTGACCACAATTTCTGTTTGGTTTGCGGAATTTAATTGGTACAACTATACTATAATATAGTAACTTGTGCAGACAGTATTTCTCAGGTGAGTGTCTTCAAGGCTATCTTGGCCATCTATGTTTATGTATTTTGTTGCTCTTGAATTAAATCTTGAAACAAACAAAACAGATGATCAGCCCACAAGTCACTTACATGCAAAGTTTTGTGATAAAAGTGAATTTATATTTTGTTGAGGGGTTGTTTTAAAATATGGAAACTAAATATTATGATTAAGAAACATTTACAATAGATAAACACAAAATATTTGATACTATGATTAAGAGTTTCATATATACATGTAATAGTTCCATATTTTACGATTTTCTTCTTTTGCATTTAGTATTTGAGGTTATTCATGCACAGTACAGAAGTCTCAAAAGTTTACAATATTTTGAGATATGATTGTTAGAGGAATTATGAAATATTACATGAGACCAATTTGTATATTATTGCTGAGTCTGTGACACGCTTTAAAACAATACCCTGATTCAGGGATCATATTTTCATTGGAATGGAGTAGTTTTTACCCCATTTTGTTAAATGATTTCTCATGAGTTAATGGGAAGTAAATGTTTTTTTGTATTAGTAGAACACTATGAAATTAAATGTTTTGGGTCATGCTTGTTTATGAGATTCCTTTGTAAATAATTGACTCACAATCGGTATTGTTTTAGTTGTTTAATAAAATATTTTATCTCTCCAAATAGTTGGAAGCATACCACAGGTTTGTGTTCTAAACTAAGAATCGAGTCAAAAACAGTTTAAATGATTTTGTTTCACTTTAAATGTATGGTTTACCATTATCTTTGTCACTTAACAATGCATGATTCTGCACTCCTGAACAGGCTCACAAAAACAAAAACTAAATAAAGTATTACATAGAATGTGCCATGGTATTAAATCCCATATTACAAATTTACACATTTAACACTGTCACTGCCAGGTCTCCTATCATATATAAACAGGGAATATCTTACAGGCTATTACTGTACATGTACTAGTATATTGCGGCTGCTTCCCTTTCGCTGCCAACAGGAAGGGTTAACCCATCCTACACATGAGACAGCGTATTTGCCAACAAGACAGGCTGACTTTAACACTCACTCAGCCCCTCACCGCGTGGGTTCGAATCCCGGCAGGGTTATTCGGATTTTCATGTGAGGAAGCCTTCCAGCTGGCTTGCGGTAGGTCGGTGGTTCTACCCGGATGTCTCCGTGCATTCGGGGTCTTCCTCCACCTGTAATTAGCTGGACGTCGCTATATGATTGAAATACTGTCAAAGCGACGGTAAACCCAAATAGTCAAGTCAAGTCAAGTCAACAAGACAGGTTTATCTGTTACGGAGGTTATGGAGAGTTCTTTCATCCTGTTGGCAGCAAAAGGGAAGCAGCCACATTATGCTAGTACAGTAATAGCCTGATATTTTATGAAAGGGTAGAGTTACAGTCTATTTACTGATACCAAGTCATTTTTATTTAAACAAGTTTTTTTTCTCAGAAATGCATCAACATTTCTTCTTCTTCTAATTATTATTATTATTACCGGTAATTCTTAAATTTTGATGTATAACTCCTATAGGTGCCATTCAATCAAACAATTATAATAGAGATCATTTTTTAAAACTCTGTCATTGCTTAAAGCAGGTTGTTGTATATTTTTACTAAGCCTGATCTTTTGTACGATAATCCATATTTTGACAGTGTTGTTCAAGTTAGCAATGGTAGTAGATTAAACCTTTACAAAATGTATTAATTTGGAATGGCCTCAAAAAGACCACATACATTTCCTTCCAAATAGTGTAAAGATGGAACATGTCAGGTGGTCATTTTTACTGACCCAGGTCAGAAGAGCCCAGTCCTTCCCTGTATATACTTGGTCGAATCAGACTGAATATATGTGTATTTTAGCATAATGTAGCATCTTGTACAAAATGCTTAGGATTATTATAAACCTTCAAGGTCAAGGTTTATGGTTCCTATTACATCACAGTTATTTATACATTTGTATTTTGAATTATTATTGAATGAGGTATTAATGAATTGAATATACTGAATTTTAATGATGTAAAATTTTATTTTACATTTTAACTTCTTAACACTATTAGAAAGCATTATATTGACAGTGGGAAAATATTTTCCATGGAAATTTTTCCAAAATTTTTAAATTTTTTTGGAAATGATGATTGCTTGAGATTTTGCTCTGTATACTTGTCATTTTGCTCTGTAGTTGCTATTTGTGAAGTTTCTCATTCTTAGATCTGATACATTTTTTATATGAAACAATAGTTGACTGTTTTTAATTTAATACAAATATTTCATCAAATTGCATAAAAACAAGTCAAAGAAGACTGTTATCATTATAGATATCAAACAGAAGGTACCTCTGTATAACAGACAGAATTAAGTACTTAATGGTAAATATCAATGGGCTGTCAGTTGTTGTTGTTGTCCTGGGGTTGACAGTCACTGCAACAGTCCATCAGTCATATGAATGAAACACTTATAATCTTTTGGTTGTATATTATTGACATTGTTACTTTACTTAAAATTTCATACACTCATGTAGATCATCTCCAATTCATTTATTTCAATGAATATTTAGTATTACCTTTTTAGCAGTGTTCATAATTATCAATTGTAAACCTTCACCAAGATAAGTTCTGAACTTTGTGACCAGCCCATGTTATGGAGTCAAACATCATACATATAATATAGCTAATATATATAATATATAAATATTATGGCATATGAGGCATACTCTGACTTAAGATTCAAGTGAAAAGTTTGTCAGTAAATTGACCTGCTTCTTTTACAAAATATATTATTAGAAAGATTTGTTCTAGATAAAACCCTTCCAGCTGGCTTGCAGTAGGTCGCTGGTTCTACCCAGATGCCTCCGTGCATTCGCCGTCTTCCTTCACCTGTAATTAGCTGGACATCGCTATATAACTGAAATACTGTCCAAGCGACGGTAAAACTCAAATAGTTAAGTCTAGATAAAACAAAAATTTCTATTGAAAGGTAACCTTAAACAGTAGAACATGAATGAAAAGATATATGAATTATCCTGGATGTCTTTACTTGACTTCATTTTACTGAAATATAAACATATGTTAGTTTAAAACATTCATTTCATTACTTTTTTTTTTTTTTTTGGATAATCAAAATTTACTTCTTAAGAGCTACTTTTTTATTTGGGTACAGTTAGACTTTCAAGTTTAAAAAGAGAAAATTCAATGTTCATGTGTGTAGTTATGAATAGAGTTACATATGATCATTTGTCTTTTCAGCAATTTTCTTCATATCTAAATCTTTAAATGTCAAGATCAAAAGTTCTAAACTGGTGGTCCAAATATAGATCGTTGTAAGAATTCTTGAGTTATATATAGCATCTCATGTAATCTTCATGTACATATTTATGAGGTCAATCTTTACAATTTTTACACTCCATTTATACCCCATTTACTGATAAAAAATACCAACTTAAAGTGTTTATTTACTCCTCACATGTTTTGAAAAAAGTGTTTGAACACTTTACCTAATATAGACAGGATGGAGCTGTCTGATCAGGGTCTCCTCTGTCTGCTTGGACTATATAGAACAGATCCTGTTGCATGCACAGCAAAAACAATTCATTGTTTTAATCATTTAGAGTTGAAACAATTATTCTAGTCATAAATGTGTACAGGAATATTCATGAGATAAATGGTAAATATCATGCCTTGTGTTCTATATGTGTTTGATTGATGCCAGACCCCATTTACCAAGTGCTTTCTTGTTTTACTTTAAATCTGTAGCATTTAAGTATTACCTATAACAAAGGATGGCTAGGTATAACACCACCAGATATGTTTTTTGGGTTTAATGTAAGATTCATTTTGTGATCTTTTATTTTTTATCATTTTTTGATGATTACTATTTTAAATATCAGCCTGGTCTCAGCGTCCCGAGATAATGTTAAGATTTTTCTAATATCCACTTACAGTATTCCTTAAGACAGTACCTTTACATGGCCTCTCATATTCCTCCTCATCACAAGACCTTTTCTAGTCAGGTATAAGCTGAATCATTCATTGAATAGGATGAGCTGATGTGATCGGCCCAGTGTCGGTGTCCTGAGAAATGTTAAGATTTTGATTAACATTGCTAACTGAATTGATGTTCTTCAAACTTTACATGTTTATTATCATCAGACCAACCCGTGGAAGTGGAAATAGAGACACTAAATCTTCTACACACAAATAAATGGTAAACTATTTTTGGTGTAGAAAAATCTTTAAGTTTACCGTAATCTCCATTTATTTATTTATTTTTTTTTCCCCAGTGGATGTCTCAAATTTCGCTGATGTGTTTATCATCATTAGACAAACCAGTAATAACAAAATCAGTAAATCTATCTGAACATGTTAAAAGATGTTTAACCCTTTCCCTCATAGAGGAAACCATGAAAAGACCTATGCGAACAACATAAAACCAGATCAGCCTGCGAGTAACTCCCAGGCTGATCAGGTTTTATGTTGTTCGCTGCTCCTCAGTGGTCTGGAAATGAGGACTTTGTAATTAAATTTGGTAAGGTTTAAGTGTGGTTTTCTGCAGATCAGGCTTTATGTGGTACCTACCGAGTGCGTCAAAATGAGTCTATATGAGGGAAAGGGTTAAGTTTTATTTAACTTTTCATTGACACTCATAGCATATTATTTATTATATTGAACTATTCTCTAATTTGATTAGTCGAGCATACTGCCATCAGACAGATTAGTGGGTGAAGTTGCTGTGAAGCATGAATCACCTCTTGTGATCTTTTGAAGCATTTAACCCTTTCCCTCATATACACTCATTTTGACGCCCTCAATAGGTATCACATAAAGCCTGATCTGCAGAAAACCACTGTTAAACCTTACCAAATTTAATTATAAAGTCTTCATTTCCAGACCACTGAGGAGCAGCGAACAGTATAAAACCTGATCAGCCTGCGAGTTACTCGCAGGCTGATCTGGTTTTATGCTGTTCGCATAGGTCTTTTCATGGTGTCCTCTATGAGGGAAAGGGTTAAAGGATACGTTTCTTTTTATAATCCTCAGGAAATATCATATTAAGAATTAGAGATTTCCGTTTATATTTGAACATATAAGCATATTTTTCACATCCACATTGTCAGGTTTTGCAAAGTTGTTTAGCTGCACTTCACAAATATCCTGTGCTTTGGTTAATGGTATTCTTGAATGTCAAACAAGCCCAAAATGAAATACTGTCTTAATGGTTTACTCCCAATATTTAGTATATTTTTGGTCTAATAAGGATTTTAAGATCGTTTATGTTTTTCAGATGTTGGATCAAGATTTTCTTGAGCCATCAGTTAATGAAATGCCAGGCTTTTGTTTCATGAAACAGGTCAAATTGAGATTTATCTCATCCCAGAATTAACTGCATTAATGTGCAAACGCAACCTTTCACTACTTAATTAGCTTCTTGTCACCAGCATTTGTCCCAAATCAAATAACAAGGACTGTTGTTATACTCAGTATTAAATGTTGGCTGTTTTAAATCAATTGTTTTTGATTTTACTAAAGGTATTAAATACTATTTCTTTTTATAAGCTTGGAAGATGAAAGTTTTATACCTTTTTTTTTTACAGAAGAGTTTAGATGCCTTTTAGCAGTCTTGTACACATATCTGTTTTATAAAGTGATATATAAACAAGTAATCTCTTGTCCACTATGTTTTACTATAGAACATTTCATGCATGTGGCTAAAAGAACAGTATAAATATACAAATGTATTTGTTTTAAAGAACTTAATCACTTTTTATGTATTTTAATCTTGCCTGTACAAAATAAGATGAAGTAACTTTTTATTAGCTCACCTGAGCACGTGTGCTCAGGATGAGCTTTTAGGATCGATGAATGTCCGTCGTCCGTCCGTCCGTCCGTCCGTCCGTCCGTCCGTCGTCCGTCGTCCACAATTTGTTCGTTTGCACTCTAGCATCTTCATTTTATGAGCAATTATCTTCAAACTTTAAAACAATGTTTATGACCATAAAATCTCGGCCAAGTTCGATTATGGCTGATATCGGAACATTAGGTCAGGAGTTATGCCCCTTTTAAAATTCAAAAAAGCCAGATTTCACATTGTTTGCACTCTAGCATCTTCATTTCATGAGCAATTATCTTCAAACTTTACCAAGTTCGATTATGGCTGATATCGTACCATTAGGTCAGGAGTTATGCCCCTTTTAATATTCAAAAAATGCCATATTTCAAGTTGTTTACACTCTAGCATCTTCATCTTTTGAGAAATCCTCTTCAAACTTTATGGCAATGCTTATGACCATAAGGTCTCGATTGAGTTCGATTATGGCTGATATCGTACCATTAGGTCAGGAGTTATGCCCCTTTTAATATTCAAAAAATGCCATATTTCACTTTGTTTACACTCTAGCATCTTCATCTTTTGAGCAATCATCTTCAAACTTTATGTCAATGCTTATCCATAATCTCGTTGAGTTGATTATGCTGAGATCATATTAGGTCAGGAGTTAAGCCCCTTTTAATATAAAAAAATGCCAGATTCACGTTGTTTACACTCTAGCATCTTCATCTTTTGAGCAATCATCTTCAACCTTTATTACAATGTTAATGACCATAAGGTCTCGATTGAGTTCAATTAATGCTGAGATCCGTCAATTAGTTCAGAAGTTATGCCCCTTTTAATATTCAAAAAATGCCAGAAATCACTTTGTTTACACTCTAGCATCTTCATCTTTTGAGCAATCATCTTCAAACTTTATACAATGTTATGACCATAAGGTCTCGATTGAGTTCATTATGGCTGAGATCCGTCAATTAGTCAGAGTTATGCCCCTTTTAATATAAAAAAAGCCATATTTCACGTTGTTTACACTCTAGCATCTTCCTTTTTTTAGCAATCATCTTCAAACATTATGACATTGTTAATGACCATAATGTCTCGATTGAGTTCAATTGTGGCTGAGATGGGTCATTTAGGTCAGGAGTTATGCCCCTTTTAATACAAAAAATGCAAGATTTCACTTTGATTTCACCAACTTCATTTTTTTAACAATCATTTTTAAACTTTAAGACAATGTTTATGCCCATAATCTCCCAATCGGGTTCAATTATAACTGACTTGATTGACTTGTAAATTTAGGAGTTATGCCCATTTCACGAATAAAAAAAGCCAGATTTCACTTTTACACTCAAGCATCTTTATTTCTTAAGCAATGATCTTTCTCAGGTGAGCGACCAAGGGCCATCTTGGCCCTCTTGTTCAGACCTCATACTTGACAAGCAAAACTTCTTACCATGTTCAAAACAACAGGAAAAATTCCCATGTCATCAGTTTAGAACCAGGTCAGCTTGGTCATTATGTGCAGGCTGATCAGGTATTACACTGTTTGATACAGTATAGGACGGAACACGATATAACCGGGTCAGACCATTTTTTAGTCTGATTGAGGTTTTTCGTGACATGCTGACAAATTATTATTAGAGTGGTTCAGTGTATAGAGAAAACTTCATTCTACAGTATGCATGAATTAACAAATTCCGTAAGCATGTCATGCTTGCTTGTCACATGCTCGCTGCTGTACAAAGAGCCCCCATGTTCTGTCTGTGTGTGTTAGTGTGTAGAGACATCTGGCTGTACATGTTTTGATATGTTATATAATAACATATATATACTGGGTGTGTTATATGAACGGCCTCAGCTTGTATAATAAGCAAATAGACATCAAGAAAAACAGTTTAAAAACACTTCTCTGTCTTTGTTTTTTTGTTTTTTTTCTCAAACCACAGTCCTATTTCAGACCAAGATAGGGTTCATATAGTAACTGACAATGAATTAATTATACACAGCTTTCTATTCAGAATAATTTATTAATTCTAGTATTTACAAATACAACATCATACACATATATCATTTGACAAAAATGTAACATTACATTCATGATATGGATATGACCTTAGTTCAATCATGAAAACAATCAAAACACATATGGTAAAAGCGCACATTCATGATCATTAATTTCATTATCAACTTAAAAATCTGAACCATCAGAGATTTAGTGCAAAATATTAAAATATTAAATCTTTTTTTAAGAAAACTTCCCAACTTTGTATTAAAATGTCTTTACAAAACATCTGACAACAAAACTAATGTCACCAAGTAACAAAGGCAAGCAAGCTTTTATACACTTGTGATGGACGGAATGTGAATAACATACACAGCTGTATGTTCCTCGTTCAATGATTCTGTCTAAATGTCATAAATGACTAACTGGCAATTGGAGAGATATTAAGTGATGATCAAAAGGCACATATTAAACCTTAAAGGTCTACATCTATACTCAAGAATAGTTTATCTGTTATACTAAAATCTATAATAATGACTTTTCTCTTTTAGGTCTAAGTTCAATGTCACATATAAGCCACCTTATCAAAAATTAATACATATTTAACAGTATACTATTTAGCAAATTACCAAAGCAGATAATTCTTCAAACATATCATGAAAAAATATTGAATGCCAAAAGTAAAACCTGAAACCTGAAGATTGAATATGTCATGATAATCAAAGGCAAACTTTGATGATTCACTGGTGTTGAAAACTCTATCAACCACTGAAAACAAATTTCAATATTTCACCCCTTTACCTCATATAGAAGAGATTCATATTGAAGCCTTGGCAAATATAGCAGACTATGCTCAAAGCTCCTCTGTTTGCTCATTTAATACTGTAGCTCAGATTCTACACAGTCTGCATGGCAAACAGAAATCCATTATTTATAATTAAAAACCTTAAATACTAGTTAATTAATATTCACCCAATCATAAGATTGTATATGAATATTAATACGGTAAGGTGTTAAATGGAGCAAGATATGGAGTTCAAGTCAAGGAGTCCAGCTGAACATATAAAACACAGTACAGACAAATCAGTATGCCATGGTTTCTCACAGCAACTGATACCTTTGGGTCTGACACACTAACCAAGTCTCTAAATTATTTTTCCAAGTCCCAGACTCCTTGATTCCCTTAAGTGTCAAACACTTAACATGTATGAGCAGATGCTGTTGGGATTATAAAGACCACACCTATGCATATCACTTAACTTACATATAATCTCTTCTGTTTTAGAGAAATAAAAATATAAATGTATCACCAATCTAACTCTATAACAAACAAAATATGAATATAGCAAGCACTCTCACATTATCCAACTCATTTATAAGCATATGGCAGTATCTTTTCATAATTTGCATAGCACTGGTTTAGTATAGTAATATACAATGAGATAAATAAATTCCAAATCTTTGAAAAAAAAACAAAAAAAAAAAAAATATTCATGTCGAGGGCCTACTGAGGTAGGTTGTGGAGTCTTTGATACTCCCCAAATGCATTGATCTCCTTTTTTTCTACTGTTATTTTGCAGGGGCCCATTTCACTAAACTTCGTACAAACAAATTTGATCTTAGTCATAAGTCTTTTGTTCTACATGGTGTCTACTAATGTCTTATATTCACAATAAAACATGAATAAAGATGACCGAATTTATTACAATACACAAATACAACACTTTTTGTAAAGAAAAATTCACAGGAAAAATACTATTTTACGTCAGTGAATTTACGCTTATGAAGATTTTTATTCGTACGAAGTTTAGTGAAACGGGTCTCTGTTCTGGTATGATAAAAAATGAAGTCATTATAATTCACACCAATAACTTCCATGTATAATTAATGATAATTCTGACTTCATATTATGTAGAGTGCAAGAAGTCATATTCTACCAAATGTTCCTTGTAATATCAAACTATCCAACATGAAACAGTCCCTTCCCTCCATCCTTTCCATTGAGGTTTCTATCCATATATCTACAGTCCATAAACTTGTATAGCCAGAAGATTCCTGTCTACTAAAGTATCCTATTTTCACTTTCTTAATCAATAAAAAAAAAGTAATAACTTTCCTCAGATACAGTACTAAACTCTTCATACTTCAATCAAGATCCTGGTATTTATACATGATCCAAGGCTATAAAGAAGTCATCACCATTATCAACATCCCCACTCCTGATGTCTGTCTAGATAACAACCCTGACATAATCTTCATCATCAGGCATCTTTTACTTTTGAACATTTTGGTCAGATCTGTGTAGTGATTGCAAAACAATACATACTATTACCAAAAGATTTTATACCCCCTCCCTATGGCATTTATTCTCAAAATTACAAAGAAAATATTACCCCCAAAATATCTGTTCAAGTACAGGAGATATCCACTTAATCCAAGAAAGTCTTCTGCATGCAGTGTCGTAGACAACAATCTTTATCTGTAGCACTTCACCACCATGGTCTAGTAACCAGCAAGTATCCAATGAAGAAGATGACAGACATGGAGAACATCCCATAAACATACTCATGATCTTCGCTGCGATACCGGCCTGTGAGTGGATAGAACAGGTTGTCCCAGCAACGGTCACCAGGGCATAGTTCAACATCATCTTCTGTTGGTGTCTCATAGTATCTGAAATACAGAACATTGATAAATGCAAGTGAGTAGTCAAAATCTTGTGTGTGTATCAAAGCAATATGCTAGAAAAATTCTTTGCAATGCCACAAATTGCTATATAAGTTTAAATTCTATTTATTTTAGGATTGAAAAGAAAGCAATACGATCTTCTTGTTGGTACTGCTGATGGTGTTTGCATAGTGGGAAGAAACCATACTATCCAGAGAAAAACCCACAAGGCCAAACAGGCAACTCATACCCTTTCACATACAACATCAGACCGACAGGATTGAACCCAGGTTGTACTGGTGAAAAGCCAGTGCATTAACCACTATTCTATTAGGCACCCTTGCAATGTCTTGTAGTCTAAAAATAAATTTGTTAGTTGGTTTTAAAGTTGCACAAACAGTACTTCAGTCTTTTGAGAACTTCTCTACACAAGACATAGTGCTCCGGTCAGAGGACATCATTAATTTTCCTGCACAGATGAATGAAAAAAATTACTAGTAATTTTCTTTAACTCATTTTATTAATTAAAATTTTTTCATTCTGTTATTTCAACTTAATCCCCTGGTGGTTCCTAGAGTGGATCAGTACTTTGCACCTGAAATGTTAGATCCCATTGCCAAGCTGGATTAGAACTTACAGCCTTTGAAATCATAGCCATGGAGCACAGAACACTGTTAAGTATACTGGTCACATTAGTAGATCCACTTACTTGGCAGGAGGCTCCTCAACTTGTGGAGGTATCTTGATGAATCTGACAGAGCTGGTCAGGTAGAATGGCTGGGTGGTGACTCCTGTACATGCACTACCAGCTGGCCCAGTGCAAGTCAGGGCAAATGTTCGGTTCCCATAGCTGTAGTTGTGAAATAGAGCAATATCACAGAAACACCACCTTACATTTATACATAGATTCTAATAATAAACATTAACATATATCTAACATGTTTATAAAAAAGTTTATTTTTAAAAATATTAAATCATCTTTATCAAGGCTTAGAGATATTGTTTTACTGAGTTCAGCAATCAGTCAATTAGAATGCAAACATTTAGAAAATATATTAACAGATGGAAAAATATCTAAGCAGGCCAAATTAATATGGTAATTTAGTGTAAATAAATTCACTAAGTTGGGTGATAAAACTGGCATGACTTGATAAATTTCAAAACAAATATGGTTCACATGCATGCCACAACATTTTGTGATGGACATGGGCTAATCTATACTGGCTACCTCTTTTCATGGTGGTTCCAGTAGCCTTTACCAACTGGATGTATTTCATGACAGCAGTTCAATTACTGAATGACTAGATATTAAAACAAGAGCTCTATGTGTCAGAGCATTATATGCCCGAAGTATGTGCTGTCGTAAGATGCACAAAGTGAAAATGTAAGAGGAATCAATGGAAAAAAAATCACTGTTGTTGCTTGCAACACACAAGACTTCTACCAGTTATGCACATTTTGCCTATTTCCATTACCATCTCCACCAGAATTTTGATCTGACAGTCGGACGATCGGAAAGAAGGAGGGCAAACTTACAGTCCCCTCTTGTGTAATTTGTACAAAAGGGGACTGTAGGTTTGCCCTCCTTCTTTCTGTCTTTCCATTCGTAAACATTTGTAGGGGACTAGTAAACAGACAAATATTTTTGCATTATATTAACCCTTTCCCTCATAGAGGACACCATGAAAAGACCTATGCAAACAGCATAAAACCACATCAGCCTGCGAGTAACTCGCAGGCTGATCAGGTTTTATGCTGTTGCTGTCCTCAGTGTCTGGAAATGAGGATTTTGTAATTAAATTTGGTATGGTTTAACTGTGGTTTTCTGCAGATCAGGCTTTATGTGATACCTATTGAGGGCGTCAAAATGAGTCTATATGAGGGAAAGGGTTAATATCACATGTTGCTTCATACTGTAACTTTGACCAAATACAGCTGAAACTTGCACTTGATCTGCATTTCATCTCAGTATGGTTGCCATTTCTGGCAAACAGTTTAAATCTGCTAAAGTGATTCAAGAGATACAGAGTGGACAAATGTATGGTTGACATTTAAATTATAATTTCCTTCAGGCGATTATAAAGATTGAGCAGACACAAAATATTTGATTATTATAAAAGTATGACATGTGACCTTCACGTGTAACCTTGACCTTGAACTAAGACATTGAAACCTATGCTTTGCACATCCTCTCTGTATGCTTAACATTTCTGTCAAATAATTTCAATTTCCTTTCCAGTTGTTCTAAAGATGCAGAGCGGACACAAAATTTCTAAAGGATGGATGGATGGACGGACGGAGGACTAGTGGCATAACATACCGCCCTTGGAGCGTATAAAAATTACTGATGTGACTTTGCAATACAAAAATGTGATTTTATAGTTCTATACTAGCAACATGTGTACAATATCTTCATATAATTGAAAAATGTTTGAAAAATGTTAACCTCTGGTAAAACGTCCCTCACAACTTGACATCAAAGAAGAACTTCAAGTTAACTACAGCTATTTTTTTTTTGCAATGCCGAAATAAATACAACTCAAATTATGGATAAGGAAAATACAGTATAGCATTCCATATTAAAAGAACACACCCAATGAAATACAGTGAAACCTTGTTAGTCCAGACACTTTAGTCCCTGGGTAAAATTCTAATGAATTTTCCGTATTAATGAATCAACCCATATTTCTCTTCTTTTTCTTTCTTTCTTTCTTTCATACTTTCTCATTGTACTCTGTGTGTGTATGTATGTTTGTTACATTTGTATTCCATTAATAATGATAAAATAATATGCTTAGGCCTATATATGATTATGTATTTAAACTGATGTTTACAGATGATGCATTGGTTTGAATTTATTTTAATCCATCTTTGACATCAGTATACTTTAGGAGAAGAAAAGACACCCTAAGTATTGTGACCCATTTCTTTTTCGTGAGCAAAATGAATTTAATTTTTTTATACAAAACAGTCACCAACAAATAAATAATAAATGTATGAACATAATTATGAACAAAAAATTATCTAAAGGACAGTGGGCTTTTGTGTCTTTTATGTTTCAAAGCACCAATGTTGATAGCATTAGAATTATTGACACTCCCCTATTCCACATTTCAATATTTGAAAGTATCTAAATCTAAACATGACCAAGACATCAAAAAACATTGCAATCTGCAAATTCTGTAAGTACCTAATAAATCCTCAAACACTTAACAATTTTCAAAAAAGACCTAGAACAGTACTATACCATTCCTAAAACCATGTACTGAGTACCATACAGTTCGGTCAAGTACCATTTCAGTCCGTCTACCAATTTAGATATCCAAATACAAATAATTTCTCTCACAAGTCAGGGGATAAACATATGAAATACATGTGTACATACATATAATTATCTTTTTTTTTGTATAATTTTTCAAAATACCTGATTCTGCTACCAAGAATCTCATTGATTTCAAACCCATTGGACTGGCCTGTGGCAGCATAGAGGATGTCAAGGTTGATGGTGTTTGTTACGTTGTAACAGATTCCCGTCCGGTTGTCTATTGGACTAAGACCAATTGGGAAATATTCACTCAACCTGCACGTCTCAGACAGATCATCCCTGCAATACAGACAAATGCATTTTGTATTTATTCAATTGCGACATGTAAGTTACCTTAGCAAATGTGATTCAACCCTAACCAGCCTGTAACATTAACTTAGTTAACTTAACTATGAAGAACAGTATTTCAGTCATATAGCGATGTCTAGCTCATTACAAGGGGTGGAAGACCCCAAGTGCATAGAATCACTTGGAAACTGCAATCTGCTGTACACTGGCTTTTTTTTTTTTCTTTTTTATTGCCATTCAAGATGTGTAATGATGGAGAGCAGAAAATGCTAATTTGTGGATTGTTTTTATGACAAGCCCTTAGTAGTTGTTGTGCAGCAAATAAACAACAACATTTATTTGATTTCAACACAAAAGTATTGTTGATATCTAACAAGTGTAAGTAGTGTTTGATCTCATTTAATCATAAATATAGCATATAACTGTTGTATCATCTTAACAACTGTAAGTCTAACACAAATACAAACATCTAAACAGGACTTATTAACCTTTTATCTCATATAGACATGTTAAGATGCCTTAGCATATCCAGATCAGACAGTTCCTCAAGAGTTTCTGTTTGCTCATTCAATTTTGTAGCTTAGATTCTACACAGTCTGCATGGCAGAGAAAATCCATTGTTTTATGTACCATTCAGTAAACTAGTAATCAAGTCATAAACTTGTACATATGCATGAATATTCATGAGATAGCAGTTAATACTTTCAGATACAAAATCAATAGTGGTACAATAAATAATACCTTAAAACATTGACCCAATAACCCAGGTTGGTGACATCATTGTAACCTCTCCTTCCAAGAACATCTGACGGCATCAGATCATTCAAGCGATTGAAAATTAATTTTCTGCAACAAATATTGTACAAATACGTTATTTCTGATACAGGTGTAGTTTAAAGTAGGTGACAATATTTCAATTTTCATAGTGAAAGGAAAATAATAGCATAACAAAAAAAAAGTAAAATAAGTGAGAGATTTTTTTTCTGTCATTTCTTAGTGCTTTAATACACCTAAATATAATAATTTTAATACACTAAGCCATGTTGTTTAAAAAATATCAATATATATTATCTATTATAATGTAAGAAATAATTTGTACCTATCACACATCAAAATGAAGCAGAATTCATTTTTGAAGTCATTTCTGTTACAAAATCAGCATATTCTTTGACAATGAGTCTATATGTCTTCCAGTTTAGGATAAAATATATAAAAAAGTGTTATTTGTGCAATCATATTTTTTAATTTGATGTGGTCTATGAAACTTAAATTATAGGATCCTTAAAAACACAATTCTAAGTCTCAAAAGGAAGAATACCAGTAATGTTATAAGATCTATGAACATATATTTACAGCATTGAAAAGAAGTCAAATCCATTTATTCTAAAAATGTAATTTCAGGAATTACTAATACATGTACATGTAACCAGTTTTTAAAGTGTCAAAGCACTGAGCCAATCCTGGAAAAAAATGCAACAGAAACCAACTGAGTCACAATACACCTCTGAGGCAGAAATCTGTAGTCATTACTGACTGATAACAAGTCATTTTTCAGTGTTGAGTTGGAATAGCTTATAGTCCATTAAGATTTTACAATCTCTACTTATCTCTGTCTGACATATGGCTCTTACCTGAGACCAGAGCAGTTTGCAAGTTCAGTCAGACCCAACATCAGTCTGCAGGAAGTGGTTGTATCCTCACCAAACCTGATGCTCCTGCGACCAGCATTGATACACAGGCCATCTGCTCCTATTACACAGAATGATAAGATAGATTTACTGGAATTTCACTCACAACAACAATACTTATATATATGAATGTATTACATTATAATTATGTAACTGACTTAATTTTGCTACATATTACTTTCTCTAAGACTGTGGC
>CM037795.1:18810716-18860716 GCA_021229015.1 Solen grandis
ATGGTAGGGCGTAGCTCTAAGCGATGGATTAGTCCGAATGAACTTTCATTTTGTGGAGGGTTTACTGTATACCGTGATTGTGACATGATGAAGTCTTTGATCCAGTTGTAGAGTATATCAGAGGAGTTGATGTCAATTGTGAACAAATAATTCGGGATTGGCATCCCAGAAACAATGAACTGGTCTAGAAACGTATTTGCCAGCGAGGTAAATGATTAATTATGTTTATATCAATGTTGTAAATCAACAACTTTAATTTCAGATCAAATTTAATCAATTAATAATACAGTAATCGTTGTGATTTCAGTGCATATAACACATAAACATCACTTAGATAACAAAAACAAAACAGCACATGGGTATTCAAGTAAGACACTTGGTCAGTGACTTTTAAAAGAATGTAGATACATTTCTTTCTTTCCGAAATATATTATTTATGCTTGGCATAAATGTATACATGTTTTTTTTTACAAATAAGATTTGCATTTTGTATTGATGTCTATGGGTCTTGTTTGCAGACCAAACAAATATATGTTTCTGAAAGAAATCACACACACACACACACACAACCATACCTCAGGCGGTATAGTCATTATTGGACTTGACTATTAATTATACTCAATGTTCTTATCCTTCTAATCAGAAATCCCTGCAACGGAAGTGCATGATGGCGACATCTTGAAACCTAGGACCCATATGAACGGAAAGCAATACCACAAGGATCAAAAGCAAAGATGGCGGCTTGACATGAATTACGGCTTCTGGGCCCTCGTGTTCCGGAAGTTGGCGATTGAACACTCGCGAAAATGCGAGCATGACTATTTGGAGGTGATGGAGTTCGAGAATGGGTAATTAAGGGCTATAACCTTTATAAATTAATCAATTTCACTTTGCTTATGCTCATGTAGGATAAATAACCGACGTTGGATTTTTACCAAAGTATAATATATTTTGTTTGAGATACGACTTGAACATTGGGGGAACTATCATTTTCACTGATGTTTACTCAAAAAAATCAAACTATTTATTTTGCACAAAAAAATAATTGACAGAAAGCGACGTCGCTTATGAATTTATTCATGGATCATTTTCTTTTCTACAGGACCCTAGACCGGGAGATTTCGCCTACCCGGTTCTGTGGGGAGAGATTGCCTATACCCTATATATCTACCCGACCCCAGGTTCTTCTCACTTTCATCACGGACAATATCTGGGAATGGAAGGTTTCGCTGTACAGGCAGTGTACGGTGAAAGCAAAGGTATGATGTTTTCTAATATAGTGTGAAGGTTTGCCTCTTACTGTTATGCATTTTACAAACAAAAGTAAAACAACAAAAATATAATTTCAAATTTTGATTAAAGTAAAGAATAATAAACATAATATAAGTTTAAAGGGTCAGCATGAAATAATTGGTCCTCGTGTTTTGCTCCACAATATTATTTTGATGGACACAGCAAATTCTAAACACTCTGGGTCATATGATGATCCCGTATGTAGATTTCCTAATTCACGCTAATTTCATTTTAAGGTAGTTATTCTGGTATCAAATGTCGCATCAAATATACCATCATGCTTTATATTCTGTGGTCTCGATACAATAGCCACGTCCAGTTGAAGTCCCTGGGTGCACTGAGGTACACAAAAGAACCACCAACCTCCTGCAAGCCAACTGGAAGACTTTCTAACATGAAAATTAAATGACTATGCTGGGAATCGAACCCACTGCGATAAATGGGTAAGTGATAGTATCGAAAACAAATCAGTGTGTGTATACTTACACATTTTTGTAGACCCCTTTTATGAAAAGCATATACCAATCATTTTACGGTGCAATAAAACTAAATAGGTTTCTTTTTCAGCCGATTTACTACAAAAGATAGGCATGGAGACAAAACCTAATTCTTTGTGTGAGTATACCTGTCATTCGCATCATTATTCTATAATCATGTGTATTTCATAGCTGATGTCTAAGTTTAAAATAAATACGTTCTTGGAGCTAATTTATTTTTAAAATAATAGATTTTAATACCAAAAGTTACCAACAGAAAATGATTGACATGTAACTACAGCTTATTTATTTGTTATTTATTGCTCTTTTTTAAATATGGACTTTAATCTAAGGTCTAAAAAAAGCCTGTGTTTCTAACGTAAATCCGCCGACCCTAGTTTTTAGCAGCCGGTTATAGCCGTGATTCATTCTCTTTTATGACTGGACTCTGAAACAAAAACAACCCTACCCTACCCTACCTTTTTAGCCATTGCCCTTAACACACAACATATTTTTTGGCCTAAGCGAGGCGTAGCTGAGTACAGGTTTAAGTTTCATATTTAAAATGAAAATTAACTTAAGTGTCACTTTTGTCACGTAGGCCACAGCGGCAGCACATGAACTTATTAATTACATAACATGGAATGGAATATGTTTCGTTTCTCTTTTTTAATTTAGACTAAAAATAGCTGTTTCATTTGTTCAAAATATGGGGGAAAATTCCATTAATTTATTCAGTAATTCAATCATTTTTGTTGCTAGACATTTGGAATTTAAGACACAAGACTATTATTGTAAGGTGCACAACTCTGTCTTACCTTAGTTGTGTACCTTTAAAGGTTGTCTCCCCTAACATCGAGGATAATGTGCAGGTTTTAAATAATGTGTTGACGATAGTTCCATGACCGAGTGGTTTAAGTTTTTTGTTGTTGTTGACTAATAATATATCATCTGGAAATCTTTTGCTCTCCCCCCCAAAAAACCGCAGATCCTTACATATTTTTTCTTGAGTAGTAGTAGCGGGCGAAGCTTGCGAGCAGCGTAGCTCGCTCTACGGTATCGCGTAGACTTCTATTTGGATCAACATTTCAGAGCGCTATGGATTTTATTTTTTTCGTCACAGCCGTTTATCGTATGAGCAACGCCATTTTGTTCACAAACTTAAAACACGTTCTTCAAAATTGGTAAAAAAAGCAACGTCTGATTGCACTGGATCCAGTCCATTTTCTGGTGTTCGTCTGATTCAAATTTTGTTGTTAAGCTTTGCTTTTACATTTGAACATTACAAATGTGCTTCGTTATAAGATATATGATTAACAAAAATCATTCAACTCATTTTCAACTCATGAATTAGATTCCGAAATCCGTTAAAAAAATCTACCTTGTGGGAGGCGCCATGACACCAACGCTATCATTCGGCTACGATTGCAACACTATTTTTCAATCGCACGTTTCGGACTTCACTGATTTAACACACGATTCTGCTTGGAATATCACTCAACTCAGTGCTTTTATGCATAAAGTATATCTCAGAAAAAGTACCATATTTAAATTTAAAAAAAACAGCAACAACATGTTTAATGGTTATCTCGACCTTTCCATCAATTCTGTCTGAAATTAGACGCGAAATAAAATAATCAAAATCATCCAATCTTTTGAATACAGATCAACAATGAAACTAACGTTCGCCTACGTAACTGATATGCAAAATAGATACAACTGAATGGGAGTGCAAAAAAAGAGGGTGTTGTTGTTGTTGTATTTGGGGTTTACCGTCGCTGCGATAGTATTTCAATCATATAGCGACGTCCAGCTAATGACAGGTGGAGGAAGACCCCGAGTACACAGAGGTACCCGGGTAGAACCACCGACCTACCACAAGCCAGCTGGAAGGCTTCCTCACATGAAAAATCCGAAGTCCGTACCGGGATTCGAACCCACAGCGGTGAGGGACTGAGAGATTAAAAACAGGGTGTAAACGGGGGAACTTGGTAGATAGAAGTATAGTGATGTCACTCTGCTTTTTCTACTGAAAGAATAAAACTAAGCATGAAGCTTAGTTATGTTTTTTTTTTGCACATTCTCTTTCTCTCTTCATCTTTCTTTCAATCTCTATGAGAATTCGTTAAAAATCTTTCTTCCTTCTACTCTTCTCTCTGAACATTTTTTTTTATATTTTTTATCTAATAAATAATTGCAATGCACTGTAATGTACGTTTACCAAATAGAAAAAGGGTATATTTTTAGTTGAAATATCAAGAGTTGTTCATGTACAGTAAACCTAGTCACCTAGATCTACATATCTAATTATCTATCATTTATTTATTTATTTTATTTTATTTCTTTATTTATTTTCTTTTAGGATCGCACCAGTTTTTATTTTATTACCTGCTATGTATAGGATAGAACCTATTAAGAAAGACCGATTTAAAACTGCATGATTGTGCATCTTATAGTTAAATGCGGATAAAAAGTTACACTGATATCATAGATGACAAGTTTGTATTTTATCTTTCCTTTTCTTCTCCTTTCAAAGATGACTCTTTTTTTCCTGTTTTGTGATACTCGTGGTCTGAATAGATCTAGTACTCCTGAATTAGGCGATCATGCTTCGCCCGCTCTGTGGCTGTGCCTAAGTTCAGATTAGAAGAAGTAGTACGCAGGCTCCAATATGGGTCTTCGTTTTAACCCCTAGCTAGCATCAATTTTGACTAATAACAGTTATTTATATGAATCACATCTCTAAATTGTACGAGAATTTCGAAATGCATATATACCACCATGCACATATTGGAATTAAACTTGTAAGATTGCTGATATACTTCAGACCTGTCGTCTCAACAAATACATGAAGAAAGGCCGGAAGTTGAAAACCGGAAGTCGCTGTTTTATATTCTTGTTGGTTCATCTTCGGCTGCACTTGTACTTTTTGTCGGGCTTCTGCTGTACTTCACACTCTCTGTTCGAAACGTCGATTCGCCAAGAACCCGTCTGCCTGACCTCTATTACGTTTCCAGTCCATCACAGAACCAAGCGCCATCTACTTCCGTCGTAATTTCAGAGGCGGGAAGACTACTGCAGCAGTCGAACAAGAAAGGCAAACGATATTCTAGGGGCAAAAACGCGGCGGTTCATCCGGCGCCGGAGAAAACAGAGCCCAAATCTCAACAAAGAACGATTGATTCTCAACATAATAATCTGTATGTTTTGAACTGATCCCAAAAATAATCTGAAACGTCAAAAAAATGTCGTCTGCTTTTCACATTCCAAAGTTGGATAAGAGGAATGTTGAGGTTGTGCTTTAAAAGTGTGTGATTTTAAAAAGTTGAACAAATCTATTTTAGACTAGAGAGAAATGACAATTCAACTATAAATTTTAAATCCAAAGATCAATATTTTGTTTTAAAACAATATCCGGAGATAATGCAACGCAAGGTTTGGAGAATTTGTACCTATGATTTGGTTGTAAAATGTATAGGATTGGGCAACAATTATTTTAGTACTGTCACGAAATAAATTTAACCCGTATAATACATAGTTCTTACAGATGGCGCTAATCTCCATGTTAACCAGATTAACCTCTGGTTTCGTCTGACGAAAAAGCCAAAGTTTAAAGGTTCTTTGAATGGATTATATACGTGGACGTAATGTGACAAGGTATTAAGAGGGTCTTGGATCACGTGATGTCTGCCTATAATGTACATAGTTTAGACATGTATTTCCATGATATATATATTTTTACACTATGTTAAGCCTTTACACATACATACACGAGAGGATCAAATATATTTTTAATATTTTAAAGTAGGCCTTCATAATTATTTTAATCGTTTTCTTTGTTATTTTCTTTGCTTTGACAACTGATTTTCAAACACGCCAAATTGACTGTAAATGAACAAGAAATGTTTCTTTATCATAAACACGCATCCCTTTCCACGATGCACATGTAATTGTAGTCATTTTCGGCCCACGTGCAAGTAAATGATAATATTTAAAAATTATGACTTTTATTCTATTGTCATGGGACGCGAAATTACAATGAAATTAAAAAAAAAAAATGTCACCTTCAATGTTTCCATTTAAAAAAGAGAAAAGATTCCCCTCATTTGCGGATCAAGGGTGGGGGTGGTCAAGGATTCCGTACCGGGTTTTCTCCTTTCTCCAGAGTTGGCAGATACAAGAAAGGGGCTCCAATTTTAGGTTTCCTTGCATTCTCTACATCGCCAGGGAGGAGCCACTTGCTGAATCACGCATGCGCCTTCAATGTTCAAGTTTATCTACTCCCGGTAGCATATTTTTAAGAAGGATCAATTACTCATTATATGAGATTTAAGTGTATACATGTATTACGTTATATAAGTTTTGTATGAAAACGTTATTTCAATTAACTTCTTTCGTTTACAATTCTACTTCGATATGTTTCATTTTCAAACTTCCAAATTATCCCTTGCATAGGTATGCTTTAGTTGTAATATTAAGAATCTAAAAATGAAAGTGCACTTACCTTTTTCAACATATGTAAATAATATTTTGTCCGTATGTTTATTATGTTTCTATATGTCTAGTAAGTTATATCAGATCTCTTACTAATGATTATGTAGAATCTGACTAACCGGTTTTCATGGTTTAACAAGTTTTCGGAATATTTTACCAAGGCACCAATTGCGCGTGAGAACGCGATATGAGGATCTGTTTTGGTATCCCAGACAATTGTCAGCCATGTTTTATGTTCAAGTCAAGACATTAAATGATTTCATGTATTTGTGCGGAGTAATGATTAGGATGTCGGTCCATTTACTTAAATTCTTAAATTCTTAAATTTTGTGTCGCTAAATGGAAGGTCTAAGGCATAAATTACTTAAATACCTATTATTCAACTGAAACCCATATATTTCCTATAAATAGTTTTCATTCAAATTATGCACTCCTAATGGTTTTAGTTTTTTTGCGAAGACAGCAAAATGAACGTCGACATGTGCCTGGACGATAAGTCACATGGTGTCTTAATTTGAATAAAAAGATGGCGGATGAATGTTACAACTGATACAAAACGCTATGACTAAGAAGACTGAAAAAATATTTTTAGTAATTTACATGTATATCTATTGTGTCCCCGTTGACCTAAATTTGAATGAACGTTGCTCTGTTATAATCGAGATGATTTTGTAAAGGCAGTTGCAAATTTGATTGTTTCACCACTTAATTTCAAATAAATGAAAAGTTTTTATGAAATTTGTTATGCAAATATGAAACGAGCACGATTGTACGACGAAAACTTGTTAGTCCTGCATTGAAAAGACAAAAAGACTTAAATTAGATTTATTTACTGCTTCATTTCATTTTTATATATTGTGTGATAAGTACATGTATTTACTCTGAGCATGTTTTCTCATTAATAAAAGTATTAGATTCGTATTTGTTATAATTTTTTGATGATGAGTCCATCTTTAAACATTCATGAATATACTGACGGGCATTTCAGACTGAAGCAAATGTGTACATGGATCACGAATAATTTGAGAGGAACAAGATATGTTGATACAACTGACGCTCCCATGTGGCTGATCTTCATTTAGTTCAGGGGCCATAATTCCATAAAAAGGTTCACGTGGGGGAGGGACCAAATGCAAAGTCGGTCTGCAACTAAACAAATTACACCGACATAACAAATTTCATCAACTCTATAAACTTAAGAATGTAGAAGGAATTTTGTTTCGTGAATTACAGAAGGACGAACATTGGTGAAACCATATGCCCAAGGCATTTGGATTTACCGGGGTTCCTGGCCGATGTAATGTTTTCAAGTCCCCCTCATTAAAGGTCTCCCCGACACCTAAAAACGTTTTCAAATTGCCATTACGGGAGCATGTTCTTCACAATTTAACTTTCCTCCTCCGGGAACTTTAAAATGTTTTCAAAAGACCCCCACTTAAGTCGAGAAAACGTAAAACTTTAACTCATAATAAAAATAAATATAATATGTATTTGTGATATTTCTATTTTTACTAAACTGAATTTATATGAGGTAATGATAACGCTGGTAAAGCTCCACAACCCTGAGAACTTGAACACGTTTTCACATGACCCCACCACCTTTTTATGTTTCTTCTTTGGGAGAATTTGTATCATATTGTATAACTTATTATGAAATTAGTTATAGGCACATTGGTGTATCTATTAGTATTTGATATTCTAAACTGAAAACGTATATGAAAAACGTTTCAAATTCCCCCGGAGTAACATATAGATTCCTGGGTAGAACATTTGAAAATGTGGTGTGTATGGGTGGGGGATGGGGGCGGGGGGTCTCTATACGTTTTCAATATGTCAGGGGCAACCCGGGAATATAAATCGTTGACGGATAAGAATATTTATCAAAATTTCCGACATGAAACAGTAAACTGAGTGCTTGTGACAGAGTATTTAAGAAGATGAGGAGGGGTCTCCAGTTATATATTCCTGGATGACGGTGGAATAAAAACACATCCTCCTGAGAATGACACGGCACTATGGCGCGTGGAGTTGTTTTGATTCGAAATTGAATAGACCTTATTTTGTATAAAATTGTCATTTGAATGCACTTTTTAGGCTACCTGAGTAATAAATACGAAGAACAGTATATCTTTCAACTCGATTAAATGAATAATTGAAATACCTTGATTAATGGGTAATTATGTGCGCATGCTCTCATTCATTATTTAAAACCACCATTCAGATCGGATCGGCACTTATCTTCAAGAAAGATTGCTTCGATTTAACAGCACGTATGTGAAAGAACCCTCCCCCATTCAACCGTGTATTTACCTGTTCTGTCAGTATGACACCGGAATACATAAGGGTATGACACTAAACAATATCATTAAACTTGTTAAATACACAATGCTTTACCTGTGCAGAGGATTTCCTTCCAATCATGTACCAGTATGAACGTAGTAAGATCTTTTTCCCATAGACTTCACGTTGGATTGTCCGCTCAGTGTGTACGGGTCGATACAACGATATTATAAGTAGCTTAGATTGGATTGTTTCCTATTTCGACAAGTTTTGAACAGTTCAATAGAATCGGTAATGAGTTTAAACGGAATTATGCTTTCCAGGATCAATAAAAAAAAATAAGCCAGTTAAAATATGCTTTATAGAATGATCAACAATTGCTACTTTCGCAGTATTTAAACTTTTGACGGCCTTAGCAACGGGGACCAGGCTGGCGGAAGGACTGTTTAAATTCAGTTATGTTAGCTGATTGTGTTATATTCGCAATGGCAGGATAGTTGTTCAAAAATGCGGAGAAGATCGAGTGTTGCCGTGGACAAAGGTAAGTTAGGTTTCAGTTTAATCCCGTTTAAGCACCAGTTGTCTAATTATCACTAATTAAAGCTCAGCTACCGGCTTTACAGGTTTTATACACTGTATTGCAAGGCTTCACACATTTACGTTGTTTGACTGCTTAGAATTGAAATCCTCGTTCTTTATCATTTAACGTCAAATATGCACATTCATTATCATATTAAAAACATTTTTAGTAATTATTTCAAGGTCATGTGATTGATTCAAGTTTCAAAGTTGACCCTGAAAGAACCTATATCTTTTCAATTATGGCCCGCTGTTCGCTTTTATACGCATTGGTCCGGGCATGCATACTAAAAGGAATTTAATTACCCACCAGCGGCAAATGTCCAAGATATCGCTGGTTGTAGTATGCTAAAGTTGAAAAATATTTAGAACCCAAAAACGAAAGTGTATGAACAATGAAAGCATGTTTAAACATTTGTGAAAAGTGCTAGTCAAAGTTGATCTTATTGCCAAACTTCCATTTCATCGTTTCCAATATTACAATGGCCTTGTTCCATTACAACCTTGTATATACGACAATAGCCAAACGTAGTGTAATCATTTCACCGTGGAAATAAACGCGAGTCATTGTTCGCAATAATCGTATCTCTGATTCACACATTAGAAGTTTTTTATTCACTTGCGGTCTCATCCAATAATAGGCAGACCGACAGTATATTTTATTGACTTTTTTTCACATCTAATATAAACATATAAGTAATTAATCACATGATCAGGTGGAAGTAAATCAAAATATACCATAGATCAATACCTGTTGTCTCTTTCACTTACTTTTTGCTGCTATCATCCCATATTAAACATTAACCAAATTTGGGCCAATAACGTGAAAGTCACACAAAGCAATACACCGAATTGTATTGTCTTATAATAAAAAGTACATGTATATACTATAACTTTTATCCCATTGATGATTTGGTATCATATTTTTTGCTACAACACATACTTAGCACAGGTAGACTGCGGGTGGGTTTAAAAAACTAAGTGTACTATACTAAGTATATATATGATTTTTAACCACCCACCCCACCCCAAAACACCATATATATTTTAAGTATATATAATTGTATATGATTTTAAACCCACTCACAGTCTACATGTGATACTCGGTAAACTTGGAGATAAGGAAGCAGCCCTTCATACCCTGCTCGGGTTTAGGAAAGCTTTTAGTCGGATCCAGCTAACCAGTGTTCTGTTTTGCAGTAAAGTTCCGCTATATAGACCACCTTACAGATTGAGACGTACTGGTCGTTTAAGTGGGTCGGTGTTATAAGTGAGTCTGACCTTCCGCATATAGCAACTCAAAAGGGCATTTGAAAAGGTGGTCTTTAAAACGGACCGGTCGTCTTGTTGTACCGGTCGTAATGTTGGACTCTGCTATAAAGGAATAGTGATAAAGGGTTAATTTAAATTCTATTTTTATATTTATGTTGAAAGGGAAAACGCCTTTTTGCAACTTTTACATGGTTGCACCATTACTTTGAGTCTGGGAAAACCGTATTTTAAAATAGCCTTGCCTCAAAATAGGGCCTGAACCATCAACCTGCAGATCCACAGTCATGTACCCTACCACGGCGGGTAAACCAATTGTTGGAACACCAACCCCAATGTCACAAGCGATGAGACTAGTGACACAGGATTAGCGACTGTAAAAGTGTATGTTCAATAGACTTAGCATGAACAGTATGACTAGAAAAATACTGATGAGACCGTCATTAAGCACAAGGAATTCCTTTTTAACCTTATTAATATAAATGTCTACTGAGCATACAGACTTCATCCCTTCTCGTCTGTAATACAAGAACCAACTTGAATTTACATGCTCATATATATTATTTACCCCCACCCCCCTGCCCAAGCCCCTCAACACACACCCTTATTTGGTCGCATACCTACATGTGACCGCTACATTATACTGACAATATATTCGTTGTAGACCGATTATCGCTGAATCGGCGACAATCAGTGTTTAAGAGAGATCGGCGATAATGAATTTTGCATCATGACACCGCCGACGTCGTGGAGGTCCTTTTCGCTATTTTCGGCAGTAAAACTCATTGCCGACAATTGCATTGTTTGCTAAACATTAGTTTAGATTTTATTTATTTCTTTCTTTATTTATTTTTGTTAAGTTTTAAGTATCACTTTTGAGCACTTATATTACTGCATAAGCCAAATGAAGTTCTTTAATTTTTATGATTACCGATAGTATTAAAGCGTAACCGCTAGCCAAGCAATTAAGTTTGGGTTTGAAACCGATTATAAATCGGTTATCTAATCGGTTTGGCTTCGGATTATATCCATTTAATCGAGTCGATGTTTTCAAACCGAGTCCGGCCACTACTATGTATAGACTATGATGTATAAGCTACTTCCAGTATCATTAATTTCTAGTTTGATTCAATACCATTGATACATGTTCTAACAGTATTTGACAGTCTTCTTGATGTAGCCAGAAATAACAGCAACTAAAAACCACATCTGTTGTGACCAGACTCAAGATGCCTATGTAGTACATTTGTATATATATGTATAATCATATTCCAATATTGTAACATACTGAGCCAACTAGGTCGTCTATATAACGCACCAAGACGAACTGTAATGAAGGGTTATACAGAATAATTAATTAATCATTCAGTCAATTAAAGACACACAGTGTATCTTGTGAGGAATAATCTTTATATCGCCTGCCCGTATCTGGCCGACCTGCCCTAACGTGAACCAAACTGCCATCTTAAACCCCCAGTACATTCATAAACTCTATTGAATCCGTGACATGCGATTTGAATAGTTTGCACACTATTAGGTTTTATTTTGGATGAACCCCTCTTTGTATTTATATTGATCAGATTCGTCATATTAGGAAAATAATACGCCGTACTGCATGGGGAGAATTTATCATTATCAAATTCCGTTCTTGTCTAGAAGGAAAGATTTGTCCACGGATAAGGAATATTTCCTTTAGGATTATGAAGAGGGAAATAAATTGTTTAATCAGTTCAAAGTTGTGTTATCTGGGCTTTGACGGGTTAAGTTTATTTCATCTTTATCAGCACGTAAATCCCGTGCCAAAATACAGATTTTATGCGTGAGATAATAGTCGACAAACGTTTAGTAAAGAAAAATAATATATTTGTTATCTTTCTTCAATTGACGTGTCTTTTTAATTTTGCTTGTTCTCATCTTCAAAACGTCCAGTTTTTTGTTGTTTTTTTTCTTTTCAATTCGTTTATAGAACCAGCGATTGTCAAAACTTACAAAGGGGTGAAATAAGTTCCAAAGGTAATGAATACTCCTGATTCGAAAGTAAATAATACATATACCGGTAAACGTCGAATACATTCATCGTGAAAAAATTCTGTCCCGCGGTCGGTCACGGTAACAGAATGGTTAGATCATCCGCCCCGAATCCTTGTAGGGAAGGAGGTGGGGGCGAATGTTCGATCCCTAGCTACAACATTTCAAAGTCGTTTAAATATGATACTAATATATAGATCTACCTTGTGTTTGGCGGTCATCACATCAAGATACTAGTAAGAACCGGTGTCGGGATAATGTGACTGGATAATTGTCTATGACGAAATATCGAAGTGAAACAGCACTACATCTGTCTCATGTTGACAAAGCTCTCTAAATAAATTGAAATGATATTTTTTTGTTCTTTAAATAATATATATATATATAACAAATCAGCCACTCGAGCGAACGCTTTTAACCATATTCGAAATCACTGTTGAAACGAATCTTAATAATGTTTCAAGATTAATTCAACACGTGTTTCGAAGACTTTAACGATAAATTCGGCTCAGAATTCTGAAGCTTGCCACCCTTCAAAACCTATGATACATCTGGCAGAATAATAAATCGGAAAATTACGTTAACATTAGATAAAGGTATGCAAAATTAAAGTGTATAGACTCTGTATACATTGTTGAAACTTTTTAATCAGTATGTAAATATAGTGTGTTTGTACAATGACATGCGCACGTTATGAACAGAAGCTCAAATGTAAAAGGTAAAAAAAATGTTGACTGAATTATACGACAAGTTTGGTAGATGGATGGACAGACAAACAAACGGACGGTAGATGGATGGACGGATCGATCGATCGAAAGATAGGTATAAACAGGAATCCATATTTCCGCTGACTTCTAAACAATATTTTAACTACTAATAAAATCTATTTTTCCAACAAATGAGCCCGTATCTAGGGATATCTAGTCCCCGTGTTCACGACGTTTTGTTCAGTGATTACCCGTTCTATAGCGGGACTGTTGACTTTATTGCCTATTTACATTCATCAACGGGCATTCGTACTACAGGAAACCGGCCCATGACTTCAATTTAGAACATTATTGACAGATCGCCTTTTAATTTGCTCTGCAATAATAGCCTTTCTCGTAAAGTATACCATAGTCAACATAAAATGGCTGTACATCGATAAATCGATAAAAAATAAAATAATAAAAAAAATCGAATGCTTTGTAAAACACATCATCACGTATACTTTTATTCGTCCGTTTTACTCGGCATAAAGTAGTTCCTTTCTGTGTGAAAAAAAATCATCCTCGAAAACTTTCCGTATTATTCTGATATTTTCTATTGCTTTTTTATATTTCAAATCCATTTTTATTAAAAAGAAATTTTGGTGAATTCATGTTCACATTAATGTAAATGGATATTGCTATAAATATTGAAATAGTATTTGTATATGTCTATACCTATACATCCAATACATATATTCAATATAAAAGTAGAATAAAACAACCTTTATATTCGTGTATGTGTCAAAAAGACTTTAAAATCAAGCAAAGGATCTTTGTCGAATTAGAGTTTTCAGATTTAAAACAAGGTCATGATGCGTCAAAATCAAAGGAATTTCGGTCACTACACGAAATGTCATTAATATCTCGAGTCAAAGGAAATCTATAATTTGTCAAAGGATATTATGTTTATTGGTTGAATTATTCCTATGGATCTATTGACAACAAAACAAATATAAAAGAACCTTGCAAAATAAGTATATTCCGGTCGTATGCGAGGTTGAAATAGAGTGCTATATGGCAAATATCAAACATTCGGTTTTAGGAAGCCATCGGCCTACTCAATAATTGAGAAGAAAAGCACGCGAACAAGTGTATTTGTTGACACGTTTATTCAAGAGCTCGTTTACTGCACTCTTGATTTGAGGGTATAATGTGTATTTTACCGATGAGGTGACTGTCTTTATTTACCAAGACTGTTTGTTTATGATATATACGGAACACTCGGACTGTATCGACCATTGACTGGTACCCGGTATCAAAGCCGAACTTGAAATAGCCCTTGTAATGTTTGTACTAATGATCGATTTCTAATCGATTGTACAAAATATCGCCACATACGTCCACGAACACTTACAAGCGTGTAGATCTTGACCTTTTCATCCACATTTTTTATTGTTATTTCAGCAAAAATGATTAAGGCCGATACTCATAATATAAACGTCATATTTACAATATATACACGTGGTTACAATGGCACGGGTATAAAGCTATACTATAGTAGTTGCCTACCGGTATATAATTATGACAATCAATTCAGTGATCACCAAAAAATGAGATAATCATGAAACCGTACATAAAAGGATTTTCAAAAGAAAATATAAAAAGAAATCAGTATGTAGGGAGCAAGGGTGTGCACTTAAAGGTTATTGTTAATTAGACTGATGAACAATGACATTTATTTGACAAGACCACGTTATTACGTCATTCCATGCTTTCATAGCTATACTAATCGTTTCATTTGTTTGTTTCTGGTGGTTTGTTGTAGTCGCTATTGTTTAAAAACTATGATAATAAATTAATACTGATGATGCATACATTATTTTATCAAAATATTTTATTGTATTCCACTAGAGTCCGGCTGCCCTATCCGGATTCGTCATCTTGAGGACGTCATAGAAAATGACAATGCCGAGCTCGTGCGTCAAGACCGGGAACGTCCCTTCCGGTATGGACACTTTGGCCGGGAGGACCGTGACGTTGCCAGTGCCATCCTTGGGGGCGGTGCAGACCTCCAGAATCTGCCTTCCCTTCCATCAAACGTCGTCAGAATGTTCGTCTGCTCTTCTGGACCAGGTAATTGAATTGAACGTAAAATTAAGGGGTCATTCTTTTTTTTTTTTTTTTCTTTTCCTTTTAGCCCTTGCTTGTTTTTAACGTCCTATTTACAGTATTTCAGTCATTATGGGAGGTTTCTTGACTCGAGATAAGTATGATATTGCCCCACTGTGATATGACGCCTTAGACAAGTAGTATGATACCCAGTCACGTTATACGGACACCAGGCCAATACCCTTATATGTTGAGCTCCAAGCACAAGGGTAAACAACAATACCATATTAACGACTTTGGTATGTCATGGTCGGGGACATACGACCCCCTGGCAGACACTCTTACTACATGACCAGTTTGCTTTTTTTTCTTGCAGTTTTTTTTTTAAAAATATGGTTCTTGACCTCAAATAATAAAAGAAAACCTTCTTATTTCTAATCCTTAATATCTACACCGGTAGCACTCATATTGTTAAACATGAGTTTTGATTTATTCTCAACGTCCTCGTATACAGTGAATAGGTACTTATACATGTTTAATGATCCTCATGTTTTCACCAATTAATCAATGTCTCCTCCTGAACCACCCACAATTTAGAACCACACTGTAGACCTTAGCGCCAGTCGTAGTTTGAGGAATGTCGACGTACTAGATATAAACCCATGTATACCATTTTCTCATTAATAATGTAGATAGAAGTTTCCGGATTTTTCGCGATTACCTTATGTCATAAATTAATACAAGCGTATTAAGTTTTATTAACAGTGGTATCCTTTAACCACCAATGTTATACTTTGTTACACTTTGATCAATTATTTAACAACCTGGCCCAACTAAAAGAGGGGCCTACGTAGCAGGTGGTTCTAGTCGCTGATTTAATTATTATTATAAAGTCTATCGGTATTCTGAATTGAGTCCTTGTTCTCGAAATAGAAAAGTTATACTTAAGTACAACGTTCATGCTAAACTCAAAATATGGCCCTTTAAATTCAGTGTAGATTTTATAATGATATTCAAGATCGTACTTAAATAGCTTCAAGAAGTTTTGACCATGTCTGGTCACTATGATTTTCTTTGATAGGGAAGCCTCTTGTCTGGCTATCGGAAGATTGGGGGTTCTATCTGGGTGCGTCTGCAATCTGGGTCTTCCTCCACCTGTAATTGGCTGGACGTCGCCCTATGACTAAAATACTGTCGCGGCGACAGTATGTTTTCAGCTTATTTTTAGCTACATTTTATGGTAAAACACATATTTCCAGACTTTGAGGCCGAGAGGAACTACCTGCTGGAGAGCGTGTACCCCCAGGTGAGGACCTACTGCCGCCACAACCATGGTGTCGACTTCCAGGTAAGTCAATACACATTACGTATACATTTCGAGAATATGCATGTATACCTGTTGTTGTTTTTTGTTTTGTTTTTAATGAATTTTCTTATACAAATATGTGGCTTGATGAATATTAATTATCTGAATTTTAAGTAGTATTATATGGAAGTCTTTGCTGCGTAGACAGTGTAGAAACCAATACTGTTTGAACAAACAGATGAGACCCTAATCAGACAGAATCTGAAATGTGCTTTAATCTGGGTCAGCTCTCTTAACCAAGGCGTCAAAATGGGTCTGTATGAAGTAAAGGGTTATAACTCCTGCATATGAAGAAACTATCAAGGAAATAGTCATACAAATCATGTGTATAGTAAATAACTGACAATGTCAAATTTTATATACATGTAGATTTTTGTATTTGATGCATTCAATGCATGAACCCCATCCCACGCTCTGAGGTTTGGTAAACGGAAGGGTTTTCATCATCGATGCCACGCCGATATATTAAAAAAGTTCCGGTTTAGTTTCTTCACATAATTAGCAGCATTTAAGGCCTAAGACGCCTTCTGAGTTAATTGCTGCACGCCCAAATTTTTACAAGCCGGATCCCATTGTTTGATAATATTTAAGGTAAATTTATAATTTGATAATATCCTGTTGTTTTTTTTCGGCCGTTTATTTTCACCCTGACTTCCTGTGAAACACACAATAATGAAGCGGAATAAAATTAGGCTTTTCATTGGTTATTATATACTTTGCTAAATTCCTGTTGGTTATTGTAAAATTAGTCAAAAGAAAAGGGAGTTGCGGAAACGAGTTCTTTAGATCTCTGTTTGTTTTAAAAGTTGAAGTTTTCTTCCCCTGTGAACAATTTGTTCCGAATAGTAAGACACTGCACCTTTTTAAGGTAAACTGAAAGAGTAGAACGCTAAAAAATAGGAAACACGTAGATTTCGGAATTGATTGTTCGACCCTGACAGATCCTATATTCAACAAAAACGTAACATCCGGTTTCGTTTTGTAGCCCGCGAAACGAAGTCTAATGCGCAGATGTTTTAAGGCTGTAAGTGTGTACCAAGATTGTACAAATATGTGGATCCGTGGTATTTCAAAGAGCTGCACTGACACAGGAATTACACAACTATTTAACCAACAACAAAATTTTATTGCATGTTAAACCATTCAGACACTATAATCATCAAGCTGGTTACCACGGCCGAGTATTTTTTTTAAAGATATTTTTTGTTTTTATTCATTTTCGATAATGACAACATCATATACAGTAATTACGATTAATCAAAAGTGATATTATTATACGATTTTTTCCCTGTTTCAGCTGATCGATATGTACTGGGGTGATCCGAATCAGCCGTCACGTGACCCTCACCACATGCTTCCGGTCCACAACGAACTGTCATACTGTCAACAGATCTCCATGGGTCCATGTTTTGTGGTGATTATATACTCTTATATACTAGTCGAAACTTGTAAGTACTCCGACTATAGATTTGTGAGAAACTCGATTCAGAATTAAAATAACGTATTTTCTTTTTTCAGTAGCTTTACGCGAAAATAGGTTTCGCATGGTTGATTATGCATCAAAATCGATTAAAAAGAAGACAGATTGTACTAAAATACATTTGCAATATTGACTGGGCATATATTTAAGAAATTTACTTTCCTTGATCGGAGTACTTAACAACATTTGTTAAGTATATATCATAAAATCATATCAAGTACGACCTACCTTACCGTGCAGGGTCATTGCATTGCACGAAAGAAACTAAGCCTGTAAGAGTTACTTCCCATTTATCGAATGAGAGCATGCCGCATGCATAACGAAAATAAGGTACCGCATAGATCTAAAACTGTAATATTTCTTAACACAGAAAAAAGTATGTAAGACCTTTATTCTATTAATAATTGAATAATTAATTACGTCTTTCATGATTTACACTGAATACGCATAGAACACCATTATAGTGGTGAAGATAGTGGTAGTAGTAGATCTAGTAGAGGTCAGTTTTTACCTAGATCAAATATATGGTAAATAGTACTAAAACATCATTGAATTTTATTTCCAACAACTTCTGTTTTATATTTTCACTGACGATATGCGTGCATGTTTATATATATACATGGAATCAGAACAGTGTACCATGTATTTTACAGGTAAGCAATCCATTACGCTTACATATTTGTCAAGATTCAACATTTCGACACTGAAACGAAATAACTCCACTATGTTGACGATATGCTATTTCACACCAACCTATGCATTACAGGCGTTTGTCGGTCAGAAGTACGGAGATGTCAACCCGCTCCTCGAGATACCGGCACTGGATATGGACGCCATTAAAGACGCCCTGGGGTTAGACCAAGCTTCTGTGGCCCTACTGGACAAATGGTACACGCTGGACATCAACGTTTCCCCTAACGTCTATCGTCTACAACGTTGTCATGGCGAAGAGGGTAATACAAGTCGACCTATGATTGTTCTCTCTCTCTCTCTTTACTTGTTTCACTTTAATATGCTTATCTCACGTTAGGGACGAAATAGATATTGTTTAATTTTGTTATTAATCATTGCGGTTTCTGGCTCCTGCCCACTTAATGCAGGAGTCGAACCAATGAATTTTCAAAGAGGGAGATTTCGGATCCAGATTCTAAGCATGGTGTTGTCTTTGCATCTATATCGTATTTTATATACTTTTCTGTGTCCGGATATAGATATGAACAAGGAGATCATAACTACATGGTTGGCTCAAGTGGAAGAGCAACATTTTTTGTTATCGTTGTTGTTTTTTTAACTGCGGCCTTCTCTTTCATCGCTTTGATTTCTATGTCTTTGAATGAACATCGCGTTATCCCTTTATATCACAGTATGATGCCATGGATTAAATTTGTCTTTTAATTATGACAGCCGAACAGGATTTTATGCAGTTGGTTGCAGCCCTTCAGTCTGTCGCACGCAAATGTCTACCGACGGATGTAGCTTCCGCATATTTTCAGTCTGGTACGTTGTTGCTTTTATTTAAAACAAGTAAAATCTCATGTAAAGACTTATTAAGATGTAGGTCATTAGATTGGATATCTAGAATAAACTCTCTGAATAAATATACCCCTAAACGTGTAATTAAACGTGAGATAAAACATTTATGAAATCTCTGTGGTCCAGTCGTTGCGTGCATGATTAGGGGTCTAAATGTTTTGATTTAAACCCCATTGGGAGGCAATCGTTTATCATGACCTTCTCGGGCGCAATGTACTGGTCAAACCCAAAAACTGCCAAGAAGGATTAGTTTAAGCTGTAATGATTTGTTTTCATGCCGATAAAACATAGTTTAAATCAGAAACCGTATGCAAATGTATGTGTTGTTATTGCAGACTTCGAGCGCCTGTTGCAGGCCGGATTGTTGGACACAAAAGATGAGGATCCAGATGACAAATGTCTTGTGTACGTCAGAGATATACAGAATATAGACCAACACCTGGGCGCTAAAAACGCTGGGAACTTTGTAGATATCGACATGGACAGCGGCGAGTGGTCGCCGACCAAGAAGGATAGGATGTACACGTTGAAGAACAAAATTGGTGAAAGTCTTTCCGAGAAGAACATTTTGAAGACCACAATTGAACTCAATGGCTGCACTTTGGACGAGAAAAAATCCGGTGAATATGTGACAAATATTGGTCGTCATTTTTTCTCCACAGTGACTGGTATTGTTGATAAGCAAATGGCTAAAAGAAAAGAAGTTAGTAAAGATTGGCTCATAAAGGAGGTGGTCAGACATTGGGAACGCGTTGCCAACTCTTCATCCAAATTTGTTGGACGCGAAGATGTGATGAATTCCATTAAAGGTTACCTTTTGTCAGAAACGGACCAACCATTTGTACTCATCGGCGAAGTCGGTTCTGGAATGACGTCCATAGTTGCAAAGGCCGCAAACGATATAAATGAAGCAGTTGCTAATGGTCATCTGTCAATGCCAACAACGGTGATTCCACGTTTTGTAGGGGAGACGGAAAACAGCGAAGACGTGCAACCATTCCTGTTATATCTGTGTCATCAGCTAGCCTACGTCACCGGCAGGTACCGTCAGGATATCCCAACAGATTATCCTAGCCTCAAAAACTACTTCATAGATTTATTACAGAGGGGAGAATACGGTGGAATGATTGTATTATTGATTGATTCGCTGGATAGTCTGTCCAGTATTGATGATGGTCAAAAGTTGGACTGGCTTCCTCCAAGGATTGCGGCTAACATCAAGCTAGTCATCACTGTTGATGCAGCCAATGACGATATGGTCCGAAGATTGGAAAACAAAATTGACACGGGCCTAATAACTCTTCCGGAATTCTGCGTGACAGATTGTGAGAACGCAATGAAATTACTCATGGGTTTGAAGAAGAAGTCTGTGAATTACAACCAGTGGAAACGAATACAAATGGCATTCAAAGCTTGTCCATCTCCATTATATGTAAAACTGGCGTTTTCTGAGGCTCTGAAGTGGAATTCCTACGACAATGTTGCTGAAAATATTATTCAGCACTCTGCTGATCAGTTCGTTGATTTCGTCTTTGAAAAGCTTGAAAATAAACATGGAAAATTCCTAGTCTCTAAACTCCTAGGTTATTTAACGGCTTCCAAGAACGGTTTAAGTGAATCAGAATTAGATGATGTGGCATCGCTTGATGATGAACTTCTAAACTGCATTAGCATGCAGACAAACGAATATTTCAGTATTCGACGATTTCCATCACAAATCTGGACTAGAATTCGCCAAGACATTGAACCATTTTTAGAACATAAGAAGGTTGATGACATTGCAGTGTTAACATGGAAAGATATTCTTGTAAGAGAGGTAGCAGAGGCTCGCTACTGCCCGCCTGATGCGGAGGAAACCATAAAAGTTTTCTCAAATTTGTCTGATTATTTTCTCGGAACATGGAGTGGAACCAGAAGGAAGCCATTTTTACATCCAAGTGTTTTGATGGCAAAGTACAAACTTGTTGAGAGAGAGGACGAGAGTTGTAGACATGTGCCTGAACAGCCGCTCTTTTTTGGTGACTTCAAGCTCTACAACAAACGCAAAATGTCTCAACTGCCTTATATCCTTTCCCAGAGTGAACGTCTTGAAGACCTGAAATCTGCCGTATTCTGCAACTACGAATGGTTAGCAAACAAACTGAAAGCGTTCTCACTGCAACACGTATTGGCTGACTTCAGTCTCTGTGACGACCGAGAAGTTTCTCTGGTAGGAGATGCTTTACGAATGTCAAAATCTGCACTGACGATCAATCCAGGAGCTATAGGTACCGAGCTAACAGGCCGTCTTCTTCCGCATATCAAGAATTACCCGCACTTACGAAATCTGATTCGCCAATGTGATCTTAATGTTCAGAGGAACTGTCCTCTTGTCCCAAACTGCCAAATCTACAGCGCCCCTGGTGGTCCCTTGCAATACGAATGTGATGTAGGTGGAGACAAAAACTGCCCCATCAATATTGATGTGTTCTCTAGTCCTGATGGAATTCTCCTGACTGCCAAGCCGTACTACAGTAGCCGTCTTCAGGTTTGGGAGCTGACTCGTGGAGACGAGCGCCCTGACATCATGCTCCCGGTTGGTGACGTCAAACCTACCAGGGACGGCCGTTATATCAACATACTAGTAGGTGACAAATGTATCAAATCATACAAGTCCGACTGCGGAGTCCTCCATGGTCAGGTCTCCTTTGAATCATCCGGGAAAATTGCTGACATAGATGTTTCAAACAGATTTATTGCAATAGCCTCTGACAAAGGTGCTGGACCCCGCGTCATCGACATTGAAAGAAGTGAACTCATCCATAAATTCACATACCACACGCACGCCGTTGCAATCAGCTGCGAAGAAACATATTTAGCTTTTAATTCTGAAAGTAGCATATTATTGTTTGAACTGCCTGTCATGAAAAGGAAATGTGTGGCGAAAGCAACTGATATTGCGCATGATATTATGTTCATTAACGAACTACCTAAGTGTTATGTACTGACAAAGACGAAACTGGTGGAATCCATCACGTTTGATGTGATAAATGGAAAGTATAGATGCAAGACTGTTTTGACGGACCTTGACGCTCGAGAATGTGCTCTCTCTAACAGTAAACGGCAGATGATCGTAAGATGCGGAAAGTCTCTCAGTGTTTTGGACACTATTCGTGACAAAGTAAACACAAGGATACAAAAACTACCGGCAGGAGTTTTCTTGGACACAAATTCCACTTTTACTGGAGCCGGATTCAGCCCGGACGACACAATGATTGTTGCATCACGCTACACCTACCTGATTGTATGGGATGCCGAGTCGTATTCTCCAATCCGAGTATTGCAGTCCATGGTTTCTCCTGTAAAGAAACTCTTCATGTCAGATTCTGTCAACAACGTGGTTTCTCTGCTGGAAGATAATACTTTCCAAGTTTGGAATCTTGATAACCTTGATCGTGAGACTCACCACGCTATAGAAATTCATCATAGCAGGGTCCAATCAGTGGCCGTTTCATCTACCACTGGAATTATCTTGTCACATGACGACAAGACGCCGGATGCCAAACTGGTCAGTCTTGGTAGTGGACGAGTCCTGGATACTCTTCAGCACAGTGAGGATAGTGGGGACAGACTCCTGCAGGTGGCGCTGTCTCCAGATGGCGCATATGCTGTTACCAGAGCCCGTATTGCAGTGAGACCAAATGCACCTACTGATTTTGCGTATTCCGGATGTACTGATGACGTCATGTGGGAAGTAGAAACAGCGGCCAAGGTGTTCCATGCTACAGCAAGCAGGTACGTAGAATTCCTTCCTTTTAATTAAATTAGAATGATTATGAATCATGTTTCATTTTGGTTACATTTTTATTTTTATTGGTATATTTTACAAACACGTATCATATAGTTTACATATTGTATTATAAGTATATGTATAGATTCTGGTGAAATGTAAATAATCAGAAACGCTAAGCTTCATCTTAGCTAAAAACCTCCAGCAATAAAGCAATGCTTTCATATTATTATCCTCGTGAGAAGATAATTTCTCACCACGCCATTATATTTTCCTATTGTGCTTCAGTCTTGTATTTTGTTGTTTTGTTTAAGGTACGTTGTATTCAGTCCAGACTCGAGCATTGCTGCCTTCGTCACATCTGCCTGCTACAACCGCCTTGACTGGACTGACAATATCTACAATGTGTTCATCGTGGAGCCTGAAACCTCTTCCAACTACACCATTGACTTCCCCTACAACACTGAGTTCGTCTGTCCGCCATGCATTGTCCAAAAAGATGGCTTCAACTTTTTCGTTGCCGTTACTTTGTCCTGCAAGAAAATTTTTGACAAAAGCACACAAAAAGAGACAGCCAGACGTAGTGAGGTTCGTCTTTTCACCGCTCGAGTTGGAAAAACCGAGAGCAAAGATGAACCGGAAGTGTTTCCGCTGCACAATATCGCTAATGACGTCAACGAACAAGACCAATTTCTTGCTGCTATGCCTTTTACTGATGGCAATTTGCTTGTCATATATTGCAGAGACGTAGAATCATACACGTATGAAGTCGACAAAGGTGTTGTACCCCCAAAGTCTGTTTCTAAAGGAGCAGTGATATACGATTTAGTGTCAAAAACACCCTTAAAGCAATTTCCAGATTTTCTGCATATGTCATCGGGAATTGACTCTCTTTCGTATTCCCGGGACTTCAAATTCGTTATGGATAGTGACCTCCGACTTTTCTCATTACATAACAATAAATGCCTTGGTCCAATACAGTCATGTAAGTTTGTAGATGGTACAACGAAACTTGCCTTAAATGGCCGATATATCATTGGGTTATCGGACAATCGGCAACAAATAGTGGTCGTCCGGACAGCTGACGACAAGAAAATAGGAAACGTGTTTGTGCACGGAAAAGCCGCGTGTCTTGAAATCGCTGAAGATGATCGTACTGTTATTGTCGGCTGCGACGATGGGCGTGTGATGATTCTCAGCCTCATTCTGGAGCTACCTGATCCTTTAAGGGAATTCATCGAGAAACTGCCGTCCCGGAAGTGTGAGGCTGCTGAAGACAGACTGCTAGCGAAGGATATCAGATATATTTCTAACTCGACCACAGAGCAACACCGTCTGTCTGCCAGAATCCGAAGGGCGTCTGTCTCGGAAGAGCGGCGTCCGCCATCTTATACCATACTCCACCGCGCCGTGAGTGTCTCTCGCCAAAGCAGCAGACATCGTGGAAGCAATGCATGCATGCAGCAATAAAAGCGTCGTTCTGCAGTAAAGCAACGTTGCTGATACATAGTATTACATACACATCCGAAAAGAATAATTCATTGTAAAATCATTAGTTTTCGCGGGGTACAAATTATTGTAGCATTCGTGAAAGGTTTTATCAACGATTATTAAACCCATAAAAATGTTGCATTAACTAGACATCGTGATTTTAGTAACATGAATTTATGTTTCCACGAAATTGGTATGATAACAGATTCAACGAAATATAATGCCAACGAAAATACATGTAATTATCGTACAGCAAAACTCCCTTAGTTTCTAAATACAGCTCAACTTTTACGGACATCCTGCTATTACGGGCAGATTTACTCATTTCGGAATGGATCATTTTATATGAATAGGATCTTATTTATATAGAATTCAGAATAAAACTTAATAGATAATAACAATGAAGTGCAAGATATGTGTGCCCAATGGCTTTGGCGATTTCATTCATATTTCATGCTCACCTGAGAAACTTGACTGTCTCATTAAGCATCTAATTCTTCGTGGTATCAAAAAAAAATGTTGTTAGAGATACCACATAGCTAAAAAGTGCTGATTTTCTGATAGTATTTTGTAATGGATAGTTTATAATTACACATATATTTTTATCATATATGGCACATTTGCCAATGAACTGATATTTTTATCATGTGTTATATTTTTAAGACAGATATATACATGTATATTGATGTATTTTCTATTAGATGAATTACGACAGGGTACTTTTGATCCCATTAGTTTTATATTGTTATTTATATCTGGAGTCAAATTGTTATATATACAGTAAAATTTCGATTTTCCGAGAAGTGATTGTTCAAACAGCGGCATATGTCGAGGTATATTTCCAATCCCTGTATGGGAACCAGATATGGATAAAATTGAAAATACACTCGGCTATCCGAATCTTGCATTTGTTCAAGTATATATTTCTCCTCTTAATTCCTCGGAAGATTGCAAGTTTACTGTATGAAAATGTCGTTTGGAGCACCAGTGTAATTTACTGATATTATGACTTAAGGTAAACGCCTGTGATACATTATGTTTAGATTAAATCATTCTATTATTTACCGTAGATAAAGGTATTATTGATTATTGTCTTTTCTTACTTATTCCTACAACCGTTCATGTTATAATTTTTACTGTTTTGTAACGGGACTACTTTTTTCCCTTTATGGAACCGCAAAATAAGGCAGAAAATTCCTAAATAAAAAGAAAAAAAAATGTTTGTTTCAGAGAAAAATTCATCGAGTGAGGAGGGAAGGATATGTTCACGATTGGCGATAAGATGAGCACACGAGATAATAAAATTTGAAAATCCTACTCAGTGCATGTCAGGCTTCAGTATTGTTGTTGTTGTTTTTTTTTGTTTTTTTTTTTTTTTTCCTTATACTTTTTTCTTTGAATACGCGTAAAAATTACACCAGTTAATACTGACTGAATTGAAAAGGCAAATACTGATAGATAATAATTATTATGCAACATGAGAAATCTAAATCATTCATTTGGACACAACTTGAAGTACACCTGATAAGATAAAAATGACAGCGTCTAAAACTATGTATCATATTGATTTCCAGCGCGAACGCCAACGAAGATATTCAGTTAGCAAAGTAAATGCAGCAAATTATCCAACAGACCTGAATCTAGTGTTTCTGACTGGCAGTTAGCTGTGTGTATACAAAATGATGATCACGCACAGGTTAGCAGACAGCGTAGAATACGTGGGTTTATTTCAAGGATGAGACTTTTTGTATCTATAGGACAATGTCAGCGTACCAGAATAATTTCCGAAATTATCCGGAAACATCCGAAACCATACGACTAGCACTTGTTTTTGCCTTTGTTTACGTCTAACGACCATTATCCAGTCATAAAGAACATCTTTTTTTAGTCTAGATGAAAAATTTACTTAAAAATCCAGTAATAGTATTTTGACATTAAATCACGGCCTAACTTCCCCCACTCCCACATACGGTGAATTTCGTTGTTGGAACTAGACATGGTAATTATCCCTGTCGGACCCATGAGATAAATTGCTGGATACGCGCATGTAAAAGTACAATATTCGTTATGTCATGCAGCCAAGGCCACCCAGTAGCTGAGCAAACGCCTTAACAATCGGGGTCGGTTTTACAATATATCATTATCTTGCTATTTGTGTGTTCTTTTACAATATAAAACCTTAACCAATTCGCATAACTTCCTATACACTGATCTAGCATGCAAAATATGATAAAAAAGTGGGCACTTAGAAGTCTGTTATTGAAAAGTATTCTTTCCGAAATACATGTATAAACCATGTTCGGTATAAAGTGCCCAAAACATGATAAGGAAATAATATATTCGAATAACTGATGACCCAATTAACACGTTCTTTTGCAGTTGAGTGTAATTTGAAAACTTAAAGACAATTGCAAGATACAGACGGAATAGCAGACAGATGGAGGGATGGTAAACATTTATAAGAGTCCCCTTCAATGAATCACAAGATTTATCTTACCAAACTAAGCGCTATATAATACCAATGTATACGGCGAATTTCCTACGCGATTGTATTTTTTTCTGACAAAAATACCCAAATATATAATTTTTAAATACATGCTCTTAGTTATTAAGGTAGTTATTACGTTAAGCTACTGATAGAATGGATTATTTTGCAAGAATAGAAAGGCAGAATACGTTTCTACCTAATTAAAATAATACTTAACGCCAGGGATCTATATTATAAAATTAAACAATCATGTACACGAGTATAAGGTCCCTCTGTTGACGCCAAGTTGTGTTGGTGGAATTCAAAGATTTTTTTTCTTTCCTTCATAACGTGTCAATAGAAAAAGTATACCAACAATAAGCAATGGGATTGGTTTTATTTTCTGATCGTACAACAGTCCTAAAATCTATAACAACGTGGATAACATTTCATAAGTGCGCACCAATGTGTCGCCTTTTGTCTTGATGTGCCGTTAATGTCTTTAGCTAAAGAACACAATGGTAACAAAACAATTTTGTTCTCTATAGACTGATGCAGACAGATTCTTTCCCCAACATAACCACTAAAATATGGTTAAAAAAACATCAAACAATCACGAGATTCAATAAAATGTTGTTTTATATAGTGACACCAGAGGTCGCCACGCAGTGGCACCCATGATACCCTGCGTGCATCACGTGAGAGCATACTTCCGTTTTGCACTAGCAAGATCGTTTTTTCCAACAAATTATAAATGCTGCAAATTATTTAAAAGATGATATAAGAGACAAAAACAGGATAACATAGAGAAACAAATATGTTCTACTATATACGAAAATACATTCAAAAATAATAAATTATACAAAAGTGATCGCTCGTATGTAATGCCACAAATATACAACAAGATTTGTGTCAAAATAGAAAGCATAGTAATAATTCATTAAACATATGACGGTGTTTCACTTCTGTATAGCAAAAAAAGAATTGCTAAAACCGTTAGGATTATTTAATTGGAGCAGTGTGATACTATAAAACAGGCCATAGAAGTTCGACTAAATAACAGGCCTGATTATAGATATAAATTTAAAAAAAAATCTCATGAACATATTATGTCCTGTTCTAAAAGTAGTACAAAGTATGACACAAGAAATTATAATCACATAAAATTCACTTTAAAAATGTCCAGTCTTGTGTCTAGTAAGCGTGTTTGGCGACAAATAACGACTGGTCCGCGGCCGCACTAGCAATGTTACCCTCGTACTTCCCTACAGCTGCGAGACCATTGGCCTGAAATAAATAAGTCAAAATAACTATTACAGTTACAGAATTGTACATGACAGAAACTATGTAAATCTTACTAAAATGTCTTCAGACTATAAAGGCTAAAAATACAAAATTGTAGTACACACAGTCACATATCTTAAGTTCTTAAATTATACAGATATATTAACCTTGTGCCTTATGAATTTTCATGCACACATTTTTGACTTGATGAATAATTTCAAATGATATATGCTGTGCAGTGTGTAAAATCTGAGCTACAAACAGAGGAGATCAATATCAGAAAGCTCCTCAAAGAAGCAGTTTGGTTTTGTGTCTGTTCTATGTGCCAAAGTATTTAAATGCAGACAGACAAGTGACATGATACCACACCCAGTCATATTAACTTGACAAAGGACCAACCAGTCCTGAAACTACACCCAAATGCTGAGTACCAAGCACAAAGGAGATATACCAGTAACTGTAGGACTTAGCATAATGTGCCTGGGGATCAAACCAACTAGAGCTATCACTGAAGGTGATTAATACCCCGCAAAATACTTTAATGCAGGAGAAGCCAGACTTCAGGCAGAGCATAGATAAGAACCTGTATACATAGTATATTGGTTGTGATAGAAATAAGTAAATAAAGTTTTTATTTAAAGTTGATAGAGAGTCAATAATGGTTGTTTGTCACAGTAGTTTAAAAATATAAGGTTACAGTTCTTGGACACTGCACTTCTCCTAGTCGCCATCTGTTTACATTTTAAGTTTCAAGTATATACCATGTATAATATTCGAGTTATGTTCAGGACAAGAAAAACAAGGAAAAGTAACAAAGGGAAATAACTCTGTAATTACTCTAGATAGAGTTATGGTTCTTGTGCACTGCACTTCCTCTCATTGTGCTTGACCATTTTACAAGTTATACTCCGGACAAGGAAAAAATACAAAGGGCAATAACTCTGTAATTACTCTAGATAGAGTTATGGTTCTTGTGCACTGCACTTCCTCTCATTGTGCTTGACCATTGTATGAAATTGTTTTGAAATCCAATCAGTACTTTACAAGTTATACTCCGGACAAGGAAAAAAAACAAAGGGCAATAACTCTGTAATAAGTCAAGATGGAGTTATGGTTCTTGTGCACTGCACTTCCTCTCATTGTGCTTGACCATTGCATGAAGTTGTATTGAATTCCAACTTGTGGTTTTCAAGTTATGCTCCGGACAAGGAAAATGCAACGGACCGCTGGACCGACCGACCGACCAACCAACCGACCGGCCAACCGACCGACCGACCACCGGGTGACTCCTATATACCCCCCCAAACTTTGTTTCGGGGGTATAATAAACTCACCCCCATTGCAGGATGGAAGCTCACATATCAGGACTAATTCATAAAGTTTAATTTAGCATTAAGCATTGTCCAAGGGATTCAAGCCTGCACCACTAACCTTGGCTCTATTGAGAAGCTCCTGTTGTGCAGCCTTCACATTCTCATCCTTGCCTTGCCATGCCTTCAGTACACTGGCCTGGAGGGCTCTGCCATAGGAGAAGGTCAGGGCCCATGGCTTCTTGCCTTTGAATGCATTGATAGCACTAAGGTTGAGGGAAGCATCCTCCTCGCTCTGTCCTCCAGAAAGGAAGGTCACACCTGTATGGAGAAAACAAAATATCTATTAGCACCTATACATTTCTTCCTGTGGGTCTCTTCCCTTCAGGTCTAATATATATCCCGATCAAAACTTACAACCCCCACCACATAGTTTGAGGTATTCTGGTAATACCTTTAAGCAAAACTAAAATGATTGCATGTGAGGTTCATACATCATGATCTTATTCCAAATTTCATATATTTCAAACCAGATTTTACAAACATCGACTGGTGTTAACATGAAACCCTCAAACAATTCATTAAACTAATAAGTGTATGTTCTCGTCTTTTTTTTTCTAATGGAAAGCTTTTTTGTCCCTTTTATATACAACAACAGTAATATCCTTTTATCTATAGAATAAATAAAACATTACCTTGGAAATTAGTATTTCTTGAGTCTGATTATAAAAATCATGCATTAGAACTATGGATGTAAAACACTGAATACAACCATCATATATATGTCTTACCAGTAACTGCTGGAGGCACAGCACGGCTGAGGGCAGTGACAGTTGCTTTGGCAATATCAGCAGAGGTGTATTTAGTGGGGCACTGCTGTCCAGCGGTCACCATGTTGGGCTTCAGGAGGGTTCCTTCCAGGTATACATGGTGGTCAGCAAGAGCTTTGTATTGGAACGCAAGCACCTGCACCATGTAGAAAATAATGCCACTTTATGATTTTCATAAACATAATTTATTTACAACAGTCTCGTAATGTTATAAATATTCAAAACATAAATAAATAATAATTTTCTGTTGTTTTTTTTTGTTGCTGTTTTTTTTTTAAAGAAATTCTTACGTAACCATACAGACACGGATACACATAAATGGTAACTACTACCTGTGTTTTATAACAGTATGTAAACTTGGAATGATTTTTTGTTCATAAATGAACTGGGAACTTAAATTCATTTAGTTGCTTGATTGCTGGGTTTTACCATATCTCAAGAATGAAAGGTTGAAACAGATATAGCGCTGCCACACTGCAGTATCACACCCAAGGCATGTGACATGTACCTCACCCAGTACAATATCATACAAGAGCTGTCAGAGGACAGCACGCTCGACTATTCAAAATACTTGTTGGTAAATCAAATGAAATCTATTTCAATTCTTGCCTTTCACATACCCTGTACATTATAATAGCCAAAATTATATACCTCGATAGTCTGATACCCCTTAATAGTTTTATGAAGTCTAAAATCAATCCCATGCCTAGTTACTGAGACATAAGCATAATAACACTGTGCATGCAAAACTTTTAACAAAAATCCAAGCAAGAAAAGGGCCATAATTTGCATAAAATTCAGTCCAAATGTTATCCTCCTTGGTTTTCTGATGCCCCTGAAGACACTCCTTAACTTTCTAGTCAATTCCACAAGTAATTTCTGTGATATAAGCTGGATAGTAGCTTGAAAGTTAAAAGAGGGCCATAATTTTTAATATATTCAATCAAGTGTTATCTTCCTTTATAGTATGATACCCCTAAACACATTAAAGATGTTTTGAATAAATCCCATGCCTGGACTCTGAGATATAAGCATGAAAGTACCTTGCATGCAAAACTTTAACCGAAATTTCGAAGTTAAAAAAGGGGCCATAACTTCTAATATATTTCATCAAAAGTTATCTACCTTAAAAGTATAATACCCCTAAACGCATTAAAGATGTTTCAAATCAATTGCATGCCTGGATACTGAGATATTAGCATGAAAGTACATTGCATGCAAAACTTTAACCAAAATTTCGAAGTTAAAAAAGGGGCATAACTTGTAATTCCATCTACCTCTAAATGTATTTTTTTAAAATTCATGCCTGGATACTGAGAAATTAGCATGAAAGTACCTTGCATGCAAAACTTTAACCAAAATTTTGAAGTTAAAAAAGGGGCCATAACTTGTAATATATTCCATCAAAAGTTATCTACCTTGATAGTATGATACCCCTAAATGTATTAAAGATGTTTCAAATCAATTGCATGCCTGGTACTGAGATATTAGCATGAAAGTACCTTGAAAACTTTAACCAAAATTTAATTAAAAAAGGGGCCATAACTTGTAGGGTTGTCTGATGCCCCTAAACCTATTCATAAACTTTCAATTCAATACCATGAATGGTTTTTGAGATATAAGGCTGATAGAAGCTTGCATGCAAAACTTTAACCAAAGTTTCTATTGCATGCAAAACTTTAACCAAAATTTATGTTAAAAGGGGCCATAATTCATATTAAATTCAGTCAAGAGTTATCTACCTTGGTTCCCCAAAATTCATAAACTTTCAAGTCAATACCATGAATGGTTATTGAGATATAAGGTTGATAGTAACTTAAATGCAAAACTTTAACCAAAAGCTGCAATGCCAACGCCGACGCAAGGGCCACTACAATAGCTCTCATATTCTTCGAATATTCGAGCTAAAAACTGCACCAACCAGTCCTGAAACTACTCAATCTTAAGGCATGAAGCAAATCACAATGCTACCAGTATATATTCAATGAATATAATATGCTGCTGCCTAAAACTGAGCCTATGTCTGCCCACTATTGAGGGCTGTACACTAATTCTTCAACCAACATGGACAGTGGTAATACCTGTGGGGACAAAAAAGGGAGGATATGTCCCATGTCCTTAAAAATAAAAAATAAAACAGTTGTATTTAAATTTGATTTTTAAGCTCAGATTCAAAGGCAAAATATGACAAACACATTCAGAGGGGGTTAGATTACTGAGTTTGAGCCTGAGATTGCACTTAAGTTTATTCTGAGTTATGGGGAACCAAACTCCACACAGTGATCTCCCTTGCAAGCAAAAATATCACTGCTGTCACAAATGTCACGTGATGATGGTTAACTAACAAAACGGCATCTCCGTCTGCTTGCACAACGACAAAAATATTTTTTTTAAATGATTTTTTTTTTACTATGAGGCGATATTTGATGTTTGTTAAAGAAAACAAACTTAGGGAAATGACACTCGCAGTAAAAAAATTTTTTTGAAAAGAGAAAAATTAGCTAAATGCTGTTAAGCGAACTACTGCTGGAGTTTGATGGGGTACAGGACAAGCTACTGACCTGTTCTGTGACCTTCTGGGCAATGGCGATATCATGGGTACCGTCAGGCAGCACCTCTGGCTCAACAATGGGTACAAGGCCATTCTGTAAAGAAGGAAACACAACTTGTATGATCAATTGACATGAGGCTATAAATTTTCATCGTGAGACAATGGCTGGCAAAGAAGTCCTGGCTGACAGGACATCTCACATGAACTGTTGGCATACAGCAATAAAGAATCGTCTAACACAGAATGCTGGAGACCAGACATAAAATGAATGATGATAAGGAATGATTATGTGGTATAGATTAAAACTTCAGCTGGGATTTATATAAGGCACATGGTCTGCATAATCAAAATACATACAATGATATGAAAATAAACTTATTGCAATAGCTGGAGAAACAATTTTCCCAAGCAACATAAATAATTTAAGTCCAGTTTAACTCTACAAAAACAGATGATAATGACTTAACCCTTTCCCTCATAGAGAAAACCATGAAAAGACCTATGCGAACAACATAAAACCAGATCAGCCTGCGAGTAACTCGCAGGCTGATCAGGTTTTTATGCTGTTCGCTGCTCCTCAGTGGTCTGGAAATGAGGAATTTATATTTAAATTTGGTAAGGTTTAACTGTGGTTTTCTGCAGATCAGGCTTTATGTGGTACCTATTGAGTGCGTCAAAATGAGTCTATATGAGGGAAAGGGTTAAGCAGAAAAAAAGAATATTGATCTTCCTAGCTTGGTGATTATCCAAGCAAATCCCCCCACCCCTACAACATACTGTATATGCAAACACAGGAAGAAGCTGTCTTATCTAAGTCTGCTCTATTTGTAAATGCATTAAACATATCTATATGAGGTTAAAGTAGTCCTTGGTTTATCAAAGTCTTTATCATACACTGGCAGATTAATACACCTCTTATCCCATATAATCTGGATATTCGATAACTGTGATCTGATAAGGATCAAAAAACATACAAATCAATAAATATGTAAAGATTTAATAATTTACATACTTCTCATCCATTTGTATCAGTATAGCAATCACTTTATATGTTTAATGTTCCTACCCCCTGCAATGGTTTATAGTTGTTTTGCTCTTCCCTCAGATTTATGTATTAAACCACATTGACATTAACTTAAATAGCTGATGCAAATTTGAATTTAAGTCAATTTATAAGATGAAATTCTTTTAAACCACAAACTGGAATTAATCCATTAACATACTAGTATTCAATTTGGTAAATCTTAAGTTTGGCAAGTTCCTATCTAACTATATATTATGTATAATTAACCTTCTATGAGGTCTGAATATGCATTTGCCAACAGACTTACTAATTCATGTTTTTTTTTTCTTGTTCTTGTTTAAGTAGCCTTACATACATCCAACATTAAACAAGAAAATTTGTCTGAAAAACTGTCAACACATATTGAAACTATGATATACATAGCTGCATACACAAATGAAGTTGGTATAGCACCTGTGCTTACTGCATCTACCCATAGTCTATACCTGTGTGTAAACCCACTCTTCCCCCACACAAGAGATCTTATACACTTAGTACTGTAAAGCAAAGCTTTCCTTTTGGCAACCTGCCAAATATCTTCCTATTAGTTACAGGGATAAAGGTCAAAATAAACTTATTTAAAAGTGTGTGTGCTTGTATTTCCTCATTCCTTCTCCAAAATTTTAGAAGACAACTTAAGTACAATGTCACCTGATTCATATAAACTGGATCAGCCAGCAAGTAACTTTAAACATAAATACACAGGCTTATCAGGTCTAGATCTTGCTGCTCATCAATATAATTCAAAAGCAGCATTACTGAATAAAACATATGATTGAGTAAACACATATGTAAATGGCTATGAATAAGAATTTTCAAAGTTATACAGAGTAAAAATGTGAATTAAACACACATTCAGTACAGTAGTCTTTTGACTATGCTGTACACCACACCAAATTATGATAAAATCTCTGATCTTATACTTATTGACTGTTTTTGTATTGAATCATGGTGTGTGCCATGATTTGCAATATTGCCCTAGCCAGGATTTTAATAACTGAATATTGCAATAACTTAATAACCCAATCCATTGCTTGATAGGTAATACTGCAATAAATTTATTTTAAACAAAACCAAGACATGCTGCAGTACTCCTGTTACGACAGACTTGCCAAAACCTGTATGTAGTACAAGTAACCTGCACCAGACAACTTTCCACAAACAAACATCCAACCATGCAAATGACCTTCACCTTCTCAAGGTGAAACAGCTGACAATGAGGAAAGTATAAGAAACATCAATGTGTCTGACAAGACAGAAAACCCTGCCGATAGTGAAACACCAGCAATACCTACAGTGATACACAACTGGCTCTACACTTCATTGCTGTGAGAAAACTATTACAAGGTCTCAGGAGAACTAGGAGGCTGGTAACTTGATTTAAAACACACATGTTTTATGCATCTTTTTTTTTCAAGGAAGGAACAATTATATACATGTAACAACAGGCTTTTGAGGACAGTAAGCCATTCAACTGGAAAAGGTTAAATAATAAATACGGTGTATTTGTAAAAATTCTAGAATATTCATAAATTAATTTTCAGCGGTTCAGAGTACATAAGTTTTTACCTACAAATTCCACCAACCTTACCTGGTAATATTTAAAAATATGGGGCAAATTTCATCATTCTTGTTTCTTTAATATTTCATTTTTTTACAGATACTGATAGTTATTAAGGCAATCATTTATTTAGTCATGTACTTGAATATTTCGGATAACAGAGATTCTGGCATGCATTTTAACCTTATCTAACCTAGGAATATTTTTGCATTAATTATACTGATGGAATTAACACCAGTATCTTTATACGGTGGTTTGAATAATCATCATATTATTATATTTACAATCTAACATTTGACTCGTAAATCAAGACCTAAAAGTAAGATATATATGTAAACAATCACAAATGGTGACAACATTTCCCACAATTCTGCTATGCATGTATATGGCAGACTGCAGTCACTTAATTAATAAAAAGTCTGATTGGAATTTCCCAGAGGTTACTATGACCTTGACACAGTTTTAAAAACATAGAATCAGGCAATGCGTATAATCTCTTTTCATAGGGCAACATTTCCACCTGTTAAAGTCAAGGTCACTGAGAATACCTTGAGCTTAACATCACTTGATGACTGTTCTGCCTCCAGTGCATGTAAATCTATGTGAATTTCTTATAAAGAGATCACAGCACAAAGCAGTTGCCCTTTTTCTGTTACGTAAATTAAGTATATTGTAAGTTTTGCCATGGGTGTAATACTATTCAAAGAATTAAAAAGTTGTTGTTTTTTTTCAGCTTTTGAGAGAGGGTCCTGTACCATTCAAATTGGGAATTTGACTTGCAAAAAATAAGCTAATTTGTAAAAAAGTGAACTGCAAATTTAAAAAGATTGGGAAATTAGTACATTTGTAAAAGCCTTTATTAAGTACTATGTTGAGATACTGGTTTTCCAAATTTATTGAAGAAAAACTTAAAGTTCAATGTTTTAACCATAATATCAAATAATTGGGGGAAAAAAAAACACAAAAAAAAACACCTCTAATTAATGTCACCTTAAATCCTCTTTCTCTCTCCTGTTCCTACATGAATTCTGATACCTTATTTGGTCAGCGTTATGTCTATATGAGCCTTATAGACCAACTTCCTCACCCCAGAATTCTTGTTACTTTATAGAATCTAGATATGTCGGCAACTCATAATCTCAATATGATACCTAAATCAATCCCAATACTGTTCTCATTTTTTTCTGGATTCACTTTAGATACTGGGTAAATACAAGTCATTAAAGAGAGCAACTTTGCAAAATCTGAAAAGCATGTAAATGGAAGTTCAATGCTTAACCACACAAACTTTTAATTCCACTCTGACAAGAAAAAATAAATCCTTGACATAATGAATTCGTTACAAGATCTTTGCTTAATTTTACTCATATGACTTTTATTAAGAGATAAGAAAAAAATTGACAAATCAATCCAAGGGTCATAAGGAATGCCATGGTTACCCCATAGTAACTGACCTGTTGGCAGATGACAGCATATCTGGCGAGAACATTAGCGTTCTCCATCATGGCCTGGTAGGAGGGGTTGTGAGAAGCGATCTTCAGCACGCATCTCCACTTGGCGAACTGTGCACCATCTTTCTTGTACTGAGCACATCTTTCGTTCAAACCGTCCAGACCTGACCACAAGAAAATATAATAAACACAGGTTCAGGAAACCAAGATTTATTTTTTTTCTCTCTCAAATTGATGCATTAATTCATATTTATGCTGTTCAATCCAATAGACCAATATAATGTGGTGTCCTTGGTCTGGTCACTTAACTTTGTAGGAAGAAATTTCAAGGTAACTGAGCAGAATCTTTAACTCTTTTAATGCTGTAACAATTGTAACATGTAGAATAATGTTAAATCTAGGTAGTCCTCATATTTATATAAAAAAATTAAGGAAGTGAAGAAATAGGTTCTCATGATTCAAAATTCAAATATTATATCAAATAATTATTAAAGTACTCCCCATTTCATTAGTTTTGACATGCACTCTCACCAAGTTACAGAGAAATGATAAGCTAATTAATAATTCTGGGTAAATTAGATATGATTTTTGACAATTTAAAATTGTAGTGCATATTTCTATCTACTGACAGTGGCTTGGCAAATAATGCAATAACAGTGACATTGTAAATAATACAAATATATCTGACAAGATAAATTATGTTGAACTTAAATATTAAATTGAAAAAATAAATGTTAATTATATTATATGACAGAGTATTGTATTTTTTTCATTTCAATCTCATATATTTTTATAATTTCTTTTTGAATTTCAAATAATTGTCCGGAGTGAATGACAGACTGAGAATAACACAAACATATCATACAAGTACATGACAAGGCTCGAATTCCACCAACAATACTTGGCCTAAGTAATACTAAATTCTTTAACTAGATAGCTACACATTCCACCATTACTATTTTATGAAATATTCAAGTATATGGCTAAGCTGAAATAGATTATTACCTTATGAATTAACAATGATTGTTAAGAAATGAAATATTTGGGTATTTTGATAAAGAAACAAGGTTAATGAAATTAGCCCTTAAGTATTACTTAGCATGAAGAATTGTTGGTGGAATTTGACCAGAAACACGCCAAACAACGCGAAACCAGGTTTTCAAGAGTCACCCAAGGCAAGCAAAACATTTTTAGTAACAGTGACCATGACCTTCACCCCGATGACCTGAAAATCAATCCCAATTTTCCTCTTCCCATAAGGTATCTATATACTAATCTGATTTCCATACCTCACTCCTACAAAGAGTTATTTGACAGCAACAAAAAATCTTTTAGTAACAGTAACCTTGTTCCTATCATCCTAAAAATCTATCACAATCATCCTCTTCCACAAGGTAACTACCTAACAAGTATGAAAACTGTATCTCTATTCTAACAGGAGATATTCGACAGAAACAAAATGTTTGAAGCCCGCCTGCCCAAAGACATACCTCATTCTAATAACCAGGATTTTTGTTGAAAACCTGGCTAAAAACAATAAAAATATCCAAAAATATAAAATATATTTGAGCTCAAACTTCTTAGGTTTGGCTAAAAGTTTTCTCATTTGATGAATTATTTGGCTTATACTTTTTTACAGCCAGGGTGAGCCCTGGTAATGTGTATGAAATTTATTAACATTGGTCTCTTTAGGACAGAGCTATACTTACAAACAGCAATTTTATAATTAAAACTGTAGTTACATTTTTCCCCCTAGCTTGAACATAAGATTTTTTTTTACCTAAAATGGTATAAATGAAATATTTTTCTTTCTTTACTATGCAGACTGTGCAGAAATGGAGCTACTGTATTATACTGTAGTAGCAAACAGAGAAGACCCTAATCAGGCAATTCCTGGATACTCCAATGTGTGAAAAATTTGTCCATATATGAAGTACAGGATTAATTATATAAAATCTTCAAAAGTGGACAGTTCACATGGTTAAATTTCTAGAATAAATCATGCTTACCTTGTGTGGTGCATTCATCATCAGTTCCAGGAAGGGGGACAACTCCCTTGTCGACCTTGATACCGGGCAGAATGTTCAGGTTCTGCAGGATCTTGACAAAGGGGGTACCTGCAGGGAGAAACTTTTGAATCTTTAAACTGCACATACACAATACTTACAGAGCTCTGAATAAGAAAATGTTTTGCTTGTAATAAAGAATTAATGTAGAAAAAAAATAGCTCTTTACTAACAGTCCTGTGGCAGCATTGTTGCACATAACAGTGGATCCAACAGTTATGAGTCTGAACCCAATTGGGAGAAAGAATCTTTTATGACCTTCCAAGGGACAAAGTACTGGTCCAACCCAGATACCGTCAAGAAGGATTTATATATTAAGTTGTTACAACCGGTTTCCTGAATGATGTGAAAAGAAATAAGGTTGTATAAAATAACAGTGAGGTATTAACAGGCAAAACTTAAAAATTATATGCATACCATCTTTAGCCTTCTGGTAGAAGGTCTCGTGGAACATGATGACACCACTGACATGATCAGCCAGCTCTGGTCCTGCGGTGAAAAGCACCTCTCTGTAGCGGCGACGATTCTCTTCAATGTTCTCTACACCGATTGGACCAAGCCTCTTCCCCATGGAGCCTGCAATGACACGTTATACATTTAATACCTGGTGTCATGATAACATAGAGTTGTTGTCTTGGAGTCCACCACTGTCACAAAAGTATTTCAGTCATGAAGTAAAGTCCTGTTGGTTACAGGTGGAGAATGACCGACAGTTAAAAAATCACCCCCGGGAAATACTGACCTACCACAAGACAGGCCAGGGCTTCAAATCAAAAGCCGTGAAGGGCTAAGCAAAACAACTAAGTCAGTTACTATAACCACTTGGCCACAGAGGCCCCTGGTGTGTCAACAGGTTAGCTATGTTATTAAAATTTTGCATACAGTGAGGCCTTGATTTGGATAGGATTTTCCAAGGAATGTAACACATACCAGAATTTCAGTGCTGGATAAATCTGTCAGATCCAAAAAATTTCAGTACTTTTTTTTTTACTGCCAGTATCTAAAATTTGGAAAAGGTGAGTATGACGAATTTAGCAATTTTCACTCCCTTATGTTGTGTTTTTAACAATTAATAAAGCACATCACCCAACAAAAGCTAGCAAACTATGATACTATGACATCCTGTAACCTCCACCCCCCACCCCCACAGCACCCCTGAAGTGGAAACATTTCCAAACTTTTAAACTGTAGAATAATTCTTACACTGAATACATTGAGGTTTTCATGTCTGGATGGCTGGTTCTTTACCTGTCAATCGAGTATGTTTACATTAACCAGCTTATTATCCAACCAGTGTAAATGTGAAGCATGTGTTGAACCATTGACCAACTTTACTCTAAATGAACATGTGCTTTTTGTTTGTGATACTGTTTGTGAGCAATTGATCAAGGTATAATATAGAAACTGTTAAAAATAACAATAGGAGGAGGAGTTACATACAAATTATGGAACCATCCATTTGAAACTAAAATTTAGAAATAATGAAAGACAGAATGTCATATTTCACTGGTTATGAGACGACAATAAGATTTAAATTAGCCACTCCTTCAGCCTTTGCTGATTGATTTGTATTCAATATGTACCAAATGTATGACATTTAATAAGGCATGTCGACCAAACAAGGCTAGCAAACTGCAGTATCTTTGTTCCACTTCTAGCACTGAAGTAGCAACATTTCCAAACTGTGTACCGTAGGGTTTCAACCCTATTTCCTACCATCTTAGGGTCTGAGGTCTCTCACCTGTGGACTCATCAGCAGCCAAGATACCCTTGCCAGGAGCAACAATCTGCTCGGCGATGCTTTTGAGTTCAGCCTCCTGTTCTGGAGTCAGGTACTGTGGGAAGATAGGCATGGTGATGCTGTCTTGGTGTTCTCAACTGGAAATATACAAAAACGTTTATTGTGACAGATACATGGTCAAGAAAGACATACAAAAATGACCTGACACATTTATTAACTAAAACACCAACGCAAACAATGGAAATTTCCAGTGTTTACAGATGTATTCAAATTGATCTACATGCTATCCAATAGCTATGCAGGTAAAATAGGTAGTGAAAAGTAGATACTGCTTGTGAACAGATGACCTAGCCATGAATGGGAAAGATGGGGCTTATGCTATGAGTATTAAGGCTTAAACTTTATTTCTTTTACATCGATTACAAAACAACTTTTATTTATCACTTTCGATGGCCCTGATGGCTGCATATGTGGTCATTATTGTTGGAGGAAACAGGAGAGCCCGGAGAAAACCCACGTGTCTGGACGGGCGACCACTGTGCCCTCTTATATACGTGACCAGGAATAGAACCCGGGACACACTGGTGAGAAGCGAAGCGCATTACCACTACGCTATCCAGGCACCCTGGAGTATTACTGTTTCCTTGGAAAAGAGTACTGATTATTACTTTTAAAAAAAAGCAACTGTCTGGCCTACCAGACAAAATCGACCTGTAATCTGTGGTGGACAATATTGATCATCCACAGATTCTTCTTTCCTAAATAAAATAAAAGATTTTGGAGATGGCATTAAAAGGAAAGGGTAGAAAACCTATTCCATATTACATTTCCCCTAAAAAAATAATGTCCTTTTAATGGAAGGAACGTATCATTTTCTAAAGATAAGTAATAACCTATAAAAAAAAAGTAATTAATATGTCAATGTATTTTAGGTATTCTGTTTCACATTTTGTAGATTTCTTACCAGTTCTTAGCACTCCAGTTGTGAAAAATATACATGAGTCAGATTGTCTTTTTTATTTCACTATATTCACTCAGACATTGTGTCCTACACTCCTTCATTATTCCATCTACAGATTAAATATCTAATACATTAATACATACTATTGATTTTTTATCAATGCATTATCCAGATTTCTGCTATATTTGGAATATGATGTCCAATAGGAATTCAGTAAAACAACAGCAGAACCATAAGATAACTTAGGTTCATTTGATGAACAAAATGACTCGATCATTAATATTTCAAATCTGTGATTTCACATCTTGAACATTACTTTTGACAAATATGAAAAAGCTTCAAACAAGACAAAATAAGTGAAAACCGTGTACACTGTCGGTAACAAAAATATTTCAGTCAGACAGGAATAAAAAAAAACAACATGGCCCCGTGCAACTCAGCCTCTTTGGTCGGCAGACTTATAACACTCTAAAGACTGAAAGCTAACCCAACAGCACTAGCTGGAGTGGGGGTGCACTCCAATAAAATTCCCCGACCATAAATAGATAAAAAAAACTCACTAGAATGCATAATTTCAAATCTTTAAATAAAAAGAATATAGCGTCCCTCCCACACCTATCCCCTTTCTTGTTACTCTGTGGCTCAGGCAAGAGGCTTGCATTGTCACTTCCTACTTATATAGTCCCTCCCCCTTCCAACTTGAATTCCTGGATCCAGCCCTGAACAGTTAGGTTGTTGGAAATGCCTGTGTATTGTTCTCAAACCAAAATGAACCACGTTCCCTTTTAACTATGGCTGGCCTCTGTATGTTCTTGGATCCACCATAATTATCATGCAAACACCAAATATATCCAATTTAACCTCAAGCTACAAATAAAGTAAGCTATTTAGTATTCACCTGCCAGTAATACCCGAAAGGGGAGTTTGTGCAGTATATATAGATAGTATTACAATCATTTATAACCGATTAATGTTTACGTTTATCCTTTCGTTTCGATCTCGGGTTATTTTCACGTTTATCAGTCCACCATTTGAAATATGAAATTAAACGTTCTTTTAGCAATCAAATAATATTTTATCCAAATTGTAGAGCTTAAAACTCCTCTCGATCTCCGAGGATATAGGAAACAGAAAAACATCCTAATTCCAAGGTCAACTTCACATAAATTTTCATTCCAAGTCAGCACTTCGATTTTATTTTCGTCGTTAATGCACATGCAAAACATTTAAACATATTGCGTATAACATTCATTAAAATGCGTTAGAAATAAATCAAATAGATCGTTGAAATAATCTTACCGGGAGAGAATGTGAATAGCACAGTAGTGTTCCTGGCTCCTGTCAAATAACTAAAGTAAAGGTGAAGGACGCTACAGTAACAAGGACGGTCACTCAGGATATACTTCCGGAAAAATCCGTTATTTTGAAATCGGCTATTTCCGTAGCGTATCGACGGTGATAAACTAACGGTGATACTGCGCAATCACGTGCAAAGATAGTGTTCATGTTGGGGGGGGGGGGGGGGGGGTATAATCAAAGCGCTGAAAGCACCGACAGAACAGGATTGTGGCATTTTTCTTGTTACTGGTCCGAAAATGGGAAATCATTGACACTGGATTTGAAAAATATTCCATAAGAGAAAACAAATGGTTTAACTTTTAGCAGAGTCTATTAATAGTATTTGACTAAAAGCAAAGAGACGTAGATAATAGATATATTTGCTCTAGTCAAATAAGGGACTCTAGATACAAGTCGAAGATACAAACATTTATTTTGAGTCGGCACATACAAACAGAAAAACATAAGATATGTATAGCTATTAACCGACATATCAACAATTGTCAACAAGGAGCTGCAAATAAATACATTTTAGGCAAATTGCTTATCACAAAATCGAGGTTAATCAATACAGACAGAGACATATAAACAGAGATTGACAGCTTTCCGAAATAAGGAGCTTTATCGCATGCCTCGATAGTTATCAACAGTGACCCACCTATCACACGGGTACCGGACATTTCGCTGGTGCTTGGGGGACAATACTTGCAGTAAATCTACTGAATTTAGCTTAAGTGAGTAAGATGAAGGAAAAGATTCATGATAAGAGTACTTTTTAGTTTAATTATAATTAAGTGAGAGAGGGGGGGGGTGGACAAACAGACAACTGGTCCGAAATGACTTAGCGCGTCATGAGAAAACATCGAGTTACATGATAGCCTGGCTGCCTCGTGTAATTGCACGATTAACCCGTGATTTTAGCGGGTAAGGGTATTTGACTGGTGTTACTAGTCAGTTAGTAACACAAATTTTCGAAGGCAAACATGCAGAATGATTGCTTACTGATATTACTTTTAATTTCCATTGCGGATATCTAATTGATTTTTAATCTCGACCGGGTGTCGTTGACCGTGCGCGATTTCAGAAAGTTGATATGGGCAAAGAATAAGCTGCCAGTCTCTGTTTATAAGTATCTGGATCACAGACATGGTGAATATGTCTATGTACTGGATATAGAGGTTAAGACATATTCACATCTATTTAATCTTGTAATCTTATTATAAAAGACTCTATATACACATGAAAAAGGATTTGAACGAATTAAAGCAGCTCGTTCACAGATCGATGGTCATTGACTAAGAATTTGATTTTAACTGTGTGTGTATTTCGTCCATCAATACCCATCTGCAGACGCATGGTCATCCAATGCTACATCCGTGACTGTAAACTAAAACCTGGTGGTTTCCTCATCATAGGCAATTGCGTCACAGGCGGCAGTGTATTTAGAATTATAAAAGCCATATTTAGATTCTCTGTTTGCATTTGCCGTCACTAGGCTGGTTTCTTTCACTTTTCGAAAATGCGCTAATTTCATAAGCTGAACGTGTCACGTGGTACCGCAAGCACATGTCTGGGGGATACCGTATTCCATATTTACCCAATTTCGCCAAGACTCGGGTCCGGCACAGGGGATATAAAATTTTCTAGGCCATATTTCGATGAAATTGTCGTGAATTGGGTTATTTTTTGTGCCCTGTAGTGGAAATCCTCATTGTGTGCCCCTTGTTCCTCATCAGACCTGTCACCAGGCCCCTACCGATAGAGCATGGCAACATCACAAAGTGACTGTGTCCGCCTTTAATCCGAATCAGACGCTTTCAGCTTTATACTGTATATAACAATTAAGCGCCTGATTGTCACAGATGAAGATTAAAGCCCGACATGTTGTTTTAATGTTTAAACTACCGAGTATGTCTATTTTTTGTTTTAAAGAAAAACATTGACACATTTTCCTTAAAATTTCGATAAGCACATTGCCCCCAGTCTCTCTCCTACAATTTTTTAAGATTTACATGAATATGTATTGAAATGAAAAAAGCAAATTTGAAATAACAATTGCACAAGAATATAAACCAATAAAGCTGTTGTTGTTTTTAATAGAGCACAAAAATGTATATAATACTTCATTACTGCATTGTGCCAAGGAAATATTTACCTTATCAATTACTTTCATTTATGTATATTTTCTTTCCTTTATTATTTTATTTATTTTTTCTATAGGTATATTGAAATGAAATTTTAATATTACTAAGTTCTCTAGCTGGATTCAAACTCAAAAGCTAGCCTTGCAGTGTGCTGCATAAAAGCTTGTAGGGAGCACCATATAAAATAATATGTGATTTATCTGGTAATAACAGACTTGCAAGATTAGGCTAAAGTAAAAAAAAAAATGCCAAAAATTGCCTTCAAGTTTCAATATAATTATATTATCTATCTTTAATAGTCACACCCGAATGGTCAATATGAAGAATTGAAAAATAAGCAATACTGTTATGTTGTATGCCTTTACGTACACCTCTATGCAAAATCTAAACGAAATTTACCGTCCCGTTTCATTTTTTTTATCCAAAGGTATCATTTTTAGAAAAAAAAGTCATATCCTCATTACGAAAAATGTTTTGCTATTGATTATAAACTAATAAAAGCATTCGGCAAACAAATCCTGATTGCTTTGAAACTAAAAATACTTGAAATATGTAATAAATTCTTACCACACCAAACCCATTTTACACACTGGTCAAAAATTATTTATTTTTTTTAAATTTTATTTTTCTTTTCTTTTGTTTTTGATATTCAAAATAGGCACTATCGCTAAAATCTGCATAACTGAGAGACATTTCAAAGTTAACCGAATTTTCTACGAAGTAGATCTATTTCGGTTAATCTTGCTAAATTAAAAAGACTTTTACTGAGTGGCTTTGGTTGTTTTAGTCCTTCAATATACCAGGCAGCATATTTGTTATTGAATTTGGCATACTTTATCCAGTAAATACCTATACAAAATACAAAAATAAAATATATTTTTTCTTTCTAAACTTGATCTGAGTGATACAGATACATGGGTAAAAGTTTTCAGGAATTTTCCTGAATTTCAGGATTTTCTTATACTATATTAAACCATATAACCCATATAAGAAATGGCTAAAATCAGGATTTCTACTCAGCTGAACTGTTTTAAAGAACTGATCAGACACGTGGCTACTCAAATTTCACCCCCAAAAATATCTAAGGTTATAGACTTTGGAAAAAAGAGCAATCAGACATTGAAAAGGGCAGCTTTTACCTCAAAAACATCAACGGACACAAGTAGTAGAGATCTACTTGGTAAAAGAAATACAGAAGTCCTGATGGATGATCAGCTGAACTTCAACACGCATGTCCAACAAGTGAACAAGGCAAACAGTATTATTGGTTGATTTAGGAAACTGCACGTATCTAAATGAAAAAATACCCGGATAGTGTAATTGTAACGCGGTTCGCTTCTCATCAATGCGTCCCGGGTTCGATTCCTGGTCGCGTACGTGAGAGGGTACAGTGGTGACCCGTCAAGACACGCGGGTTTTCCCCGGGTTCTCCCACAATAGTATGCGTGATGTTGAGCAACCTGGTGTAAAACATCAGATTCTTTTTGAGCATCTAGCAGGCCCGGATCCAGATTTTTTTCACTGGGCTGTGGGGGGGGGGGGGCAAAATCTGAATGTGATGTGAGTGCTAAGGGGTCCGGGGAAATTTTTTTTTTTTGTATATGGAGATGCATTCTGAAGGGTATCTGGGGATATATATTTTCTGAAACTTAGAGGCCATGGATCTAATGCCTAGGTCCCACTGGAGAAAAATCATCGGCGATGTAGAAATACACAATTTTTCTCCCGATGGCTCCCGATGTTTGAGCCAAAAAGACGGAGCAGTCCCATGAGAAATGGCACTGATTAGGCTATGTCACAATGGTCTTGAATTATGGGGGATGGCTCCCGATGTTCGAGACTTCTCCGATGATCGGCTAGGGTGCCCCGGGGCTTCAACGAATTTGAAACATCATCGGGGGAGCATCCCCGTGTATAAGGGGACGTATCGTTAGGTAAATGCGAACCATCCTTGCTGCTTCGGGGAAAAATATGGAGATTATGAGAATATGATGGTGGAATTAAGAGGCAAAATCATGGGAAGACCTTTTGGGGTTTATGAGAATGCCCAAGCAATATCCAGTGGCATTTTTGACCGTCTCAGTCTAAGATTGCCCAAAACAGCAACAAATTTCAGAGTGCGCTATTCAACCCTTGCAGGTTTTTTTTTTTTTTTTTTTTTTTTTTGTTGAGAATATTTAATATTTTGATATTCAACCACTAGATCGGGAATGTGCCAGAGAAAGGTCTTCGAATATTAAAATATCCACGAATGCCCCCTGATACTTTGCAAGACATCACCGAAGCCTCTGGGATTCCTCGGAGGAAAAAAAATCATATCGCAGAAACTCCGCGAATGTTTCCCCGGCCCTTTTCCCGATAAAACATACAGTTGTATTTACAAGTCCAGATAAAAAAAAAGTAAATAAATGGTGGGGGAGTTGGGGGTTGGCAGACTGGGACTCTGATATTACTGAAAGGGCATTATTCCTTCCGGTAATGATGGATATAAAGTAAGATTTCTCGTGAATTTTCAATCACAAACTTGCATAACATATTTAATAAGTGTTTTCTTGACCCTCCCCCCCCCCCCAAAAAAAAAATACTTAAAAAAAAAAAAATGTGGCCTGTGTACACTATCAATTAGTGAACGCATTGAAAAATCATCGGTTTTGGACTCAACCGTGTAAAAGACGGTTTTGTTTAAGACTGAGAAAAAAATCACTTTAAAGATATTTTGTCAAAAATGTGAAAGGGAATATATACTGGTATTCGGTACAAGCAAACTTGTTACTCTTGACTGTCTGAGTGTCGATCTGTAAGCAGTCTTCACACAGAAACTTCCCAGATAAAAACTTCAGACGCGTGTTTTAGGATCGGACGGTTGCAGAAAGTGTGGGCCCCTTCGCGTGTCTTTTTTTTTTTTTTGTACATTTTTAATTGACATATTTTCTTTTCTCTGAATGTTTAATCATTGCAAAACAAACAATATTCATTAATAAGATGTTGATATTTAATATAATATCTTTAATATCCGTTTTATTTCGCTCATAATTTTTTTTTCTGTGCATTAGTATTTCGTATTCATTGACTTATCAGTAACATAGCTAAATGACTGATTACATGGATTTGAATTGAATTAGTGATCATAATCTACATATACATTGTCCCAAAATATGGCAGATTAAAAGTTTCAAATTATCTCATTTCTTATTCATTTTTTTATAAATTCAAAATACAGATAGAATATTACAATCATAAATATTAAAAGGTGAAAATTACGATGTATAAACCTACTGTTTGTATTTATTCCTTTCAGGAAAAAATGAGTGAGTTAGTTAAGCATGATTTGTTTCATAAAAGTTTCATAAAAATAATACTTAAAAAAAACTAGAACTGTGTCCAAAGGACACGGATGCCCCCACTGTGCAGATGTGCTCGTAAACAAGAGCAGCTTCATTTAATGTCTACAAAATTCTGTTCTTATTATAGCGTTTCAGTTGAAATTTCCTCAATTATGTATTAATGATAAAAAAGTTACCTAACTCTTGAGGCATCATATTTGGTTTCTTTACAGATGGAATACAATATTAGTGTCTGAATAAAACAAAACTTTGAAACACATGTCTGGTCTCCTAAAACTGCAGGAACACAATGCTGTGATCAGAGAAATATGTTGGGTATACAGTTACTTTTGGCTGTGGCAACTCATCTTTTACATAGACAAGATCAATAATAGATCCACTTAAGTGTGTTGGTAATGTCACACACTGGCGATAATTAAGCAGAGATTCAGATAGTCTTCTGTACCAAACTGAATCAACGTTGATGTTGAAATCACCTAGGATTATGTCAGGTTGCGTATCGTATACTGTGCTGGTAAGATCTGTACATTGTCCATCTACACATTAAGGTTATTCATCACTGGAAGTTTAAGCAAAATCTGCCATCTGGTTTAAGAGGAGTTGCTTTCACAAAATTTCTATATGGTATATAGTGAAAAAATCAACAAAGGGCCATAATTCTGTTAAATTTGGTCGCCCGAAAAATTCCTTCCTTTACTTCCATCTACACATTAAGGTTGTTCATCCCTGGAAGTTTAAGCAAAATCTGCCATCCGGTTGAAGAGGAGTTGCGTTCACAAAATTTCTATATGGTATATAGTGAAAAAATCAACAAAGGGCCATATTTCTGTTAAATTTGGTCGCCGCGAAAATTCCTTCCTTTACTTCCATCTACACATTAAGGTTGTTCATCCCTGGAAGTTTAAGCAAAATCTGCCATCCGGTTGAAGAGGAGTTGCGTTCACAAAATTTCTATATGGTATATAGTGAACAAATCAACAAAGGGCCATAATTCTGTTAAATTTGGTCGCCGCGAAAATTCCTTTCTTTACTA
>CM037795.1:18867165-18917165 GCA_021229015.1 Solen grandis
CGACCAAATTTAACAGAATTATGGCCCTTTGTTGATTTGTTCACTATATACCATATAGAAATTTTGTGAACGCAACTCCTCTTCAACCGGATGGCAGATTTTGCTTAAACTTCCAGGGATGAACAACCTTAATGTGTAGATGGTAGTAAAGAAAGGAATTTTCGCGGCGACCAAATTTAACAGAATTATGGCCCTTTGTTGATTTGTTCACTATATACCATATAGAAATTTTGTGAACGCAACTCCTCTTCAACCGGATGGCAGATTTTGCTTAAACTTCCAGGGATGAACAACCTTAATGTGTAGATGGAAGTAAAGGAAGGAATTTTCGGGCGACCAAATTTAACAGAAATATGGCCCTTTGTTGATTTTTTCACTATATACCATATAGAAATTTTGTGAACGCAACTCCTCTTCAACCGGATGGCAGATTTTGCTTAAACTTCCAGGGATGAACAACCTTAATGTGTAGATGGAAGTAAAGGAAGGAATTTTTCGTGGCGACCAAATTTAACAGAATTATGGCCCTTTGTTGATTTTTTCACTATATACCATATAGAAATTTTGTGAAAGCAACTCCTCTTAAACCAGATGGCAGATTTTGCTTAAACTTCCAGTGATGAATAACCTTAATGTGTAGATGGACAATGTACAGATCTTACCAGCACAGTATACGATACGCAACCTGACATAATCCTAGGTGATTTCAACATCAACGTTGATTCAGTTTGGTACAGAAGACTATCTGAATCTCTGCTTAATTATCGCCAGTGTGTGACATTACCAACACACTTAAGTGGATCTATTATTGATCTTGTCTATGTAAAAGATGAGTTGCCACAGCCAAAAGTAACTGTATACCCAACATATTTCTCTGATCACAGCATTGTGTTCCTGCAGTTTTAGGAGACCAGACATGTGTTTCAAAGTTTTGTTTTATTCAGACACTAATATTGTATTCCATCTGTAAAGAAACCAAATATGATGCCTCAAGAGTTAGGTAACTTTTTTATCATTAATACATAATTGAGGAAATTTCAACTGAAACGCTATAATAAGAACAGAATTTTGTAGACATTAAATGAAGCTGCTCTTGTTTACGAGCACATCTGCACAGTGGGGGCATCCGTGTCCTTTGGACACAGTTCTAGTTTAATCTGCTAGAACTTCTATGTCCTTCATTGGATTGCTTCACTTGTCAAGTTGACCTTGTGACCATGACCTTTGACCTACTTATGATGAAAAAGTGGCATCTGTACAGGTTACCCTTTGGTTAATATGATATAACTTCTATTTGCTTCATTGGATTGTTTCAATACTTTTAAAGGTTTTGGACCTCTCTATTGTGCATTTGACCTTGGCCTTAGACTTATTAATCCCCCGCCGCGAAGCGGGAGGGGGGTTATAGGAATGCCCTTCGTCCGTCCGTCAGTCCGTCAGGCCGTCAGTCCGTCAGTGTGTCCGAAACACTTTCATATCCGCTCCATATCTCATGAACGCTTGGACACATTTTCTTCAAACTCGGCTAAAGTGTTAACCTCATTGAGCTGATGTGCATGAGGCGGTCACGCTGGCTCAAGGTCAAGGTCATACTTGAAGGTCAAATGTTATTTTCGTGTCCGCTCCATATCTCATGAACGCTTGGACACATTTTCTTCAAACTCGGCTAAAATGTTAACCTCATTGAGCTGATGTGCAGAAGGCATGAGGCGGTCACGCTGGCTCAAGGTCAAGGTCATACTTGAAGGTCAAATGTTATTTTCGTGTCCGCTCCATATCTCATGAACGCTTGGACACATTTTCTTCAAACTCGGCTAAAATGTTAACCTCATTGAGCTGATGTGCAGAAGGCATGAGGCGGTCAGCTGGCTAAGGTCAAGGGAAGGCATGAGTCGGTCATGCTGGCTCAAGGTCAAGGTCATACTTGCAGGTCAAATGTTATTTTCGTGTCCGCTCCATATCTCATTCAGGAGTGTTCCCCTTGCCTTACACAGACCACTTCTTGACCTGGATTGCACTTCCACAGTGATTTATTGTACTCGGTAAATAATAGTATGTCATGTTCACAATCATACAAATTATTTCATGATATATAAAGTTTTTAATTGAGTTACACATGTACTTTGTGGTTACCTATCACATCCTATACTTCATTGATGTTCACTTTTTGTACTGTTTCCCATGTAAAACTTGTCAGTAAACTTTTAATATATGTGCCTCCGAATTCTGAAATTCATACATAACTCCGGAAAGTTAAATTGTCTTAAACTGATCTTCTATGTCTGCTACAACCATGCCAGGTTAAGGTGAACATAATCCTATGACCAAACAAATTCTAATATTTGGCCAGCGGCGGGGGATATAGCTGTCCTTTGGACTGCCTTGTTTATTTTGAGAAATACACTGAAAAAAAAATGTCCATAATACCATCAGGTCTTGTTATTCCGATGATTAGAAGTTGACTGGAAAGCATTATCTGTTGCAGCCCAAAGAGTTTACATATTGATACATTATCACACAGCATGTTTTCAGTTTGATGAAGGTTTTGCTTCAATTCAAATAACAAGCACATTACAAACTGAAACACTGTCACAGTGATGGAGATCTTCTGGCCAACATCAGCAATGGACTGATGTGGATTTGTTCTGGTCACAGTTGATTTACAGCAATACAACACTTAGCTCCTCCCCTTACTACTGATTGTTTGAATCTAAGTCAGTGTATTAATGCAGATGTTAACCCTTTCCCTCATAGAGGACACCATGAAAAGACCCATGCGAACAGCATAAAACCAGATCAGCCTGCGAGTAACTCGCAGGCTGATCAGGTTTTATGCTGTTCGCTGCTCCTCAGTGGTCTGGAAATGAGGACTTTATAATTAAATTTGGTAAGGTTTAACTGTGGTTTTCTGCAGATCAGGCCTTATGTGGTACCTATTGAGTGCGTCAAAATGAGTCTATATGAGGGAAAGGGTTAAATAGTATTTATACACCTGGATGCTGCATAATTAGCTATGAATTATTCATTTGCATAAGAGCATGCATTTCACTTGTGTGACTGAAGGTTTTGAGGAGGTTTTTAAAGATTTATTTTGATGAAAGGGTGTACAAAGTAAATCTTAATGTATTGATTATTAGAACATGAAATCAGTGACATCAAGAATAAACACAGCCAGTGTTTTATGACTTAATAATGGCTGGTTATTATGGTGGATGGTGTTAATTTAAAGTTAATTACATTCTGTAATGTATGCTTAATACATCAGGGCTTTTTTTCCTTCTTTATCTGGGGCTTTCCATTGACGTCAATTTCTTAAATTTCATGCATATTTCCCAAAATTGCTATGTACCCAATGACCCAAGATTTCTCAAATGTAAAGAAAATGAATACAGCCCCCCCCCTCGCACACACACACACGCGCGCGCACACACACACACGCACACCCTATATTGTTCTTAATGTTTTTTGTATCATCACAGTGAGGTAGCACTGTATTTATCTAATGTAGATCACTAAAACAATCAAGGAAACAAACCTTGTTGAAGAAAAATAGCTTTGAGTCAATATTTGCATAGCGCACAAGGAAGAAAGATATTAATTGAATTTGACTCCGTATTTAAAAGTGATACTATAACTTAAGCCTGAAGATTGATTTATTTCAAGATAAGGCCATATAATCCTATGCATACTCAGGCGGGGGCCCAGTCATACTGTATGTAAACCCAACCAAATGTAAACAGGACTATTGATTTTGTAGACTCTATCCCTGCCTTCTGACCATGTTTTATATATCATTGATACACAATTGTTTATTATCTCTATTCATGTATATATATATCAAGATTTACAGTAATAGATTCAATTAAATAGATACAACTCAGGTTATTTATGAAGGACTTGAATTTTCAACCCATCCATAACAACAAGACAAGATATATAGTGTTTGCTTATTGAAACATTAAAGGTAAACTCTGGTTGTCTAGAGATAATTTACTATAAAGCAATAGATGATTGATAAAGCAGAAATGAAACACTATCCCTTGAGCCATAACCTGTGACTGTAACACTATCCCCTGCAGAATACAAAAAATGAAGTGTAGCCCATTGTGCTCTGTAATTAGGGCTCATTCTTAAGATAATCACCATTGTTTATACACAAAATGTTGTACCCAATTGCCCTGTTTGTGAGTTACACTAAAAAAAAAAGAAAAAAAAAAGGTAAAGGCATTTTATAATTTAAATTTCATGCTGTGGGTAATTTTACAGTCTGTTCAGCTTTTATCCCCAGTCATAATGCTATACTTGTATCCATCTATCATTCTCCTATATATACATCAACAGATCTTTACTTCTCTCAGCATGTACATTGTACATAGTTGCATCAATTATACAAATACATAATCTGTCACTGATCTGTTGGCACACTAATCAATATAGAGACACTTTCACCCATTACACGGTAATGGCATCAATCTTCCATGTCTTCCAATCCCTTTGTGAGGACTAGTGAAGAGAACAGTAAGGAAACATATAAGAACAAAAAATTTTCAGTGCTAATATGATTGAAATAATTCTAATGTTTTTCACTTCTTCTTACTCCTGAATTAAAAAAAAAAGCTACAACACAGTTTTAGGATTGTCATTAAAATAGTAAAAAAATATCTAATATTTTATTTCATTTTTGATTGGACCTGGTTCCTTCATTTTATTTGTCAATTAAAAGAGGAAAAAAAAGTGTGTTTCTAATCTAGAGAATGAAACAATAATGAAATAAAATAGTTCTCCAGTTTATTGGAATATTTATTTCTCCTGTTGCATTACCTCATAAATTCCAATAGGTGTTGTGTAACACCCATTCCCTTGTATTGATTATCTCCTGATCAGTGTCTAACAGGTAAAAATCTTCAATCAATACTAGGTGTATGTAAACATGTTATCCATTAATAAATATTACTCATTTCCTTTCTTTCTTCAATAAAAAAGAAATATGAACAAGTGCTTTTTGTGATCATTTCTTTGACTACAATAACATGGTGCCTAGCTTTGAAGAAATTTAATTACTTAAATAATTACATTGTAGTCATAAATTTGAAAAACATATATAATCATATACTAACCTGTACACAGTAATTTGAAATAAATCTGTAAGGACATGCATAAACATCCCTTTACCTGATGAATATTCATGTACAAATTTAAGATTTGATGAATGTTTGTTTACTGGAACTTGAAACAATATATATAACAATATATTTTTTCTATGCTGTGCAGACTGTATAGACTGTGAGCTACAACATTGTATGAGCAAACAGAGGAGACCCTTTCAGAAACTCTCTGATCTGGGTCTGATCAGCTCTGTCAATGCATCAAAATGAGTCTATAGAAAGAAAGGGGTTAAATATACAATGTAGATCTGTTAATACACATTTCATTATAACATTAGTGCCAGAATAATCTGGTTCAGACCATGGACTCCAAATCATATCATTAATTTGTTATTTATTGTCGGTGTGTAAGGGGGGGGGTCGTCTTTTTATTTTACAACAATTGGACTCAAAGCAATTTTGCTTATATAAATCTTCAATTTACTCTGATTATGATTTATGATGGGGGGTGGGGGGCTGAAGAAAACCCAGTTCCCAAATGGGTGACCAAATACATTAGGGTATTTGGTCGCCCATTTTGGGCACTGGGTTTTCTAACCCTAATCCCTAACCCTAACCTCATCATGTATGTCAGAGCAATCAAGCTTTGACTCATGTTGCATTGGTGAAAACCCAGTGAGTAAAGGACTGGGCAATCTGGGCCTCTGCTAATGTACGTTACTGCATGTTGAAGGATGTGGATTCAAACTCCCATTTGGGAGATAATTTTCATGGCCCTCCAGGACACAAATTTCTTGTCCAATTTATGAACTGGCGAGAGGTTTGGTATTTAAGTTATAAGACAATATAAAAAGAAATGAGATTAAATGGGTTTATACTCCAAATTTATACAGGATGACAATTGATCTGCACTTGGTATCACATGTGTTTTATTCCCGGTCTATACCAGTGAGAGCAATAAAAATACTTTACCATTCTAAATTGCTTGCAGGTGTTACCTCAGGATTGGTTTAATATACAGCAGATACATGTATATAAGTTTAGAATAATATCAGCATGCAAATTGTTGGCATCAAATAGCTTGCTCTTGTACAGTGCAGCTTAATCATGATACTTTATTTGGGGTGTAACAGTCTAGTTGATGTATTATATTGGACCACATTATGACTTAGCAAACTTGAAAGCACTTAAGTACCCTGGCTTAAACTCAATTATCATACTCAAGTTACCATAGAATCTAATGGGCATATTTTGAATTTCAGCATAAGAAAAGATACCTCAGTAAAGATTAACCCTTTGCTTAATATTTACTTATTTTGAGGTATTGGAAAGCAGAGCAGACCAAGGAGCTGTCTGATCAGGGTCTTCCCTGTTTGTTTATACAGATATTGAAGCTCAGGTTCTACACAGTAAATGAATTGCAAAGAAAAATCCATTGTTTGAGATACTATTTTGAGTTAATCAAGTCATAAGATTGTACATGAATATTCACAAGGTAAAGAATTAAAATTTAAAAACATGGAGTTAGAAGTCATCAAAACAAATCACAAAATAAAGATTTGGAGTCTAATATTGGTCATTCTGTATTATAATTGGGGAGCATTATGATGGATCTACATTGTATGACTTAGAAGAATCTGATCCCACCTAGAATTATTGGCTGTCTGGCTAGGCATTTGGTTAATGTGTGAAAGTCATTGATCGTCATGCTTGAAGTTCTATTTCCTAATTGACTAATCACACACTTGCATTTATGTTACATGCACAGGTGTTAATCCAATGTAAATACACAGTTTAGTCCTTCAACATTTTCATTTGCACTTTGGATTTGTTTATAACATTTTTAACAAATCTGTAGGGTATGGCCAATTAATCAGTTATACTGTTAAGCACAAGGGGGTGGTGCATCTTATATGTAAAAAGTTTTTTAGCTCACATGAGCACAACGTGCTCAAGGTGAGCTTTTCTGATCGCCTTTTGTCCGGCGTCCGGCGTCCGTGCGTCCGTGCGTCCGGCGTCAACAATTGCTTCAAACAACATCTCCTCCTAAACGGCTTGGCCAATTTGAAAAATATTTTGCAGGAATGTTCCTTGGATGAAGCTCTACTAAAGTTGTATAAATGGTTCTGGTCCATTGCATAATTAGGTCACAGGAGCTAAAAATAGATTTTAAAAATGCAAACTTTGAAAATCTTCTTCTGCAAAACTGCAAGGCCTAGAGCTTAGATATTTGGTATGTAGCATCATCTTATGGGCCACTACCAAGATTGTACAAATCATAGCCCTATGGTGATAAATGACCCCGCACCAGGGGTCACTTGTTTTACATAGAGATATATAGAAAAATCTTAAAAAATCTTCTTCTATGAATCCATAAGGCCTAGAGCTTAGATATTTGGTATGTAGCATCATCTTATGGGCCACTACCAAGATTGTACAAATCATAGCCCTATGGTGATAAATGACCCCGCACCAGGGGTCACTTGTTTTACATAGAGTTATATAGGAACATCTTAAAAAATCTTCTTCCATGAATGCATAAGGCCTAGAGCTTAGATATTTGGTATGAAGCATCATCTAATGGGCCACTACCAAGATTGTACAAATCATAGCCCTATGGTGATAAATGACCCCACACCAGGGGTTACTTGTTTTACATAGAGTTAAATAGGAAAATCTTAAAAAATCTTCTTCTATGAATCAATAAGGCCTAGAGCTAAGATTTTTGGTATGTAGTAGCATCTAATGGTTCATTACAAAGATTTTCAAAGTCTTGGCCCTACGGTGATAAATGACCCTGCGCCCAAGTCTTCTCTGAAACCATATGGCCCATTGCTTAGATATTTGGTGTGTAGTATTGTCAGGGGTAAAATGTTTTAGATTAAGTTATATCAGAATCCTTGTCTGTTTAAAAACCTTGACATCAGTTGAAGCAATGGTACTCAGGTGAGCGATTCAGGGCCATCATGGCCCTCTTGTTTTTCATTTTATGTCTTTTTAACCTCTGATTCAAGACTTGGTTTCTACCTAAAATCCCCCCTTTTATACTGGTTTATTTTTGGAAATTGAGTCAAGTGTATGATGCAAGGTGTTGAAATTAGACAAAATGAATTATCATAAACCATGTCCGCACATCTAGATCTATGACATGTATTGGCACACCCCTCATATCACAATGAGAACAAGTTCAAGCCTTAGTGTTATCAGTAAGCTTATGTCAATATGTTAATTTTGCTGCAGATTTACACACTGTTTATAATATTATCACTGACAACAAAGTTGACAAATTAGGGTTTGTACTATTATGACTACTGAACTTTTGTACAAATAAATGAGTGAATAGAGTTTGAAGTTTCTCATTTGGGTCCACTATGGCCAAGTGGTTATATAGTCACTGACTGACATCTACCACTGTGGTTAAGGGTTTGAGCCACTCAGTTATTTAACCCTTTACCTCATGAATATTCATGTAAAATGTACAAATTTATGACTTCAGAAAAATCAATTTATTGGAACTTTAAAAGGATTTTTAGCTTGACTATTCGAAGAATATGAGAGCTATTGTAGTCGCCCTGTTGTCGGCGTTGGCGTTGCAGCTTTTGGTTAAAGTTTTGCGTGCAAGATACTTTCAACCTTATATCTCAATAACTATTTATGGTATTGACTTGAAAGTTTATAAATATGTTCAGGGGCATCAGACAACCAAGGTAGATAACTCTTGACTGAATTTAATATGAATTATGGCCCCTTTTTAACTTTGAAATTTTGGTTAAAGTTTTGCATGCAATAGAAAATTTGGTTAAAGTTTTGCGTGCAAGCTACTATCTAGTTTGTATCTCAATAACCTTTCATGGTATTGACGTGAAAGTTTATGAATATGTTTAGGGGCATCAGGAAACCAAGGTAGATAACTGTTGATGGAATATATTACAAATTATGGCCCCTTTTTAACTTAGAAATTTTGGTTAAAGTTTTGCATGCAAGATACTCTCATGCTTATATCTCAGTATCAAGACATGGGATTGATTTGAAACATCTTTAATATGTTTAGGGGTATCATACTTTCATGGTAGATAACTCTTGATGGTATATGTTACAAATTATGGCCCCTTTTTAACTTAAAAATTTGGTTAAAGTTTTGCATGCAAGGTACTTTCATGCTAATATCTCAGTGTCCAGGCATTGGATTGATTTGAAACATCTTTAATATGTTTAGGGGTATCATACTTTCATGGTAGGTAACACTTGATGGAACATATTAAAAATTATGACCCCCTTTTAACTTAGAATTTTGGTTAAATATATTTGCATTCAAGCTACTATTCAGCTTATATCTCAGAAATTGCTTGTGGAATTCACTAGAAAGTTAAGGAGTGTCTTCAGGGGCATCAGAAAACTAAGGAGGATAAGTTTTTGGACTGAATTTTATACAAATTATGGCCCTTTTCTAACTTGGATTTTTGGTTAAAGTTTTGCATGTACAGTGTTATTGTGCTTATGTCTCAGTAACTAGGCATGGGATTAATTTTAGACATCATAAAAATATTAAGGGGTATCAGACTATCAAGGTATATCATTTTTTACTATTATTATGTACTGGGTATGTGAAGGGCAAGAATTGAAATTTATTTCATTTGATTTACCAACAAGCATTTTGAATAGGCCAGCGTGCTGTCCTCTGACAGCTCTTGTTTTCTTTTCAGTGCAGATTGTGTAGAATCTGAGCTACTATATAATATGAGCAAACAAGAGGAGACCCTGATCAGACAGAAAGGAGCCATCTGATCTGGGCTGTTCAGTTTGTCAATGTATCAAAGCAAGTCTATATGAGATAAAGGGTTATTGCAAAGAAGTTTGTGGTACGTCCTGGGTAACCCTTGTGCACAAGATCTTCTCCACCTGTTATAAGATGACCTGATTAGCTGAATTATTGTCATGGTGGTGTTAACTCCAGTACAGTGATAATTTCAACTATAACTTTTTCCTGGGTACCCTGTTTTACCAAGAGATCATAGATACTGACGTGTATGTATCATTGATAAAAACAGGGTTGCCACATACCTTGAAAGGTCAGGGAAAAATGATTTTTTTTCAAGGTCAGTGAATTGTCAGGGAATTTTGAAAAATGGTCAGTGAAAAAATACATTTTAGCAAAGTCAGGGAAAAGTCAGGGAAAAATGAAAGTCTGAGTTGATGTTTTGAATTTTTCAGTGGCTATGGCAGTCTTCAAACAGTATTTATAAGTATTACTTTCAAACATTGATTATTTAATAAATGAAAAACATTCCTAAGCATGAAACCTTAAAGTCAACTCACTGAGATTTTATTGTGCACACTGTTTATCAGAGTTATTTTTGTTGAGTTAAATGTTTTAACATTAGAGGTGTATGACATGACTGTATGTACATGTATAATCATGATGATTTTAAATGCTTTTGTGACCATTTATGTTGATATAGTGTCCATAGCTTACATGTAAATGTTGCTTAATGTGTAAGATTGACTGAAGTATTACTACCTCGTAAGAAAATCATTTAATAGTATCTGTACTATTATCACTGACTAATATAACCATGAAAAGGAATTCTGATTTATTTGAAATTTGTTAAGGTTATTATTCTAAAACAATAAAAATGTAGATGGGAGGATTGGACGGCGGAAGGGGAGGAGGAGGCCGAAAAATTGTGGTTGTATTGGTCAGTGAAAAGTAGGGCTGAGTCAGGGAAAAGTCAGGGAATAGTCAGGGAATTTTATTTCTTCAGCTCTGTGGCAACCCTGAAAAAGAGGATAAGGTTCCTCTTTAAAGACAATCCACAATATTTCCTTTTATTTTGAAGACTTAAATTCACCTCTGTTTATTGAATATAAACACAGATAATTGCTTGTCAATATTGTTCTCTTGTTCTGTTAATGTTAATTGACAAAAGAAGTTGAAGTTGCCCCCAAGACAGAAACTGAAGATGTGTCTTTCCTGACACCTGAATGGCCCTATGTTTTACTTCCAACAATATCTTGTTTGTGTATGTATTTCACTGCATGTGTTTGGACTGATTGTCCAGTGAAAATGGTGATGGTAATGATCATTCCAATGAGATTTTTGTTACACATGTATTTGATCTTGCTGCCTGTTTCAAAACTCATAATGTTAACTAATCCAGGGAAGAAATTCTGTTTCTATTCTTATCCTTTTTGTGTCACCTGCTGTAAGCAGAGTTGACACATAGGGATCACTTCTCTGCTGTCTGTCACACTTTGTCATACTTTTTCTGTCGCTTCTTTCAGCAGGTGACACATGTTCCAAGGACCACTTTCTGTTACTATAAGAATTAGAATATATTACATAGAGACAAAACTATAATTCATTTGAAAAAATACCGACATTCTAACCCTTTTTTTTTTCTCCATGTTTCAGGAAACTGAGAAAGGACATTTTGTTCATGAGTGAATTTGATAGACATAAGCTCATTCTTATATTTTATAAACTTAATTGAACTGAGTTTATAAAATAACATTAACCTTCTGCTGTGTGTTTCAGGGTCACTGGCAGCTTGCAAGATCATCCTGGAGATTGGAGGTGCCCAGTGTATCCAGGACACGGATAGCCAGGGACGTAACGCACTGCACCTAGCTGTCATAGGTGGACATGGAGATGTTGTCAACTACCTGCTGGATAACTCAGGTGTGTAGTCCACAGTGATCATATTGCTTTGTTTAGATGTGTACATTTCTGGTATGTACATGCAGGTTGTTTTTATGCCCCTGCATCGATAGATCTGGGGGCATATTGTTTTTGGTCTGTCTGTCTGTCTGTTACAATACTTTAACCTTGACCATAACATGGAAGTCCTTCCACCTACAGCCTCCAAACTTCACAGGTGCATCACCTTGATGCACCCAGTTACCTTGACCTTCAACTGACCTTGACCCCCCAAGGTCTAACAATGCAATTCATGATACATATTGCAGAATCAAATGAATTAAGATATTTCACTGGCGATGCAATACATATGTCGATACTTACTTTGATACTTTAAACCAATGGTGTTTATATAAGAAACATTTTTTTAAACTATTTACAACATTTATTCTAAAACACAGTTTATCAACTATAACAAGAGCAAATCATAACTACTGTTAAGTATCAAATAAACTGTCATCGCAAAAAAACACAAAAACAATGAATTTTGACTTTATTTTCCGTGAAAATGATATAAGCGGCAGCATATGTATAAACACTTAACCGATATAAAATCCTGTTTCTGGTCTCCAGCAAATAAATCAGAAGATCTGTAGATCGGGATTTTTTTTTTTTTTTTTTTTTTTTTACATAAAACGAAAGGTAAAAAAAAGAAATATAATATATATTTAAATGCAGAAAGGTAAAAAAAACAACTTTAGGGTTGGCCGTTAAAAAAGAATGTCGGTCGGGAGACCAGAAACAGAACTTTTTTTTTTTTTTGCCTAAGTAACTCCTCTCCCAAATGGCCCCTTTTGATATTTTGACAGTTTCTATTCATACCTAGGTCAAGTGCTCACAAACAGTTTCACAAACAAAAATTATTCTTTTCAGTAAAGTACACTTATACTGGTTATATGCCGATTCATATAAACGGACATGATTGACAGTTTAGGAACTGTCCATTCTGTGGCATTTCAACACTTTGAAAAAACACCTAAAGTGAACTAAATGCACTAAAATCTAATGATTTAAACATAAATGTTTAGCCCAGTATTGGACGGTTATATTGGATATCACATTATAAAAAGAAACTCAGGTTTTCACACAGTGCCTGTCTGTAAATTAGTGATGGTTACTTAAGGATAGATGCCTATAATGGTTCTGCTACATTTCGGACCACATAACCTCTATCAAGATAACCAAAGTATCCCAATGAAACATTAGGAAACCTTGGTTATCTCCGTGAAAGGCCATGAGGTCCAAAAGGTAGCAGAACCATTTCAGGGATTTTACCTTAATGAGTGATTAACAAATGTTAACAGGATTATTTGTCAATTTCAGTGGACCTTTCGGTGGCAGACAAGTTTAACGCTACGCCATGGGATTACGCCAAGAATCGCCAGCTGCACTACTGCCAACTGATCATCATGTCGCACCAGCGACAGCGCATGGCCAGCAATCCCACAAGTCCCCTGCCAAATGGGCTAGGACTTATGTTGAACAGTTCCATGAGCTTTTCAAGACGGGATTTTGACACCAGCACAGATTTTGATTACATGGCAAGTTTTAGGAGGGACATGGCCTTTCATTCAGACTGAGGGAAAATGATTTATATAAACACACATAAGAGTGATATCAGGCTGCTTTGTTGAATTAATTAATATTTAGAAATACATAATTTTCCACTTATATATAAACGAAAATAAGCTGAAAAGGGGTACAGTAAAAGGTAACAGTGAAGTCTATGAATAAAGGCCATAAAACATTAAAGAGAAATTGAAAACTGGTGGTCATCAGTAGATGGTTGCTATTCAAAGTTAACATTCTCTATAAAAGCAGTGCTGGGAATCTAGTCAGTGATCTTTGTTTATAGGAGGGTTGTATTCAGAGATTATTTATGTATTTATGTCACCTGCTGTAAGCAGAGGTGACACGTAGGGATCACTTTCCTGTCTGTCCGTCTGTCCATCACCAGGTGACACATGTCTTCCAGAGAACACTCTGTTGTAGGGTCTGAATTTCAAACCCATTCCTAAATGAAAATTGGAAATATTTTTTCCAATTGGAAAAAAGAGAGTTTTTTTTAATTGTTTTGTTTGTTAGTCAATTGTGTTAATGAAAGAAAATGCCTCTTCCAAAAATATATTAAACAATCATACTAAGTTGAGTTTCTCCGAATATGTTGATAATTATTCCCAATTGGGGGCTAGGATCCCTTTCCTGAAAAAGGCAGAAAAACCCTGAAGTTTGACTATGGTTTCAGCAGCAAGAATATGCATTTCATTCACAATTCCAAGTGTAAGCTCTCCACACCTAATACATATTATAAATGTATCATTGTATTCTTCACACCAGAGCACACGAGGCAGTGTAGACAGTATGCCCATTACCCCACCCCACCCTCCCAAACGTCCCCGTACCTCGGGTATGTCAATACGAAGATCCCGCAGTCTGGGGTCACAAGACAGGGATCGGGATCGTATCACAGCCGCTCTCAACGGGAACCATCCGCCCCGAGGGTATGGGCGTGACCAGTCGATAGAAAGACGTCACATTAGCAGTGCAGGGGAGATGCAGGGAAGGCCAAAAGAGAGGATAGAGGTGGGAGATTTATCCTTGTTGTTGCTTGATGTTGGTTTGCTGATACAGCTGTATTTGAATCTTGCCTCACAAGGTGAATCTGGGGATATTGAGGAATCATGCATGTTGTTTAGTAGCATCTTGTTTTATAAGAAGTTCAATATTATGATACATTTGCCAGTGGCTGAGTGGTTAGAGCATCTGCCTTGGGAGCGGGAGCTCATCAATTCCATCCCTGGCCGAAACATACCAAAATAAAAAGAAAGGTTCTGGTATAGCTCCCTTACTTGGCGCTCAGTATATAAGGGTAGTTCTAGGACTGGTTGGCCCGATGTCAGGATAATGTGACTTGGTGTGGTTTATCTATAGTATTGTCTCTATAATTATATTAAATATAGCAGCATATTGAGAAATCCAAGTGATCAAAGGATCGATCCTTAATCTGCCTTGCATAAGCCCTCAGTACGAAGGTCATTATGGTATATGGAAAAAACTCTTGTGACTTCTGCAGGTATCTGTTCACACCAGTCGCTCACAGCCCCAGGGTAGAGAGGAAGTTGCCATGGCAACAGACGAAAACATGTGTAAGTGACAATGACTCAGATTTAGTCTCCATGGAGCATACTAGGACTGATTGAATAATCAATATTGGTACTGAAGTTGTTGAAGGATGGTTTTTATCATCACTTTTTTTTGTTCATCATTTTAAAGAACAGTTGTCCTTTGCTCAGATGTTATATAATCTTGTTTAAATGCCAGATAGATGATAAATAGAATTTAGGAACAAGAGCATGGGGTAGTTTATATCAGTGATCTATATAAACATCATCTCCTGCTTCTTCTTCTCATCCTCATCAGCAGCAGTAGCAGCATTACTTTAATTCATGGTAACCTTATTTCTTGATCAGGAAACAAATTCCTATACCTCATCCTTCTCATTGGGTTTTTGGCTGGACCAGTACTTCACACCTGAGAAGGTCATCGAAATGTTTCCCCACGATCAGGGTGTGAACTCAAGATTATCAGATCCAGTACCACTGGAAGATCATGAAAGATTCTTGCCCCCCCTACAAAGCTTGAACACTGAGCCTTCAGATCCACAGTTAGGGGCATTATCACATACTGATCACTTTCTTCTCTCCTTTCTTTTTTCGTTGGTCACTATTACATTTTGCCTTATAACCATTGATGTGTAACCATTATCAAAACTATATGGTTATCCTCACCCTTACTGTGCCCTACAGATGAGCCACTGGACGATGACCTTGACGGGGTCAGTGCGGGTGGGATGGACGTATCGGACATTGAGGATGAGGACAATCCCCCACCCACCACACATCGAGGCCCACCTCCACAGAGGGGTCAGCCTAACTCACATCAGCAGTATTCCCCTGGGGTACCAGGGGCCAGCCCGGGCTTCCAGCCAGCGCCGCCCAAATTTGCACCCCGCCCGCCTGATCACACACAGACTATGGTAAGACGCACTCCAGCTGATCTGTACTATCTCTTAATTCTTCTTTTCATATTATTTATTTACTCTCAAAAATTTGAATTAATACTCACTGGACTGTATAGTAAAATTGTATTGGTCCTGTCACCACATGAGAGATATCATTTATATTTCCCGTATAGTAGTGATAAGTCTGCACGCCCAAGACTGATAATTTTACAAATTTATATGTATACCCCCGCTACATGGAAGTGGGGGGGGGGTGTTAAAAATTACATCCCATTTTGTCCCATCCTACTCTTATATTAAATGAAGACGTGATGAACTGCCTTTGATAAAGAAAGAAAAAAGAGCCCTGACAAATGAGAACTGACTTTTATTTGTGTTTTGAATGGTCTATCTTTATGAAAAGTATTGTATCTGAGTGCTAAAGCATCTGATGTGTAGTTAATGGTACATGCATTTCTTTATAGACTCAGTGTTTCTTTTGATAGATATTATGCAGGGTTCGACATTCAGGCCCAACCGGATGACATTCACTAGTAGATTGATGGTCCGGTCCAGCTAGGTCCTAGGCTAACACAACCGACTGGTCGTGTTCTAAATTGGTCGAAGTTTGCAGAAATTTTATATTGACACATCAAAATTCACATATAACTGTAATGGTCAAACTATTGACCCTTGTTGAAACAGTTTCTTAGAAAACCCGTGTGTGCTATATGTAGCGGCATTTTCAGTAACAACCTTGACACACGTTCACTCATTGGTTTGTGTTTTCAGAACGAGGCTTTTTCCCCTACGCACTTGCCAAGTTCAGTGTCGTAATACTAAGCTAAGAATGTTAATTTCTTCATCTAACTTCTCATTTTATAATGTTTATGAAATTTTCGTATCATAATGAATAAAATTTAATTTAAAAATGCTAGAGATGCAAGTTAATGCATGAACGCTATGTATAACCACAATAGACCTTTTTACAATTTGTTTTTACCGCAATGTGCAGCCAATACGAAAAATGTCAAATAGTCTTTTCATCAGACAAAAAGACAATGTCAATAATGAACGAAAAAGGTAAAGAGGAATCAAAGAACTGTATGAATAGATGACATGAAACAGGTCGTTTTGCTTTAAATGGAATTTCTTGAAAATTGAAAATCATTTAGCAATAGACATTATCCAGAACTCGCATATATGGGGATTTCCATGTAAGTACAATCAAGGTGTTTGTGCAATGTTCATGAAAAGCATGTAAAACAAAAGTAATTCTAGTGTTATCTTTGTAGACCTTTATTCATTTCTAAAGGTAAACATAAAAAAAAAAACAAAACAAAAAACACTGTTAGGTATTCTGAAGTAAGTATATTGATCTAAGTATGACATATATGTGTTTTACACTTCGATCTAGTTCAGTTAAGGTCAGGTCTAGTAGGTTTTCTAAGTTACTTGACCACTGGTCCAGCTTTCAAAATAGTTAATGACAAACCCTGTTATGTCTGTGTCCCATTCTTAATCAATGAACACCATAAACACATTTGGTACTCACCCAAGTGAACCCTGATGTGTCTCATTTAAGCTTTCTTCCTCCCTTGTAAACATCTCAGACTTGTTATTTATTTTCTTTGCCTGATGGGCCAAAATAAATCAATTATCTTAAAGTATAGAACATGACTTGCTTTTCTACAGAAGAACTTAATTTGGCAGACCTCATTTGAAGCACCAAATATAACCAGTGCTAAAACATCTGTTTTTCAAAACCGCCAAATAAAGACCCTGTTAAATATAAGACAACAGTTTTTGTAACATTCGTTTTTCTTGTTTCCATGAACAGCAAGCCCCTTACAGAAGAAGTGCTGAGTACAGTGAAGACAATATGGAGATGCAGCAGAAGCCTCCAATGCGGGCCCCTAACCCTCCTCCTGGAGCAACACGGGGTCCCAGCAGTAACTTCTACAACAGGTCGCCTTCCCCGAACCCAGCAGAATCCTTTCCCCCATCCAGGCCCCGCCCAGCCCCAAGACCCCCTCGTATGGCCCCTTCACCCCCCAAACCTCAGCCCAGACAAACTCCATCGCCTACTAATCGACCGGGCTCTGGTCCAAACATTAGGGACCAGTTGACAAGCCCACCATCAGGGGACCAGGCAAATAGAGACGCAAACAGACCAGACTCAGCTGGTAGACCTCCAGGTATGCGTCCTTTTACTTTTGCCAAGCTGGTTAGTTGTGCTATAAACTGCAGCTGAAAATATTGTAGTGATTTGAAATATATATTGCATGAATCATGCTGCATGTGATATTGCAGTGAGTCATTCCTTGACAAGGGTTCTCAAATGATAAAAGTACAAGCAAAAAACAAACAAATGTTGAAGTGAAAACTGGCAAATGTATGAACACAAACATTTTAGTGCAATATTAGGAACGTACCGATTAACTTTTATTACACATTCTTTAAATGTTTTATATTTATTAAAAATAGTATATGTTCTGTATGCCCATTTACCACCTGTTTTTCTTTGTTTTTCTTTACCCCAAAAATTAGCCATGTACCCCTAAATCATAGGGACTATTAGGGGTACAAAGTTAAAAAAAAACCGCATTTGTTCCCCCAGTTTCAAAACTCAGTGGGCACCCTTATATCTCTCAAATTTGGTCTTAAAATTTCTAGTTTTACACAGAGCACAAGTTGATCTGTTTATAAATGAAGCTTCTATAGTAAGGGATTGTCATCTTTAAAATCTGAAATTTGACAGATGTCAGAGGTAATAAGGTTAAATGTAAAGTGACCTTTGTGGCTTTATTAAGGCTGATGGACTCAGGTGAGTAGTCTTGGGCCACTATGGTCATCTTGTTAAAATTAGGTTTTAAACTTAGCCATTTATGTATCTCTTGTACAGAAATTTTGTGGTTTGCAATGCATGTATACAAAGTCGTAACTTGCCTTCCTATCACTCTAGGCATGCTTGAAGGGAAGAAAATTCTGCCTCCACCAATGTTGATGCCACTAGAAAATGCCCCCAAACCTCCTAACCTTCATGAAAGGAAGAAGAAAAAGAAGAAGAAGAGAGATCGCTGGGCCCAGCCTGAGAAAGATATGGACAGGGAGACAGATGTTCGATCCCCGCCAGAAGCTCCAGAGAGTCTGACCCCACCCCGGGGCTATGCAGCACCCCTCCATCCACCCCCGTCAGCTACTTCGAGACCCCCTAGGGCTCAGTCAGGGATCCCCTCTCCAAAATACTCAAAAGGTGCACCCCAGAAACATGATGCGCAAAGGTAAATAGCTTTGTCTGTCTTTAATAAAAAATTACATAAAAAACAGATAAACAGAATTGCAGTGATCTTTTTAACTTCTTCATATAAGTTCAGGCCCTGTGTAAATGTAATAAAATTAATGGAAGTAAAATGAAAACAAGAGCTGTTATCACATCTGTTTTACCAGGTACGTGGAGGAGAATATGGAGGAAGAGCGTGATGACTCGCTGTCCAGCAGCAAGGACGAGAGGCCGCCCATGGTGAATGGTATGGCTGTACCCATCAGGGAGGCACCCAACCGCTCTGCCAGGCCCGGAAAACGGGTCCAGCCTATGGACAGTGAGGAATATGAGATGACTAATGGAACAAATGGCATTATGGGACCAGGAGACGGGTTCATGCAAGTGAGTGGCTCCTTTTTCTTTATTTTTCTTTTTAAATCAGTTGACTGGCTTGGGTAGTTTTAAAGTAATGACATTTATGCTATCTTACTTCGACATTGGGAGGTTATATAGGAAGTACACATGTTGTCCAGTTTTATGTTTACAAAAAGTTAACCCTCCTTGGTAAACAGAACAGACCCTGACAGCTCCTTGAAAGAGCTCCCTGAATTCAGGCTCCGGCCTGTTTGCATATGAATTATTTCTTACATATTATTGTTTATGATTCCACACTATCTGCTTGGCAAAGAAAAATCCATTGTTTTTTTGATAAAATTTACAGTTCAGTAACTTGAGGTAATGCATATATTAAGAAGGAATAAAATTGCAGAAAAAAGTTTTCCAATTCACTTAAGAGTATAAAAATGAGGAGAAGAGGGTCTCTTGAAATAAAAATACAGTATCACAGAGAGAAGCAGGGTTTTCCCATATTTTTTTCTTTTTTTTTTTTTCTTTCAAATTGGGGTGAATTGACACCTTGATATGTAGAGAGACATGTTTTGAAATATTTTGAGGTCATTTAGGAAATTTGAGATTAAAAATGGGCAATTTTGTGCATTATGGAAAACCCTGGTGAAAATATGGCTGTATAAAAATCACACACACATCCTATCCAGTTATACTTAAGGTTCACTATCTTTAGATATTGTAATTTCAAGGTGATGTGGCAGGGTATTACCCCTGCTTCACAGGAATGGGTGCTTTATAGGAATCATGCTTGTTGTGTCCCATCCTACACTTACATTGCATAAAGACAAGGAGGGATGCCAGCATGTTAATCATCTTATCATAACTAAAAATCAGACTTCTTATATCATGAGAATTTTCAATTAGATGTTAACTTTATAGACACCAGTTACTATTAGCAATAGTTAAGGTTTTCTGTATATTTTGTGACAGGATACTGTGATAAATGAAGATGAAGAGGTGGGACCATTGATTCCGCCCCCTCAGGGATTCAGGGGCCCCTCTGCCAGGCCCGGACAGGGGAGACCACTCTCACAGTCTATCCCTCAGGTAGGTACTCCTGATGACTTTACATTAAGGCATTCCATTCATCATTAAAGTGTTTAGCCCATTCAGCTCATTTTAATTAGTCTTCATGGCAAAGAAAAATTCACTTTTTCCCACCTCATCTACAGGTCAGTAGATTAATTTTCATGAAGTCATAAATTTGTACATGAATATTTATGAGGTAAAGGGTTAACAGATACTCCTGATTGGTCAGGATTTCATACATGTGAGTTACAAGTTACTGATAGTTGTCTAGAAATTTCTGGAGGTTGGGTGAGTCCTGCAAAAAAAAAATCTTGAAGAATTGTCCCATTTTAGGAATCCAATAGATAACCCAGCTGTATACTTATCTATACTAAGTCGGGCTATTGAAATCAAGGGATCTAGCTACACGCTCAACATTGAAGAGCTTCAATGTATCAATACATGAAGGAATTAGGAGAACACTGTAAATATTTTGAACAGTTTTAATGATGAATGGTAGACCTTAAGTGTGTTACATTGACAATTGTTTTCTTTGAAAGCTGTTTTAAAGCTAATATTTAGATCTGTACAAACAGTAGTCTGCCAATAATGCTTTATAATAAGTTCAATTAGATGTTTGGTTTTTAGATTGATCTTTTTATTTTGTTGGTTTTTCTTCTAGTTTTCAAATTCTTTCATATTGTTTGCTTAATTGCATAGTAGCATTTCAGTTCTTGAAGCAAAACATCAAAAACAACAGAAAGCAGTATTTGAAACAATGATAAATAATGATTTTACACCTGTTTCCTTATAGAAAAATAAACATATGTAAATTATTTCATAGTAGTTTACAACTTGCATTAGGGAAGGATAAAGAGAAATTGAACAAAACCAAGATTACCGGTACTCCTACAATATACCTATTTGAGGGGGTTCTAGAGAAATTAAAATATAATGATTGCATATTAGCTTAACGGTAGTCATGGCTGACTTGTTTTATGACATTACAGGTAACTGGAGAAGACTTAATTTTCTCAGGTAACTGGTAGAGGGATTTATTGCAAAGGGGCTTTAGCTTACAGCCAAGCTTGCTTTGTACTTTTATAAAGGATCTCCTAAAATGTATTTCTTTGTTCTTTAATAGTATCTGGTATTGCAATTTTATCAATCAGTTAGTTAACCAAGGGTTGTGCGGCAAACACAGTTGTCATGTTTCCATTTTGTGTCACCTGCTGTAAGCAGAGGTGACGTATAGGGATCACTTTTCTGTCTGTCCGTCTGTCTGTTTGTCACACTTTTTCCATCACAGCTTTCAAACTCTCTTTTTGCATCTTAAGTGCACCTGTGTGCAAACACGTGTGCATGTGACTGTTTAACTGTGTCATGTTTAACTGTGTCATGGCATAGTCGTGTTGAGTGAACTCATTACATACAATAAAAACTGTTCATTTCAACTTCAAAATCTGATGTGTTTGGCATTTTTTTGACTGTTCAATTTTTTTCTTTGTGCAGAAAACTACTCATTTAATATAAAAGCAAAAGGTATTAATAAAATGCTGCTTCAATCCGAATATAGGAAGTCCTTGAGGTTATATCAGAAACTGAGGAAACAAACTGATACATCGTAAGTTCAGTATTGTTGCATGGAAAATGTACCATTAAGCCTATAAACCTCTGTCATCACCTCACACAAATGGTGATTCATTGATTTTGGTCTCATTTTGCATATACATGTATTTAATATTCTAATTCTCTAATAGGATAGTGCATGTATTTAATTTTTAAAGTCATTCTGTGTATTCGTAATTTATATTTATTCATATTTGATCTTTTAATATTTTTTCTTTCATTCATCTTATACTTAAATTCATATTTACTACTTTTTCATTTTTTGTTTTCATATATATGGAGATACTTTTCATTTTTTGTTTTTAGTTTTCATTTCATCTTTTCATTTTATTTTAATGTTTTTTTTTCTTCTTTCTTTTCATTTTTAGCTCACCTTGATTAAAGGTGAGCTATTGTGACCGATGAATGTCCGTTGTCAACATATAACTTAGAACAAGATTTCTTCCTAAGCTAATGGCCAATTTTCATAAAGATTCACGGAAATGTTGCATGGGCAGTCCCCTTCCTAAGTTGTTCAAAGAATAAAATTCCATGTAGAAATCTAGTTGCCATGACAACCCAAAGGAAAAAAAAGTTAAACCATCAAAAAAAAATATTGTCCAAAAGTAATGGCTGTATTTTGGCACAGATGTTCCTTGGCTCATTCTCTACCAAGATTGTTAATCCATCTAAGCTTTTTGGCACAGATGTCCTTTGGCTCACTCTATATGGCCTTGATGGGGCTTAGCCCATTTTCCTTATTATCCAAAGATGTTTGCTGTTTCTTTAGTAAGTAAGTAAGTAAGTAAGGTCTTTATTTAACCCTTTCCCTCATACAGACTCATTTTGACGCCCTCAATAGGTATCACATAAAGCCTGATCTGCAGAAAACCACAGTTAAACCTTACCAAATTTAATTACAAAATCCTTATTTCCAGACCACCGAGGAGCAGCGAACAGCATAAAACCTGATCAGCCTGCGAGTAACTCGCATAGTTCGTATGTTGTTCGCATAGGTCTTTTCATGGTGTCCTCTATGAGGGAAAGGGTTAAAGTGGATAACATATTTGGCAAAAACCCATCTTCCATATGGTCCACTTCTTTTTCTCACATTAATACCTGGCCTCGTGTTCCCAAAAATAAAGATGGCACTGAAGTATGATTTTGGTACTCAGGCTCAAACTATGCCCAAAGTTAAGCTTGAGATCGTACTTAAGTATTTTCGAAGCATGGTGAGTGATCTCAGGAGTTTATTTTATTTTCATCATTATTGTTTTAAGTTTCTATCATTTGTGTTAATTGGTTTGGTTTCCCCAATCATGTTGCTTGTGCAATATATATCAATGTTTGTCCAAATGCTAGTCTGTCTAGGTGTTAAAAATGCGTGTGTATTAATACATGTAAATAATACAAATATCCATCACATATTAATTTTGTGGTTTTGTTTGGTAACTACATGTATATAAAAATATAAAAACATATCTCCAAACATGAAAAACATAAGGGAGGCTTGGTGCACAAACTGTGGCAACTACATAGGAATATAGAAGCAGTCAAATTAATTTTACACCAAACCCATTATTAATTTTGAATATTTTGATATTTTGATTCGAAAATACTGAGGGCACCAACTAACTAATGAACTTTACAAAAAAATAATACTGAGATATCATGCTAGTATTTAAGTATTTTAGTTTTTTAGTAGAACAAATGAACAAATTATGAGGGGGTGAGGATTGTATCGTAAGACTTAAGGAGAGGAGTGGGTATCATGATCCATTGCTTGTTCTTATTAACCAGAGATCTGATGGTTTGAATTCAATCCATGATTTTTTTTTTTAAAGAATTTCTAGATACAAAAAAAAAAGATTTATTTGTGCTACATTTTTCTTAAGATTTTATTGTTAAAATGATTTATTTCGTATTTGTTTTCATTTAAGTTTTTTACATTCATTTGTTTAGGGATTGTAAGTTAATTCATATGTTTAGATCATTATTAATAGCTTTATACAGTGTTGTTATGCTCACCGAAGGTGATGCATATAGTCGCTCTTCGTCCGACGTCCGTCCGTTCGTCCGTCACACTTTCCTTGTCCGGACTATTTCTCAGGAACTAACGGTTTGAATTCAACGAAACTTTATGTGAAGCTTTATTACCAAGAGGAGATGCGCATATCCTCAGCATGACCAGGTTCCTAAATTTTTCAAAGAGTTATGGCCCCTTGACTTTTTGGCCTATAGTTCATGTTGCATGATTCTTGTCCGGGCTATTTCTCAGGAACTAATGGCTTGAATTCAATGAAACTTTATGGGAAGCTTTATTACCAAGAGTAGATACGCATATCGTCGACGTGACCTGGTTCCTCAATTTTTAAGAGAGTTATGGCCCCTACTACCATGTTGTTGACTGATATTCATGTCATTTGCCTAATTTAACAGGAGATACATTTAAACAAAACCCCACAAAATTCAATATGCTAGTAATGTCAATCATAATCATGTCAGCTAATTGTTGTTTAGGCCATTATACACTATTTCTAATATCCAGTCATATGTCAAGAGTGTTGGTTAACCTCTTTGATATGAGCACACATTGAAATGTATGACTTAATTTTCAGTAGTATAAAAACTTAAAAAAAATCAATGAAAGATCTGATGAGTAACACGTATTATCATATTAAATAGTAAACTGTTACTAAGTCTCCAAATTAGAGTTGGTAAAACATCTCATCTGATGAGGAGAATAGATATGATTTAGGAATGGGGATTTCAACAGCTTTGAGCTGAAAGGTCCTAAGTAAAATTTTGGGGGTGGGGCCTGACCCCTGTGTGATCTTGGGGGACACTAAAGTATTTACCATTTTATCTTCTGTCTCATCAAAAGGAACAAGAATATATAATATGGTTTACTGTTTAGAGAGTTAAGAGCTTTTTTTTACCTTTTTTTTATGCTCACTGAAGGTGACCATATAGTCGCCGCTTCGTCCGTCTGTTCGTTCGTTCGTCCGTCACACTTTCCTTGTCAGGACTATTTCTCTGGAACTAACGGCTTGATTTCAACAAAACTTTTTATGTGAAGCTTTATTACCAAGAGGAGATGCGCATATCTTCGGATTCTATACATGATAAGCATGTGCTGATCCCATTCCGGTCCTTAACATATCCTCCCACCCATTGACCAAGGCCTTATTTGTAACAATGACGTTCTTCGGGGAGCATCTGTCAGTTCTACTGACTTTCTTGTTTTTTCTTACTTTCATTTTTTTTATTTTTTGGTCAAAGATTTATTGAGAAAAAGACAAATTATGAAATATTTGAAAGACATTTAGACAATTTGAGGGTTAAAATGCACAATTTAGTATGTCATGGAAAACTCAGTATTTAATTAGCACAGTGTTATTAATTGTAAAATAAATGATGCTTATGTGTATCCAATAATATTACTGTAGTAATATAGAATGTTTAAGCTTAGAATTAATATATCACTAATTTGAAAAATACACAAAAAAAACCCTCCGTGTACTATTCTCTGGTGTAGTGAGATTCTTTGAAATCAGTTTAGATATATTACCCTTTATATCTTAGTTGCTTCAACAAAGTCAGTGATTATATCAGAGACATAGAAATTAGCACATTGTTTTCTTTTTATCTTACATATGTTCTTTTTATGTCAAATAACTTGGGCTGCAACTAGTCCATTTTTGTTACCCAGGTACCTGTCATACTATTACACGTGGGTACCCATGCAGATGTAGTTATTACATAAGAAACGTTACCTTCAAAACCTAAAATAAGTCTATCTTGAACGCATAAGAAGATATGTTCTTGACAGATTGTAAAATCATTTTGAATTGGCTACTGACATGTATGTATGTTATAAAGAAAAGAAGTACATGGGGTATCTTTATAGAAAAGTTTGACATCGGATAACGGGTAATGATTTTGTACCAGTGTACTGGAAATTTCTACCCAACTCACAGGTACCCAGATACTCGTTTCAGCCTGACAAATAGCCTTTGCTTACATTGCTTAATGAAATTGGTATTTAACCCTTTCCCTCATAGAGAACACCATGAAAAGACCTATGTGAACAGCATAAAACCAGATCAGCCTGCGAGTAACTCGCTGGCTGATCAGGTTTTATGCTGTTCGCTGCTCCTCAGTGGTGTGGAAATGAGGATTTTGATAATAATTTGGTAAGGTTTAACTGTGGTTTTCTGCAGATCAGGCTTTATGTGATACCTATTGAGGGCGTCAAAATGAGTATATATGAGGGAAAGGGTTAAATAATAGCTGCATAGAAACACAATGAACATACATGTATTAAATAATAAATCATTTTTTCATACTGAGCACACAGAGCATATTGTTATTTGATAGAGGTTTAATAAATTTAGTTACCGGTATTAACTTCTTCTTTTTTTTTTTTTCAATTGAGGTGTCAGTTACAGTGCCAGACATTATTTTATAATCAGAAACTTCTTAAATGTGCCAATGAGACTTAGTAGGATTCCTAACATTCCTATTCAGATAGAGACCTAGCAACATGTGTATTAACATGTAGTTTTCAACATGCATGGACAGTATTACGTTTACAACATGCAAAAGAAAGAAAAACACTGCAAAAAGAAAAACACTGCAAAAAGGAAAACACTGCAAAAAGAAAAACACTGCAAAAAGGAAAGGTTAGGTCAGTGTTTTCGTGAACATAGCACATTACAGATTAAGTGATTGTTTTTAGCCAGCTTGCAGCAACTCAAGATAGACATCACAATGGCAGTCCAGTGTAGTGCATCTCTTTGTCCAGATTTGCTTGTCTGGGCTTGTATGGATCAAAGGATTCTCAAATAACTTGGCAGTAAGGTTTGCCTTGCATGGTGTCCTGCACAAGAGTTGGGTCCATAGCTACAAAGTCAAGTCCCATTTGATTAGAAAAGTCATGGTGTTTATAGTGTATAAATGTTCATGTCTGGTCCACATCTGTCACATGTAAAGACTGATTTTAAAATAACTGCATGAATATGATGTATGAAGCACAAAAACAACAATACTGGTTTTGTATTATCTCCCTTTATGATATATGCTCATGCTTTTCCAGAGTGTAAACTATTTCAGAGATAAACTTCATTTCTCACAGTAATCTGTTTTGTCTGAAGTTTGAATTACCTCTTTTTGTTATTGAATTACCTCCCTTTGTTATAGTCTATTATGCTGATTTGAAGTTGTCACCAACATACTATGATGGTAATATTTCTTGTTATAATGTCTCATTTCAAAGTTCTGGTACTGTTAGGTGACTGATTATTGAAAGAGTAGAAAATAATAATATGAATGAATTGGAATAATTTTATTTTGTTTGTTTATGGAAAATTTAAGTCTAGAGGAAATTCATCAGCAGATATCTGGTAATAATGAAGCACATCTTTTAGTACTCAAGTAAGTGTCTGTTTTACAGGATAACCGTAGCAACGTTGTAAGAAGTACGAGTGCTAAACCGCCATTGCCACGTGGTCGCCAAAGCGTGTCGTCTACGATGCGGTACAAGAATCCGTCCCCTCCCCGCAGACCGTCTCGCCCTCCAGCAACAGATAGAAATGATACGTAGTCATAACGACAGGAATTATTTATTTTATATTTTCATATTTTTGAAAAAAAAAAAAATGCTCCATTTAGAATTATCTCCCATTGATAGTCCAGGCTATGGACATTTAAGTCAAAGACTTTCAGTTCTATATACATTGTATTAAGAACAATTTCTTGTAAATCATTTTGTTACTATTCTCAGTATGAAATATATATTGTAACATTTACAATATCAGATACTTCATATGTCAATATTGAATTACACTTTTGAAATTTTTACTTAAGACATAAAATCTCAAAACTAGATGGTAACAATCGTTGCAAAACTGCTTACAGTTTTAGTTGTTGTTTTCTTGTCTGAATTTTAATCTACTTCATTTGAAATGCTTTCAAGCCTTGTGGATCTGTTTAGGGGGCATATTACTGATTTTATATTACAAAGTAATGACTATGAAGAATTTTAAGAAATAAACTGTTTGAGCAATGCCTTCTTTTTAGACAGAATAAAACAGAACATAAAACCAGTATGTGCCTTTATGTAATATGATACTGAGGAGCCTTATATTTGTTTAAAAATTGTGACAATTTTAATGGCTTTGATAGTTGATTACTTATTCTTTATCACATGTTTTAGCTGTGAGGTGCCCTATACAGATTTCAACATGTTTTTCACAATCGCTCATATAGTCAGTCTACATATGAATTTTACATATATAGCCTCATTCATTTTGTACACAACATAAAAGAATAAAGCTATTTTGCTAAACTTTGTGATAAATGTGATTCAAATATTTTTTGTCACACGCTTTTTTTGACTGCACTGAAGAATTTATTGCTTTATTATATAACGTGATGATTTCATTATCTGTTTTGAAACCTTAAATTTAGATCTGAGACTTAATGTAACTTTATCTGAAGTGTGTGTTAGAATATCATACATGTTTACCTGAAAATGCACATGAAAACATCCGTCTCAAATTGTCCATATTGAATCCTGAGCATTGATATATTATCTGGACATATATTATCTTCTTTTGAGAGAACATTTTACAAACGCTTCAATATCTTTTCCACATTTAATAGTCCATGTATTGCTAGGATAATTTAAGATAAATATTAAATAACATCAAAAATATGTCAAAACATATGGCATGAAAGACTCATATCACATGACACTTATATTGAACAGTTTTTTAACCTAGACAGGTGTCTTCTAACACTGTTTTATTATCATGGTCACTTTCCTTATCAATCTTCACTGCACAAACTTAATTTATTTTTATTTTCACCCCAGTATAAGTAAATATCATTGTAGATAGGATAGTCATCGCTGGTACCGCAGTAGTTTACTTCTTATGTTAAGGGGAAAATTCAGTATGCAAATACAAAAACAGCTGTATTCAAATGTAAACTGTGTTTTGAATGACTCTTGTTTTTCCATACTTTAGAGATGAACTGATTACTCTCTTTAACAAGTTTTGAATGATTGTGGTTGTATGATGTAGGCACTACAGTGCGTGAAAACTATTTGTCAAAATAAATAGCGCAGTATTACCGTTGAGGTGGTAATAGCAAGGACTACTATGTATTGATTTGGTATATTCCCGGTTTGCATGTAGAAAATTGGAACATTTCATTTTCTTTGCGACCAGTTTTGGTTATGAGACATAACTTGTGTGTGTGATTTTCATCATTCCTGCCATAGTTTGTTACATTTTCTATCCGTTGCCATGGTAATGTTTTTTTTTAAAGCTTTTATTTTTTACAGTTTCAAGTTGAAATTAAAAGTCTTTCATTCAAGATTTTTATTAAGTTATATTTTCATGTAAATTGTACATAAAGATTTTACATGTTTTTAGTGTATTACATGTACATCTTTATTTATTTTCATAGGTGTATTTTAAGTGTGATCATCTTGAACAGTTATTTTTTTTCCTCTCAGATGCTTATTTTTCAACTTTTAAAACATTCCCAATCTTATGCACAAGTGCATGAAATATGATTGTCATGAAATATGACAATGAAAGTTTACATTGATTTTATTTTGAAAGAGATAAGGTATATTGTTTCAATTATTTATTATATTTTTATTGAAATATCTAAATTGAGTATGAAAAAAGTTGGAAAACTATAATTTTCCATTAGGGTTCAAATACCTGAAATTTAAACAAGGAGAGAGGGGATCAAAATTCAGTAAGTACAGGAATAAACAAATAGGGATCTGTTAAAAGTAAATAAGTCAATTTCATTGGTTTTATTTTGGCAGAGTTAATATACCTGTTGAACTGATACCACTTTGTCCCTCACCACTGTGGCTTTGAGTACCATTCTGGTCTCTCGCCATTTTCATTGTAGGAAGCTTTCTAGCTAGTTTTCAGTAAGTCATTGGTTTTACTAGAGAACCTCCGTACACTTGAGGGGTCTTCCTTCACTCATGTTTAATTGGAAATTGCCTTATGAAATACTATCGCAGCAATGGAGAAATAAGAAACAAACTAGGATATATCTTGTAAATTATATATTTGGTGGGAAAGGACTCAGCTTCTTATAAGGATATATCTTTTACAATGTTAGCATTGAGATCATCTTTCTGTATCAAACACTTTTTATAAATGATCAGTGTTGTATATATATGTATAATCTTATATTTATATTCCATGTATTTCAATACATATTAACTCATGAATTATATTGTGATAAAGGCAATTCTGTGATCTGTGTTATATTGTATATGTTTATTTATTTACTGGAAAACAGATGTGTACATGTTTTGAATGAATATATAAGTATCTATACTAAAAGTACTCTTTTAAAAAAAGGGGGGGGAGTGTTCAACAAATTAATTAATCATGATATAGAAATTAAAAATTTACTCTAAGAAACATGTACTATAAGTATTTTTTTCATTGACATTGAATTTTGTAGAATCTGTAAACAAGTCAAATTTATTGGTACATGTTTTCATGGGTCATGAATAATATATTCTCTGCTGTTTTTTCTCTAAAACATTTTTTTTCACAGAATATTGTTATATATTTAATGTTGTGAAACTAATACATTTAGCCATTAGCTGTAGAATTTTACATGGAAATTGGCACAACAACCTACACATTCAAGTAAATTAATTTCTTTTATGATACCCCTGCTTGATAAAGGGAGGTAGGGCTATATCAAGTCATATGATATAAAGATTTGATAGTGTTGAGTCCAGGAAGTGTAAAGGGAGTATTCATTACTTCAGCGATAGCTTAGTTTTGATAGCTACTAAGAATTATTAATCCATTTCCTCATGAAGATTTACTTACATATTAATGATTTGATGGCTATTTATTTATTGAACTACTCATGTGACACAATAGATTTTTCTATGTCGTGCATACTGTAGAATCTTATGTTTATTATTTGAATGAGCCTACAGAGAGGACCCTGATCACTTCCAAGGGCAAGTTTGAATAAGAAAAAAGGGTGGAACTTAGATTTGCTTATTTTTACTTATATTCGATAATATATTCATTAAATGCCATTTCATGACACAGCAAGTCATTCTCTTAATGCTTTTTAACAATTTTATACCACATGCTCTTGCATTTTCTGTCTATACCAAACATAGTTAAACATATTTTCTTAAAAAATAATATTGTACTTTCAGGATAATTAAAACACATACCTGTAGATATATGAATTTTTTTTTATTTTAATAATTTTCACCTTTAGAGGTTAACTATTCAATGTTTGTCTTCGTCACTTATCTAAAAATATCACTATTACAATTGTCAACAAAATATAAAGATCAAACCTTTGCTCAACAATTTTCTCACAGCTTATCCCTTTTTTTTTCTTTGGGAAAAAGAAGGTAAATTTTGCCTAAAAGTGATTGAATATGAGAAGAAATGAAAAAATATATTCAACACCTTATGTCAGAACTATGAAAAAAAAAAAAAAAAATCATATTTTCCTAAGGGGAAACAACCAATTATTCTTTGAATTGATAAATTTGAAGAAACTAGTTTGGTTAGTCTCCCTTTGAAAGGCACTCACATTTACATCAGTGGTGCGTTTATTCAAGCGAACATTTGCTCACGGTTACGAGTTGGTACCAAGCTTACATTCATTACACAGTGATAAAACAGGAGTCAAACCACTCACGTTAGCTCCCGCTAGGTTGACTGAACGCACGGCAGATTGAAGTTCTGGGTGAATCAAATAATTTGTGGACCATTATTTCACATTGTCCACAAAATAATGTGTATTTTGCCCATTTTATAATCTTGTTTGGCTCCAAAGTGCCTTGAGAATACCTTCCATAGTTCTATGTCAGATCACTTTGTTTATTTCTGTTGGCAAAAAAAAAAAGATGCTGTGCTTCAGGTGCCTGATGACAGGCAGTATATTTTGACCAACAACTGTGATTATTTTTTAGGCTCTGAGGGAAAGAAATTGAGAGAGCAGATACTGCGAAAAATACACCAAAAAAAAAAGAAGACATTTTTGCTTGATTTTGAATAAAATTTTGACAACATTAAAAGATATATGAATAAACATGACAAATAAATGATTTAAAGATTAAAGTATCACAATTTTTGTAAAGAGCAAATGCTTTCTAAACATTGTAATTCCTTTTTTTATATTTTAAAAGAAATAAAGAATCTATCAACTGATCAGAATATTGAGAAGGCATGACACCAGAAACACTTTTTTTTTTGTCGTAAGATGTTATTATTAGTACTTATTCGTCCCAGTATAAGGTTGTGATAGAGGAAGAACTACTTGTTGCCAAATAATAGATATTTTCCTTGTAGTTGTAGTAGGTAAAAATAGTTAATTGTTTAGCTCGTTAGTTTGTATTATGTGTTAACGATATATTTATATAAAATCTTTTTTGTTATTTATCACGATCCGTCCATTATTTTTTGTTTGTGATATTCTGAATTATTGTCAGGTTTATATGTTTCTTGTTTGTTTGTTTTCTTCTATGTTAAGCTACATTTTCTGGTGTTAAATGATGATTTTGATATCATTATCACAATAAATTAATAGTGATGTTATGAATGATATCATTATCATACACACTGTACCCAGTTAGGATAAACAATACTCATGGTATATGAAATTATTTGAAATAAGTGAAATTTTCAAATATTTTTTTAAAATTAGAAATTAGGTAATTAATTACTATCAACTCTGGTAACACTTTTTTTTAAGTATATGCTTTTGGCTGAAAATATCTTTTTTTTTTTTCTGAAAGAGAAGTATTTATTTTATGCTGCTTTCATTAACTTAGTTTTTTTTATTCTAGATATAAGTAAATTGTTGCTGTTAAATAAAGTCCTGTTACCATAACTCCAAAATTAAAAAAAAATAATAACAAAAAACATCAAATAAAACATTTATCCTAGAAAAATTGCAAATATCTGTAAATGTGTAGGGAGATCTTTCTAAATTTCCTAAAAAAAAAGTGTGTTATGTAACAAAAGAGTTCATAATTCTATATCTTTGTGTATGAAATATTCAAGAAACATAGACAAATGCAGCTTGACATAATGTGAAGGTTTCTCAGGTAGTTTGTATACAGTCCCTTATTTTGTAAGGTAAAATAAAGTTCTCTAAATGTTTGTACTGTATTAATCCTTAGGGCTTCTACTTCAAATTTCTGCAGAAGTCTTGTACCGGCAGTTTTTTTCTGTGAGGGTTTGTGGGAAGGGGTGTGATTTTTTCTTCCAAATTACCACAATCCAAGTACTGACCAAAGGGAAATGAAATGTTTAGATAAACACATGGTTCAAAATCAGGAGTGTTTTTTTTTTTTCCTCCCTCAAGTTTATTAATGTTTCTCGCTTTTTGCCTGTCATTAAATCGATGACTTACTGTGATTTTTGTTATCAGTAGATATATTAATATTTTTTTAAGGAAAAGTGGGGTAACTGTAATTTGTGTTTAACATATAGTTTTTTGTAATCATTGTAATTAACTTAGGTCCAAAAAACTGCTGGTATCTGCTGCCCTCAGCCGTCTGTGTTAGTCATTTTTGTATCACTGTCTCGTACGAGGAAAAGAGAGTATATCATATGTTTATATTTTCCTATTTTATATGTCTCAGTTACATGATATTAAATCATTCCTAAACATACAAGTTTTGTTTAGAGTTTTTCTACCATGACTGCCACACACACACGGGCTTTCACATACATTTCCCCATAGCTAAATGCAAGCTATCGAATTTGCTAAAGCATCCGCCTGGAGCTGGAGGTCGTGGGTTCGGTCCCAGACAAAAGTCCCTATACAAAAGTCATTAAAAGGGTAAAAGTATCTCCCTGCTTAGCGAACAGCATATAAACCAGGTAGTTCCATGAGTAGTTGGCACAGTGTCAGGACGTGAATGGGTGTGGTATCATGCCACATGTCTATGGATGGTACTTGAGGCAGCACTCGAGAAGACATGGACTCCAATAACTGAAATACTGTCAGCTTGACGTTAAACCCAGTTAACTGAAAGGGGTTAATTCTGACCACAATGGTTAGTGTCGGTGTCACCTTCCTGTAACGAACTCCTATTATCAGGGTGAAACACTCTTGGAACCTGCATGACAGGGACTATAATGGGAACTCAATTATGGTGTAGTGTGACAATACAACTAATAATGGCAGCCACTCATATTTAATGTGTCACACTAAGGAATAGCATACACATGAATGTTATAACAGCAATTTACTTTATTCTAATTATTATAGAATGTGTACAACACCAGATATGGCTGTATAGACTGGACATGACATGGCACTCCATAGTAAAATATGTTTCTTTATGAAGCTAGAAGCTATAGTCTAAATACTTAGAAATTATGAAATCATATATTCATAAAGTTATGTGACGATGCATCGACACATGTATAAATACAATCTCTGACAACTGTGTCATGGAGTCGACTCTTTGGCTCAGTGGTTAGAGCATTGGACTTGCACACCGGCGGACCAGGTTCTATCCTGAGCCGGGTTGAGTTTGTTACATCGGTGGCAGCGGTGGGATAATGTCAACTACCAGACCGGAGTTGCCTTAACCATATGTTTCCAAGGCCAAGTCTCTGGTCGAGACTTCTCGCAGGGGAAAGTAATGTGACGATGCGTCGTCATAGGTATAAATACAATCTCCTGACAACTGCGTCAGCGACTTGACCCTTTGGCTCAAGGGTTAGAGCACGCCGGTGGACCAGGTTCGATCCTGGGCCTGGTCGAGTTTGTTTTTGCAATATACTCAGTACTCTTGATACTTTGATTCGTTTAAAGTTGTCTGGAGCGTGATTTAAGTTTGACAAGTACCTTGCGATATGATCATATTAAATGATAATCTGAATTTATAACTTCGCGCGAATTCATAGATTCTGAGAGAGTACTACGTGACAGTCTAGTCCAATCAGATTACCAATTTACAACACTTTTAAAAGTGATGCCTCAGCGATTCATTTTTTTTTTTTTACATCTCTAACCTAAAACAAAGTATATTCAAAATTTCAAAGGCTCTAAGCTTGTAGATAATGCTTTTATGAAAAGCAATTTAATTGTACAACTTCGATATCACGATCTTAACAATACAGAAAAAGCTGGTGTTTAAGTCAATGCGTAGGAACATATACAGACGATAAATCTGGCGCCATTATAAGGCTAGAGTACAAACACATAAAAAAAGTATCAACTCTAGATTGAATTTTATTAATAATAATATCTAATTAAAGTTCTACGAGTTTCTATGCTCTAATTAAATATAATATGCGACAGATATGTAATAAAATAGTCCCAAAGTGACAGTGCCGCCGATGTTGATGTTGTGACCTAAAACGTCAAAATGCCCCCATGGAGTTGAAATTCTGATGTTAGTGATGCATGGTGGTGATAGATTACAATCTCACATTTGCGTGAATGTACCTGTGAGTTATTTTCCTTCAATAACTCTCATTACTTGACACCGGTGAACAAGGAAATGGAAAGTGAATTAAAAAACGTATATATAGGATGTTAGACCATGGCGATGATGGATCTACACCTTTGAAAAAAAATTTTAATTATTTTTTTTTAGCCAGTAACAGTTAAATATTTGAAAGATTGTAAGTTTGTTTTTTTTTAAATTCAATGGTATCAGAGTTCTGTGAATTAATAAAATAAACTGGATAGGTAAAAGTTGGACTGATGAGGTACCCAATATTATCATATTTAGTACGTTGGCTTACGATACAGAGTTACTTACTCCAGGCTTTGCAGATTCTGAAGAAAACTGTTCTTATTTTTCCTATTTAAGTATCTGCAGAATCAAGTGAACCCTGGCGATAGGCCAATTTTGATCCTAGGCCGTGATTTGAACAAACTTGGTAGATGTCCACTTGGCCGTGTTGCACAGGCCTTGTGGTTTCTGAAAGAATATTTTTTCTAGTTTTTCCTGTAAAAGTCTATGTAAAATCAAGTGACCCTTGGGACGGGACTAATTAAATCCTCAAGGTCATGATTTGAGCAAACTTGGTATATGTCCACTAGGCCATGTTGCACACCAAATATCTTAGCTGTAGGCCCTGCAGTTTTGAAGATTTGCATTTTTAAGATCTATTTTAAGCTTCCGTGACCTACTTGTTCAACCAATCACAACTTGAACATATTTGATAGAGGTCCTCATAAGGCTCAATCCTGTGAAGTTTGGTCAAAATCCATTCAGCGGTTTAGGAGGAGATGTGGACGACGGGACGTCAGGACGCACGAACGCCGGACACAGGGTCATCCAAATAGCTCACTATGAGCGCGTTGTTCTCAGGTGAGCTAAAAGCAAAACACATCAACTCAAACCATGACTGTCTTTTAGACAATATAGCGAAATTAGTATAAGCAATAACATTGCTTGTTTTCCGATCCATTTTGCAAATATGAACTGAATAAATATGTTTACTAGTAAACTAGTTTCAAGATGCTATGTTTATTTCATATTGATTCATATAAAGGAAAAATAAATTTAGCTTATTTCTGGTTAAGTGCGAGCATAAAGTTGTTTTACCTATGAAAAAAAAAAACTTCTTACCAAATAATGACTGAAATTATGCAAAACCATCGAAAATATATCACCCAATACCGACGAATATATAATATTTTATGTAATTTCAATAAACTTAAGCTGTACAGCTGTACATTCAGAGGTTAAAAACAACATACACGAATACATATTGTACAATAAAATTTATCTTAACACACACACACACACACACACACACACACACACAAGCCACTTGAAATTAACAAGAAGAAAGAAAAGTAATTCAATATTTTGTTTTTAACAGATTTACGCTGCATTCCAAGACTCTAAGAACGACAATCTTGATCCCCTGTTTACTTCAGTTTGCGTTAACAGTGTCCCTTCCTACGACCAAAAGCTAAGTAGAGTACAATGTATATAGATAACCAAGTTTTTATGCACCCCCCCCCCCCCCCCCCCATCCAAAAATAGGGGTGAGGTGGGAGCAAATAGATTTGCCTTTCCGTCCGTCTGTCCCGAAACTGTGACACAGGTGACTTTGAAGGTATTTGTGCTACAGACTTTAAACTTCGAGGATATATTATTTACAAGACATGACTTGTGCTCCTGGGGGTTGGCCTTTGTTTTAGAAAAAGCGACGGGTGGGGTCATCTATGTTCTCTGGACACATTTCTAGTTGTTGTTTTTTTCTGCTTACTAAAATTTTTTCCCAAATTTTTTTGTGACTTATAGCATGATAAGTGTATAAAATATTTACGAAATTGTGTCGGCATTTCGTACTTAAACTGTAACACTTTATGAACACTGGAAATTTGAGGATTGTAGTCTAAGGATTATTTGTTTCTATAATTAATATTCGAAACCAAAAGCAAAATTTTTAATCATCTATGATGTGAAACCTGTTTTTCTAATTAGAAATGAATTGTTTCTATTTATAGTAAAGATATCAATGTTTGTAGGTTAAGCCGAAAGTGAAATTAGAATTTTATCTTCCTGTCATCAGCTTTAAATATACACAACCGTTGATTAAGAATAAGTTTAGTCAGAAAGTATTTTACTATCGTTTTAATCGAAAACCAGTTATTGAGCCTTTTCATCAAAATTTAAAAAAGTTTTTTTCATACGCATTTGCCATTTCCTTTAGTCGTATGAAAAGGTATTATTGTTATCAATTCATATATATTTATGCTTCATTCTTTAAGTTTGAGAATTTGCACCAGAATCGCATCTTTGATATATATATATATATATATATATCCTTTTTTTCGTATTTCGTATCTTATTGTGTGCTTGAAAAATATTTCCGTAAGCATTCGGAATTCGTTTTTATTCATTTGTTGCAAAAACGAATATAAGATCATTAAAATTCATTACTTACTGTTTTACTTTGAAATTGCCATAGGCCAACGTTTATCAGAAAGACCTTGAAGTTTGTTTTTTTCAGTCGCTCAGAGGTGACCCATTTATTATCTCCATCATAGATATAAGTGTATCGGAGAGCCATCCCCCATATACCTTACAAACATTTTGTTAAAATGAAAATAAAGGACCTTAGCAAAAAAGATATATATCATGTACAATGTTACATTATATGTGAGATAAATGGCTTTACAAAAGCGGTATTTAAAGACCTTAGAGTGTCTATAAAACACAATCATTTGTTTATGAGTTGTTTTACTTGCACACATAAACATGTATGGTATAGGCAAGATGCAATTTTCCGTTAATAATACCGACTGTTACTGCTGATTGTATATAGACACAGCCTAAAGAGCAATACATTTGTTTTCATAACCAAAAACAGTTGTTACCGTTCACCAATGCTTAGCATTTTGGTATTAAAGTTCATATAATTATGGTGAATAAATGATATGAAATACGAATGATTGGTTTTCAAAATTATACTTAGTTTATAGAACTAACTACTTGATAAATCAAAGCGTTGCTAGGTATGCTTTACGTTAACCTGAAGCTTTAGCCGCAGTTCATCCTTATTTAAAAAGGGTCAATCCTACCTCTAGGGAACGAATGAGTACGGACCCTGGGCATGTGAACAGACATGCCCATAAAATGAAATTTAAACACAGGAAATCTTAAATGTCCATAACAATTCTTGCCTTTCCCGTTGTCTTTTGACTTTGATGGCCACGTCATCAGCAAGCGATAACAGAATTAAAACTATATTTTGACAGGAGGCCAGTGTAATAATTTTATTTTTGTAAAATTATTTCTTGATCTTGCACAGAGGAAACAAGAGAACACATCAGAGTGACAACAGAAATAGATACGTAATTAGTTTAGTCGTAAACCAAATTTGCACTAACTCTTAGCTGTATTTTAATACAATATAGCAACACGATAAATACATGCATGTCATTTCACATATGTTTCATAATACTAGTATAGATATAATCTGGTAAATGAAGTCAGACTGCACACACTTAAAATGGTAAACAAGACAAACTCAAAAAAAAAAAAAAAAAAAAAAAATGATGCAATACTTTTATTTAGCAATTGACAAAATGAAACAAAACATAAATAAAAATAGACTATAGTTAACATCCTCATGGATATAATATAAATGTATCAACAAGTGTTGGACTGATTAATGTCGACGAAGACCGCGCTGATAAATCGCCGACTATGATTTCTTATTCGTCAACGAATTTTGTATTTTACCAATTTAGATAGAGTAGCGGTATTTGGTTGGCAACAACGTAACATATTTCTGATTGCATAGTTCAATGCCGTCTGTCTGTGCGTTTTGTTCTGCATTGCCGCAGTAATAGTTTCACTTGTGAACCCTTGTGCAAATAATAACAAAGGCATTCACAGTTTATTATCATGTTTTGATATTTATAATAAGTTACAATAATAAGTTTTAAATTCTTATTACAGTATGAATATTAAATACAGAGTTTACAAGTCACTTTTTTATCATTAATCAGTCAGAATGACGAGCTGATTAGTCGATGATTTTTATTTCGGACTAATTCCCAACACTAGTTTCCCAACTAGTAAATTGAGATGATCAAAACTATATTTGGGGAAAAACTGCTTTTCGAAAAAAAAAGAAAAAAGAGAATCATTATTTCGTTTAAAAAGACAAAGTTTTGCTGTTATGTTTCACACTGCTGGTTGCCCACCCGCACCACCTTGTCACCAGGACCATTTTCTCCATCCTGCCCATCATATCCACTTGGAAGATTATTGTACCCTTCTTCACCTTGCCCCCTTTTCCACCACAAAAACAGTTTAATTCATGTCCCTTTTGTTTATTTGACCCTTCTTTACAACGCAAACTCTTAAAAAAAACAAAACATTGTCTGACTCCGCCCTTCCCTCCCTTTCCACCACCACCACGACCTTGTCCTTCATTATTTACTGCCGGTTTACCCCCCGCACCACCTTTGCCACCAGGTCCAGACTCGCCATCTTCACCAGCATGCCCACTTGCAACGCCTTGACCTCCGACTCCGCCCTCCCCTCCCTTTCCACCACCACCACGACCTTGTCCTTCATTATTTACTGCCGGTTTACCCCCCGCACCACCCTTGCCACCAGGTCCAGGCTCGCCATCTTCACCAGCATGCCCACTTGCAACACCTTGACCTCCGACTCCGCCCTCCCCTCCCTTTCCACCACCACCACGACCTTGTCCTTCATTATTTACTGCCGGTTTACCCCCCGCACCACCCTTGCCACCAGGTCCAGGCTCGCCATCTTCACCAGCATGCCCACTTGCAACACCTTGACCGCCGCCTCCGCCCTTCCCTCCCTTTCCACCACCACCACGACCTTGTCCTTCATTATTTACTGCCGGTTTACCCCCCGCACCACCCTTGCCACCAGGTCCAGACTCGCCATCTTCACCAGCATGCCCACTTGCAACACCTTGACCTCCGCCTCCGCCCTTCCCTCCCTTTCCACCACCACCACGACCTTGTCCTTCATTATTTACTGCCGGTTTACCCCCCGCACCATCCTTGCCACCAGGTCCAGGTTCACTATCTTCGCCACTTAGAACATTTAGACCACCAATCCCTCCTTTACCGCCTTTTTCATCACCGGTCCTACCATTTTTGTTCCTCACCTCATTGTCCGATTCACCATTATGTTCGTATGGTCTTTTACCAAGTGTTGCATTAGTTTCTGCCGCTGCACCATCCCTGCCACCGGGACCAGACTCTCCATCTTCACCCTCATTTTCATATGGAACGTTCCGATCACCGACACCTTCTGAACTGCCTTTTCCATCGCCGAATTCTGTTGCAAAATTCTCAACACTTTGTTCTTCGTTTCTGTTAGCTTCTGACGAAATTGACCGTGCGGTATTGATTTCTTTGTCGCTACCTTGATTTAGAACAATACACAAAATGAAAAGCAACGTTCAAATACAAAGAAATAAAAAATTACGTCTCTTTCAAAATATCCAATTTTATTGAATTCTTGTCCAGTAAAAATTTTGTTCTGATGAATACTGATGGTTTAAAAATATTGATATATGTGAGACGATAAATAGCTGTTAACAAAAAAGGGAACGGACACACAGTATAAGTTATTGTTTATACCGAGGACTGATGTTGTAATTGTAAATATTGTGCACATATATTGAGCTTTACGACATTCATATTTTATCTTAACTGCCATGGAAGCACATGCATATTTTATATCGTTATTTTTTAGCATTTATTAATTCCCATAACCGTTAAGTTTGATATGGACCTAGGAGTTACAAGTTACATTAAGTCTACAATATAAAGAACAGAGAGAAAGCTTCAGTACAAACAAACTACCTTTTTCACTCGGATCAAAATTGCAACCGCTATAAAACTTGTCGGCTAATTGCACTTTGGTTTTATTTCCATTTAGCACAATAAATAGTGACAAAAGGATATACAGAAAGTATTCATGTGTTTGAAATAACTCCAACCATTTATGGTTACAATATTAAATCATATAGAAATAGTCGTTGTCATCAATACTAAAACAATGCAATTTACAAAACTCCCTCTCCTGCAAAAACCGAAAATTACTGTCTGCAAGACTGGACCAGGTTAAATACCACCAAAAGTTGATCAAATTGACCCTCTAAGTTATAAACATGTTATTAACATGGTACTGTGCCTCTAGGTCAAGACTATTTGACTAGACTATTTGAGTTAACCATCGCTCCGACAGTATTTCAGTCATATAGCGACGTCCAGCAAATTACAGGTGGAGGAAGACCCCGAATGCACGGAGGCATCCGGGTAGAACCACCGACCTACCGCAAGCCAGCTGGAAGGCTTCCTCACATGAAAATTCGAAGGACCCTGCTGGGATTCGAACCCACGCGGTGAGGGGCTGAGTGAGTGTTAAAGTCAGCGACTTTACCCTCTCGGCCACGGAGGCCCCCCGCCTCTAGGTCAAATTGACCCGGCATGCAATATAAGCCCTAGGATCTACCAAGATAGCAACCTCTTAGTCTTAAATGAGTGGAATCCGTTTTGTATTGATATCGTATTTACTGTTAAAATGATTTTAATGGTGTTCATTTCAACTAGAATTATTTGTACCCAAATTAAAAATGAAGACAACATTAAGATTATTTATTACACTTAATATCAATATCCTAAGGACCTATATATAAATGGAGTATTTTTACATTAGCCAAGTCAGGTGTATAAACATGTATCTACGAGTAAGTTAACTAAAGTACCGTCAAGTGTTTTCGCCGCTTGTTCTGCCGTTTGAGAATCAGCATATGTCACTATTCCTTCTGATTTGTTTGTTGAAATGTCGCTTCTCTACGAAAATATACATACACATGTAACAACATGTAAAACTATCTATATTCAATATTTGTGCTGTTAACTTCAATCAATGGATTGACATGGAAATCAAGCAGTACAATGATTTTTTACGTTAATTTTTCTTTGATTTAAAGATAACGAGTGAAGTAATTTTGTATTTGTAAACTAAAACGTTCGCAATCAAATGTAAGAATAACAGCATTTATTTGTATTGATTATGAAATAATTTGAATCACTTGTGGTAATATGTTAGTTTACTAGTAACAGAGAGAGAAATGTGCATATGGCGGAGGGTAAACATACCGTTGTGTCTTTCGAATCCTCCATGGTCTTGTTTATCTAATGTTATCTACAACTTGGAAATAAACAAGCTAGATATAATCACACGCAGTACACTTGATCGTATCTTGATTTTTTTTATCCATAATATTTGCATCAAAATTACTATTTGGAATACTTATATGATATTGTAAACCTGTATGTGGAAATTGACAACATTATATACAGCATGTGCTGAATCAAATAGTAAATATGTTTCTTCGTTATTTATATATCGTTTACTTTTCTTACATAAATTAAACTGTAATAAACTCGTATAACGTAAAATTGATACATAAATTACCTTAGATTTCCCCTTCATATCCTTTGATTAAATCCAAATAATTTGTATGCCATCTCAGTAATGTTAGTTGTATATGCGGAAATCCAACCAATTAGCTGTTTGTAAATATAGAGTTATGAGATATAAATATATGTAGATGCACCAATATTAATGAAAAGCGAAAACAAAAGTAAGCATTTGACTATATTTCACTGTCTTGTCAGGAGACCAACGTTCGGGTATTACGAGTGTTTAAAAATAGAATCCTTGAAAAACCTCACTGACGTGTTTCAATAAATAACTGAACTGTTGTTGTTGTATTGGGGTTTACCGTCACTGCGACAGTATTTCAATCATATAGCGACATCCAGCTAATTACAGGTGGAGGAAGACCCCGAGTAAGCAGAGGTACCCGGATAAAACCACCGACTTACCGCAAGCCAGCTGGAAGGCTTCCTCACATGAAAAATCCGAAGTCCCTACCGGGATTCGAACCCACAGTGGTGAGGGGTTGAAGTTTGGTTTTCACAGTATGGCGACCTACATAATATTTATATCTTTGGACAGATATTTTAGTTCTTATATGATGGACACATTTTTGTAAAGAAACTGATAATTGTACTTGTATTATCAATCGAGCAGATGTAGGGACTTGATTGTTTCTGAATTTATCTTAACGACGATTATCGATACAAACAATCGGCCAAGTTTTAATGATGTGAAATAATGTTCAAGTAGAATTTATTTATAACGATTCCCAAATGCGTTTTTATTTGTCGTTTATCTATCATGCACCTATTCCATAAACAATTACTGTAACTTTGTGCAACATTTTCATGCATAAAATGACTGTATTCATCTTCACCAAGATGTCGATTTTTGACGACTTTTACAGATCATAAAATATTTGTTTTATTTAACAGTTCTGTGTGTTCTAGTCTGTACCACGAGTACATTGAATTATTCAATTAATTTGTTCCGTCTTCTATATGTGTACCGTTCCCATTAGCTGAGTGGTTATATCGCCCGCCTCGGGAGCGGGAGGTCGTAGGTTCGATCCCCGGCTGCGACATAATGAAGTCGTAAAAATGGTACTTCAATAGCTTATTTGCTTGGTCCTCAGCATATAAAGGTAGTTCCAGGACTGGGTGACCTGGTGTCAAGATAATGTGACTGTGTGTGGTATCATGCTATATGTCTACGGCATGATACTGCATTGTGGCAGCACTATATCTGTCTCAAGCAAATGTGTTATCCAAATGACCGAAATACTGTCGTTGGAACTTTAAACCCAACAAACTAACTAACGGTCTGTGGTACCTACATGTGTAAATTAGTGAGAAAAAAAAAGTTCAATGAACTCGACTATATTTAAGATAATTTATAAGCTTGCAAACCCTTTATTTGTATGAACATGCATATCAAATTTGTACACGCCCACACAAAAATAAAGTACACAAAGTATCTGAAACATAATGATACGCACACAAAAAAGGAATAAGAAATTCATCTCATAAAGTAACAAAACAAAACAAAATTGCAATTGTAGTATCGATCTTTATATTCGTATAGATTAAAAACACATTTCTTGCGAAATTTGACAAGTTGAAGTACATTCATAATGATTAATATGATAATCATCACAATACAAAACCAAATATTACACTGTAGCAAACAATGCCAAACTATATATACAGGTGTATATACGAGTAGTATGTAATGCATAAAATCGACTGATAATAATTTACATAAATATGTGATGTTTCTCATTCATAAATATATAAATAACTATTAATGTAAAATTGATGAAATGTATGTCAGCGTCCATCTCTAATAATAACTTCCATTTTGTCCATTCTCCCCATCTCTTCCATCTCCACTTCCACGACCTCCTCTTCCCCCTCCATATCCCGCACCACTTCCGCCACCGCCGCCGGCTCCGCCATTACGGCCACCGCCTCCTCCACCACCACCATAATTGATGTCGTTACTATTCCCCATGTGTCTCAAAACTGTGAAAGAGAAAGTTTTATACTGTTCAATTCACCATTGCCTTCACCGCGTATGTTACTTTACAACTCAAAGCTGTACTTCTTATTTTCATTTTTTATCATCTTTCGATACTGATCTCTAATCAAATATGAAATATTTTGAAATATTGTTTTCGCTCCTACAACTTTGAGTAGAAAAATAACTAAATGGGCATGACAATTAAATCAGAAGTGGTCGATGTACAATATGTGCTTAATAAATAAAAGGAAACATGCATTATCAGTCGATTGTACTTAAAAAAAGTAAATTTACTTACCTCATGCGGATTAATGAAAGAATGAGACTTAGAAAAGGTATGGTTGTTATCATGAAGGCACATACCAAACTATTTATAGCGCAAACTCTATTTATAGAGCAGACTAATTAGAGTAACTACCATGATTCGACAACAAATTTAACTCGGGAATAGACAGATTATTTTCTGAAAATCCCACAAAGTACGCAATTCAATTTGTACCTTTTAGAGAGAGTAGGTAAGAATGTTTAAAAATCAGCAAGTGATTAAGTCCTAATATACAAGGTAAGTTTTTATAACATAGTTACGATGTATTATTTATTTATTTATTTATTTATTTTTGATGATAATAATTCAGATTCACTTTTCTATTTTGATTATTAATAGTATGATGGTGTACTGACTTCATGTGGCATAAATGTAATTCATGATTCGCTTACTTGATAATATGAGATAGTGTACGTATTTGCATCATAATTTTATATTTACAGCAAATCATCGAATTGGCAAGGACTATATATCTTTTATAAAGACAACTTATATAACATTCAAAAGAAAATCCTCAGTATATATATATTTAAACAAAATAACTTTTTCAATTAATGAACTTTATATGATCATGTTGACTGTTGTGAAAATGTTTTGAAATTAATTTGAATTGCAGTTGTTTTCAATTTATACATCATTAATACGATCCAAAACACAACGGTAACCAGTTTGAATGTTATAGCTCCATACCGTTTATTTATTCCATCCGTTTTATATATCCTTAAACAATAAACTTTCGATTTGCTTCGGTATCAAATATGTGTTAATATTGCTGATTCATATTTGTGTAATTTATGTATAGACACGTTTACCGTGCTTCTCTTTTCTTGTATTTAAAATTAATTTAATAAACGAGTGATTTGCAAAAGTATTTTGATCATATAACATTCCAAAATACATCTTTAATATCTGTCAATAAAAAATATGTTTCATCAACTTCAGTAAAATGTAAACATTTAATTGTCAGAGCAAGGCATGGGTAACTATGGATCAAAAAATTCAGGCGGCCAGGGTGGCCAGGGAGGACAAGCACCGGGTGCTGGAGGTGGTGGGGGAGGAAGTGGTGCCGGAAGTCACGCACCAGGTGGAAACGGAGGAAATGGCTGTAAAATATGGGGAGCTGAGCGGAATAAATACCTTTCTCCCATCATGATTTTTTCCATGGAGCTAAACAGGAATTACATACGTTTCATTACCTTTTCAACATGCAATAATTTGATCTGATTGTCTCTGAGGTATCACAAGAAGATTAATTTCAAAAAGTACCAATCCAAATGTGTTTTGTGTTGCATTAAATACTTTTTGTATGATGGCTCTGTATAATAAGATATTTTAATAACAAATAATAAAGACTTTTGGTTTATTTAGGAAATAGAGTTTTACTAGACTGCGAAGTTTAAAAAGTGATATAAATGTGTCATTTTATTTTATTATGCTGCAGGATAGGATTCATTTGACGTAATATGTAACTGCATCATCTTTGAACCTTACATCTATCGGAAAATAACGCTCGCTACAATACTTCTTTGTTTAGATATCATATTTCTGAGATCATGTTAAAATCAACAATATACATTGTATGTAATGACAATTAATACATTATTCATACAAAGTCAAGGCTTGTTTTGTATTGCTGCTTCTTTTTGTCCTAGACCAATATTTTTAATGCCCTCGCCATGAAATGGTTCCACCTGTCAGTAAGTGTGTGTGTCTATGTGTGCGAGGAATCGTGTACCGGCTGTAACTTTGTTATGTATGGTCGTGCTTTGAAATAACTTGGCACAAGTGACCCTTAAAGCAAGACGATGTGTCGCGAACAAGAACCAGGTTTCTAGCTTGAAGGTCAATGGCACATCACTTAGTTGAGGTCAGGGTCACAGCGCTCATTTGACCTTTGATCATCTTCCTTTAAAGTTCCGGTTTCTCATCATATCATTATCGAAGCTTAAGGTTACAGCAATCGGTTAACCTTAAAATCGTCTCCGAGCTGTATCTTTGTGAATGGTTGTGTTTTGAATTAACTTACCGTATTCTTAGGACAAGACGATGTGACGAGAACTAGAACCAGGTCGCTTTAAGGTCAAGGTCACAAAACTCGGTTAACCGTAAAATATTGTCCCGGCAGTAACTTTGTTGTGAATGAACATGTTTTGAAATAACTTAAATGATCCCTAGAACAAGATGATGTATCGAAAACAAGAACATGTTGCTAGATTCAATATAACAAGTTATTTGAGATTAAAATTTGTGCAAGCAGTCCTTCCGGGCTGCATTTTTGTTGTGCATAATCATGTTTTGAAATTACATGTACTCGTCAGAAGTGATCCCTAGGACAAGACATTGTGTCGCAAACAAGAACCAGGTTGCTAGGTTGAAGGTCACAGCAATAGCAATTAGCTGACCTTAGAATTGTGATCGGGCTGTAACTTTGTAACTTGTATATAGTTGTTAGCTCAAAGTCAGGGTCAGGGTCACAGCACCCAGTTGACCTTAAATCTGTGTAAGCAATTGTGTCCTGACTATAACTTTTGTGTATGGTCATGTTTAGTGATAACTTAGCATAAGTAGCCTACGACAAGACGATGTTTCGCAAACAAGAACCGGGTTGCTAGCTTGAAGGTCAATGTCACAGCAATCAGCTTACATTAAAATAATGTTCGGGCTGTAACTTTGTTGTATATGGTTGTGTACTTGACACAAATGATTACTAAGAAACAAGAACCAGTCACTTGCTTCAAGGTGAATTTCACAGCAGTTGGTAGACCTTACAATCATGTCCAGTCTGTAACTTTGTTGTGTTCGAGTTTTGAAATAACAGTTTTCCCAAGGACTAGGCAACGTGTCACAAACAAAAACAAGGTTGCTAGCTTCAAGGTCAGGGTCACAGCACTCAGTTGACCTTAAAATTTGTGTAAGCGGACTATAACTTATTTGTGTATGGTCTTGTTAAGAAAAAACGCAAGTGATCCCTAGGACAAGACAATGTACATGCGTAGCTTGTGAGCATCACCCAGTCCGATAGCTTTGCAGTCAAGGTCACAGCTTTCGGTTGACCTTAAAATATGCAAGCAACCATTCATATTTACGTATAAGACCTGCTGCAACCAATGCGAAATGGAATTTGTTATCAGCTGTATACTTTATTTTTATCTTTATGCAAACAGTTTGCTCAAACACTCAAAATTCAACCGGCATATTTTATATTGACAATTATTTTGTGGGTAACTTCCATGCACAAATTGTATTTTTTCTTATGAAAATAATGATAAAAGGCTTAATAATACAGAAAGGGGGATCATTATATTACTTTATTTGAAAAGGTTACTCTTCTGCTTGTTGAATTTTAACGGTCTACTTTCATTTATGAATGATTTGGGAAACCTAGGGCGTTACCCAACTCATTTTATCTTTCTGTTACGGAAAAGAAAATGGCCAGTCAAAATTCAACATGCAGAAAAGTTTCAATTTTAAACAAAGAAAGTGTATGAGTGTTTTAGTACACCATATTGTCAGTACGCATACCCACAAAAGTCACGTGATTCCCTGCCGTGACTTATATGATAAAAACAAAAATGAATGTAGAATGATTTCCTGCAAATATGCAATATAACTACTTGTCTGCTTCAAACCAATTGCAGTTTCGTATTTTACCGAGCTTTAGTCTCCTCAAGCGAACCTTAAGATCATCTGATGATTGTTATGTTGATCCTTTTAATAAGAAAAAGACTTTCTCTGACAGAATTTTTAGTACGACTGGTCCAATATTGTGGAATGAATTACTCTTAGTCTGAGACAATGTGAATCTGTAGTTATTTTCAAATTACAACTGAAATAATTTTACTTCAAGGACTATTTTGCACTGTTTTAAGTAACACTAACGGCATCGATGACTGTTCCTTATTGTTTTATATATTGTGTATATCTCATCAGCTTTTATCATTTTCATTGTACAACGCCATTAAACATGTATTTTATATTAGAAATAGGCGTTTTATCAAATTCGCAAGTTTCAGTTTATACAACGGTCATTTGTAATTTCGGCACCATACCCGCATGTGTGAGGGGGATAGTGGGAGAATTGTTCCCCTTATTTGTTCTCGCTCTGTCAAGTGATACGGAGGTTTTATTTCTGCGCCTATAATATTGGTGGAAATAATCTACCTCTCGGTACGGGGGTGTTTAGCGTGGATTTTACCATTTCGTTGTCCCCGCAGGCGGTGTTTTTACCAGGGATTTGATTGTCTCAAAGTCATAGTCCCCGCTATATCCCGGGGTGGGGAGGGGAAGGGGAATGACTGGTGTGTACGTTTTAATATAAACTCAAGTATGCAAATCCTTTAAACAAACATGAACCTAAGTTCTGAAATACGGAATCTTTCGAATCAACTATGTATGATCCAGAAACGAAATGTACATGTTCAGTACACCACGTATCGTGACCCTTCTGCATGATAAAGGAACCTAAACTCAGACACCACACTCATTTATGTACTTTTTTTAAATACATTGTATAATCTAATAAACAAAATTCATGAAAAATGAGCAGTATATATCATAAAAATTTAATGTTAGCCGAAAAGCGACAATTTAC